>MNCI01020452.1:96936-145651 GCA_015680685.1 Gnetum montanum | reverse complement strand
CATGAGTTCCACAAGTTTTGCCTTTTGTGTCTGTGTCCAAATTTTTTTTAATTCTCCACTGTGACATAAATAAATTCCTAGTCAGTCAATAATCCCATACCTATCCACTGTGTAATCAATTGAACTTGTTCCTCACTTTCTTTGACTTGAGGACAAGTTGTTATTAAGTCGTGGGGGTATGATGAGTCATGGTCTATTGGAGCCCAGTTATTGGAGCCCTATTATTGGAGCCTTGATACAAGATACTAGGTCCCAATATCAAACCCCTATTATTGGACCCCTGATATCGTAGCTGTGATATTGCATTAGCCATGATATCACGTACTCCTCGCGATATCACGTACACGATATTGTAGCCTACCTCAATTTCTATAAATAAGAGGTGGCTTTCCTTGTTCTGGGAGTTAGTTCTTAGTTCTTTACCCAAAATCTTGCAGTTTTTCCTTCTTAGAGTTAGAATTATTTCCTAGTGTATGCCCGTAGTGTGGTGATTGTAATTGTACAGCATCCTTATTTGAGTGTGACATACTTGGACACGCACATGACCGAAAATAAAGATCGAGATTACTTCATCATTGTAGCATTCACTTAGTTTAATTAGTTATTTATTTAATTGTTATTTACTACTTTCTTAGTTAATATCTCTCATCCTTATCTCCTAGTAACGTGGAATGATTATGACTTAATCACGAGCATTTAAGTGTGACTACTTGGTAACCCAGTAGTGTACCTAGGCCATATGCTTGGTAATCCCAATGGTAGTCATGCATGAGGTCCAAGATGTGTATGGATGATTGAGGAACGTATGCTCATCGCACTTAAGCTAACTTAGATTCTCTCTCACCCTCTCTCTCCTAGCTTAGTTAATATTATTTTCCATTATCTTCGGGAGTAGCATTAGTATAGGAACACATCATACACCTCACTTTGGACTAAACCATACGTGACAAAGCTAATACTAGTCTAGGTGGAAAGATAGCAAATTGTGACCTAAGGATAACTATCTAGATACCACAACTAGCCCATTTGCAAAGTTCAATCGGATCATGCGTGAGATGCTTGTATTCGTATGGTTGAGTGTAGGGGTACCTCGCCACTCATCATTATCTATCATCATCAACCTCTTCTTGTCCTAATTAAATGGAGTTGGCTACATGAGTTTTTTTTTCTTTTCCATTTGCCACTATGAAGAGCTAAATCTTTTTTTATTTGTAATTTCTTTAGATCATCTTCAATTATTTTTCCCCATGTTTTTTTCCCTTTTGGTACCTTTTCCATAACCATTATGTAGTAACGTTTTGTTACAAGCTCGTTATCTAATTTTCTTTGCACATGCCCAAACCATATAAGATGCCATTTTTGTAACTAATCTATGTGTAAGATATCATAATAAATATCTACGTATAATAATTCTAATATCATGAGACCAATAACTAGTAATGTAACAATGAGATTACAATAACTTTGAGTTAAAACTAAAATATGGAACAATGAGCAANGATTACAATAACTTTGAGTTAAAACTAAAATATGGAACAATGAGCAGCATGAAGATAGAATATGCAAATTATATTTACTACAACTAATATAAGATGAACAACATATATTATTATAATGTTGTGGAATAAATTTCTTCTAATCTTTAATTTATTTTTATATAAACTATTCAAACTACTAATAATACGTATGGAAGACTTAGATATATCTTTTATAGTTAAGATTCAGTACTACTAATGTATATTGCACAAAGTTAAATGTAGTAATTTTAATGTTTCTTACTTAAATTATGTAGGTTCAATTTTTCTTACTTTGAAATTGTTAATGCATAAATTTTGGACACTTTAACACTTAGAAAAAAAAACTTGTTTAAGGAGATTATTTCCTAGGGTGCCTCCCATATGAGTACAGAGACCCAAGAATAGTCTCAAATAGAGAGGGCTATGTGATGCTTCATAAAACATGACATTCAAGATGCCAATAAATTAAATGATTTTAATACATAATAAAAAATTGCAAAGCTTTTAAAAGCATGGAATAACTTACACAAAGGACAAGCAAAGTTTTTAAAAGAAGCACAAGCCCTATGTAGTAGGGACCATAGTTCAATTACAAAAATTTTAAAAATAATAGAATGAAAAAATGACTTAGCTCAGAAACAAGCACAAATTAAATGACTCTTGGTGGCTCTAGTTGAGCTAATATTGCTACCATTGGTTGCAGATGCATGCTACTATTGGACTGATGGTTCCATGAGCATCTCCATCATTATTGGCACATGTTGTTGTTATTGTTGACTACTAACCATCATTATTCATGCTACATGGTCCCACACAAGCCATCAATTACAACATTGCCATTGCCAGCCCTAGTTACCATCGTCGCTTCTCTAATGCACCTAGCACCACTATTGGTGCCACCACTTATTATTGTAGACATGCATGACCACTGTTTTTGACTACTGCTATTGATAGAAACCCATGACTACTACAAGAATGTGTTGCCTCACTACCATTGATACCCAAATAGTCAACATGCCCCTACTGCACTACTAGACAAATATCTCTTGCCACCCCTCATCATTACACTGCCCATTGATAGTTGCACGTACCACTCTGAGGTTGTCATCATGGAGAGCCATGCGCCACTATTGCTGCATGTGTGCTTGGCTACCGATCGTTGGTTGAGAGAGGTGGATTTCTTATCATTGGCTCAAAGAGAATACCTTTGATTTCCCACTAACCACCTACCACATGCATGTTATTCGCACACCACTCTTGATGCGTCTACTGACAGGAGAAGGGGAGGCCCAGCAATGATTGATGCATCACCTACCATCCATCGCTATTAGCTAACCTGAGCATTGTTCACACCACATGCTGCCTATAGCGTGCATTGCCAATAGTAGCCACCATGCGCTTGTAGCTAATTACACACACTTACTACTAACCGCCACACGCCACCTACCATTTGCTATTGCACGTTGTACAGCTCCTATGTGACTACCACTGATAACATTCCACACAATCATAGCTACTTATAGACACATGAAGATTCTTGTAGCTATTTCCATGCTCTGTCATCTACCTCTTGTAGCTTGTGCCATGCTACTTGACCTATTTGAGAGAGAGACCACCTTGCACTGATTTCCTCCTCTAAGAGCTCCCTACTTCTTCCCTACTACAATTGATGTGCCTGTCCTTGCTAGCTAGAAGAAGAACATCAGCAATTCTATCCTTCCTACCTACTAACCACTTCCCCTCTTATAAGTCATTCATTGTTGGTGCCATGAATACCCACATCCACCACTAACATCGATTATAACTACCTCAGTGGTTACCCCACTACCACCATGTCTCCACTACTGTGATGTAACTGCTATCACCTCTACCTCCTTTCATTTACCAAGCATCTTGTATTGAATAGCATAAGTAAGCCATGACCTGCAAATGATTACATGCAGAAAAAGGAAAGAATTTACAAGAAAAACTTTATTTCATAGGTGTATTCTCTCTCTTTTTTTTTAATTTTTTTATTTTTTTTATTTTTTAAAATAACACAACCTAGTCAAAACGTTCAAGAGCTTAATATGAATAGTCATCTAGTCTCTCTAGAAAATTCATGAGTGTCTTTGCATTTTAGTTTTCAAAACAAGCTAACATTTTCCATTTACTCAAAAGAAAATTTGATTTTAATGTAAGCTTTTGTTAATCATGGCCCTGTGCCAAGCATGGGCAATGTTGACATCAACACTTAGCCCCCAAACTAGAAATTTTAAAAGGAGATGCAAAGATAGAGGATCAAAAAGATCCTAAAATATGCAAGTTGAAATTTGCAGCAAACTATACTGATTTTAACATTATTAAAATAACCATATAATCAAGAGAAAACTAAATGTGGTTCATCCTTACCACACCATCTTATTCAATCATAACTTTAACTCTCTCTCTCTCTCTCTCTCTCTATATATATATATATATATAATTAAAGAATATAATTAAGATCTCATTCCCAATCTTCTCACAAGGTAAAAATAAAAAAGTATGCATACTACTTTGAGCATAAGACCTATGCCAAACTTAATAAAGAGAAAAAGCTTATCTTAGATCATAGCTAATCACAACTTTCAAATTTTTCCTTGGAACTCTTTTTTTTTTTTTTTTTAACATTCAGAAAAAGAATGGGTGAAAATGGATTATTTTCTTATCTCTTTCTATTTTTGAATCTTGGGGAAATAGATTAAAGAGGGGAATGGAGGCTAGGGTGAGGATTGCTACTGAACCCCATCACACTCAAGAACTTATTACACTACCAATGAACATGGTCATTTTGAAGCTTTGCCCACAATGTAGTTCAACCCTCATGTATGTGCCCTCTAAGTACAATCTAGATGGCATCATAGCAAGTCTTCTAGGTGGCTAAGGGTTCTCAAGTGGAGATGAACACACTTCACCTTGTTGTGTATAGGATAGCCATGGATCATCACACTTAAGGGTTGGGGCTTATGAGAGGGAAAATGATATTTTCCAAGGTCACCTGGTGATTATGGCTAATCATTCTCCAACTTCACATATCCTACACTCACATGATCATGATAATTACATGATAAATTAGCATAAATCTTGTCCTCCATAATCCAACATAACTAAATAAACTAAAACCATGAAATAGACTGAGAAGAATCATAAAATTATTGAAATATATCATATAAAGGAGATTTTACATAATAGTAATAGGACATATCATATAAAGCATTATACTTGCATTATTTTTAAAATGGTGTTGTGATGACCCAATGCCTAGTAACTCAAATGATCATAATGATTATTAAAATCATATAAAAAGCACAAATCACATCAAANCTTTATCTCTTTTTAGGAGTAGATCTCCTATTTTAAAGACTTTACCTTCATATTTCTTGTTAAACAATCTTTTAGCAATTTTTCGATGATCAAGATTATGAAAATCAATACATAATTGTAATTCACTTGTTCATTTTCTAATGGGGATTGGATTTTTAAAATATGACATCCTTTGACATAGCTTCTTTATTAATTCAAGAGACTTTAAAACATTAATCACTAAATTCATCCTTGGAAAATAAAAATTCATGAATATGATCATCATCATCAAAACTTGGAAAGGAAAGATATTATCTGGAATAGGATAGGAATTAACCTTTCAATCATTATTTTAGAATCCCAAGCATTGTGTCTAAAAGGGGCATCTAAAGTGGCCATTTCAACTAATGCATCAGGAACATAATTTTATTTTCTACAAACATGTTTAATGGATATGTCATCAAAATCTAGCACACCTTCTAATGTTTTAATGATTAGGATCTCATTTATATCTTTGTCCTCTCCTAATGATGGTGGGTCACCCAAAAGAAAAGTTTTTTGATGATAAGGTAAGGCATCTTCATAGATTTCTTTACAGTCACTAGAAGCAAAAGGAAGCAAAAGGATTTATTTCTGAAATTTCACTCTCATGGTTATTTATAACCTACCACATGTATATTAGATCCATCAAGTTGTACCATAGGTATATTAGATCCATCAAGTTGTACCACACTTCTTGCTTGTGGTAGCATCTATGCTCCTAAGGTTTTACATACCTCAAGTGGCATGACATTAATGGTTGCTCTAAAATCCATTAAATAATTGTGAATGTTCTTTTCCAAAATGACCAAAGTTGTTAAGAAAGGTGGTCAATCTTTCTTATTTGACATGGAATTACATGCATTTGGTATTGATAATGCATAGGCAAAGAATGGGTCAATGGTGGATAGGTAAAAATTAAGGATGCCACTAGGTTGTGGATGCATCTCACTTAGCACATAAGCAAGTTAATGGAGGAATCTTCAGTTGCAGTCATAGACATTTTTCCTAGGTATTTTCCTTAAGCTTGTGAAATTGTTTAATGTTATGTTAGGGCTAGTGAACTTATTGAAATGAAGCAAGAACTTATTTTAAAATTTTTGCCATGAGTTAATAGAGGCATTAGGGAGCATAAAAAGCCATTGGGTAACTTTACTACTGAAATTTGTCAAAAACCCTACATGCTATGTTGTTTTGGACAATGTTATGGATGACTAGTAAGGTTTCAAAATATTGTATATGTTGGCAAGCATCACTAGTAGAGGTTGTGGGATCAAAGAACAAATTTATGTTTTAAAGTAACTTTGGAATATCGTGATAGTTGGTGAAGTTAAATGGGTTGCTCACCAAGTGATGAGTGGCGAGGTACCCCTACACTCAACCATACGAATACAAGCGTTACACACACGATCCGGTCAAACTCCGTAGACAAACTAGTTGTGGCATCTAGATAGTTAGCCTTAGGTCGCAGTTCGATGTCTTCCCACCTGGACTAGTATTAGCTTTGTCACGTATGGTTTAGTCTAGAATGAGGTGTATGATGTGTTCTAACCTAATGCTACTTCTGAAGGCAATGGAAGGTAATATTATCCCAGCTAAGAGAGAAAGGGTGAGAGAGAATCTAAACTAGCCTAAGTGTGATGAGTAGCCATTCCTTGATTATCCGTACACATCTTGGACTTCGTGCACGACTACCACTGGGATTACCAAGTGCAAATCCTAGGTACGCTACTGGGTTACCAAGTAGTCACACTTAAATGCTCGTAATCAAGTCATACTCATTCTGCATTTAACAGGAGTTTTTAAGGGTGAGAGATATTAACTAAGAAAGTAGTAAATAACAATTAATTAATTAATTAATTAAACTAAGTGAATGCTGCAGTGATGAAATAATCTATATCTTTATTGCTGGTCATGTGCGTGTTCAAGTACGTCACACTCAAAAAAAGGATGTCGTACAATTACATTCACCACACTACGGGCATTCATTGAAAGGAAAAGGGTTGAGAGGAAAAATAGAAACTAAAATCAAAACTTAACTCTAAAATTGATTAACTAATGCCCAAAACCAAGTGTGTTGCCTTTTATTTATAGGTTCACACAAGAACTGTGATATCATGTACACGATATCACATGCAGGCCGCAATATTGTGTACACAATATTGCGGCCCCGATAACTAGCCTCCGATAATTGGGCCTGACAGACCATGTAAATTGTATCAGGGCTCCAATAATAGGGCTCTGATAATAGGGCTCCGATAACTGGGCTTGACAGACCATGACTCATCACCAAGGGATCTAGGGGTTGATTGGGTACCATTTGAGTTCGAGTTCTTTTAGAGATAGAGCTTGGAAAATGTGAGGCTTGTTGTTTTCTTAGAGTGAAATGACAAGTAGCTAGTTGAGTAGGGGCAAGAGTAGAAGTTTTTTCTTGAGATGTTCTATGTAGGATCTTTCTCATAAAAAGAAAGACTTTGAAATATAAATGCTAGAAAATTGTAAAATTAAATAAGACAAAAAAGTATTTAAATATTATTACTTTTTTTTTAAAGAAATATTGAAATTGCTATATATAACCTTGAAAAAAATAGCAAATGTAGAGTTTTGAGAAAAGTAAATTTGAAATTGAATAATTAAATAAAACCACCTCACCAAAGTTAGAACTAAAGTAAGAACTACCAAAATCGGAACTAGGAAAAGAAGGTTTAGGACTTTGGAAAATAAATGACTGTCACCAAGATAAGATAAGAAAGAGATAATAAAGCTTTTGGGTGATCAAGAAAGAAAACTGAAATAGGAAATTAAAAGTTCAAAGTAACTAAAATATGAAACATGGAGATTTAGAAATTGTAAAGTAGATTGCTGTAAAAAAAATCGAAAATAAATGATTGAGAATGGGAAAATAAAATTTTCAAGAAAATGAAATAGAAACTTTTTAGGAATAGGAAAAACAAGAAGAAAAATTGATATTTTAAAAAATGGAAAACAAAGGTTAAAAAATGGCCCTTCTTCTTCTAATGCTAAAAAAGTGTTGATATGTAAATTAAATGATTTTAATATATAACCAAAAATTGCAAAGTTTTTAAAAGCATGGAATAACCTACAGAAAGGGTAGAGTTTTTAAAAGAAACACAATCCGTGTGCAACAGAGACCATAGTTCAGTTACAGAAATTTTAGCTTAGAAATGAGCACAAATTGAATGACTCCAGTGACTTTGGCTAATGTAAGACTGTTGCCACCGGTTACAGACACGCTGTGTAACGCTCACCTCCGTTGTTGTGGTTGACGTGCATCATCGTTGTTGCTGACTAACACTTGACTGCTGACTGGTTGTTCACGCTACGCACCGTCATGGAGGCCGTTGGTTATGATGTTGCCATTGCCAACCCTGGTTACCACTGTCGCTTCGCTAATATGCCTGCCACCGCTGTTGACACTGTTGCTTGTTGTAGCAGATGTGCATGGCTGCTATTGCTAACAGAAAACCTTGAGCCACTACAGGAACGCGCTGCCGCTGCTACTGCTGTTGCTGGCTGAGAGTCAACGCACCCGTTGCTACACTGCTATACAGAGATCTCCCACCACCCCTCATCGTTACATTGCCCATTGCTAGTCGTTCCTGCTGCTCTGACACCATCGCTGTGGAGAGCCACATGCCCCTGCTACACTGCCAAATAGAAATGCAAAAAGACCAAAACATTCAGAAGCTTAATATCAACAATCACCTGGTCTCTTTAGAAAATTCATGAATGTCTTTGCATTTTAGGTTTCAAAACAAGCTAATATTTTCCATTTACTCAAAAGAAAATTTGATTTTAATGCAAGCTTCTGTTAATCATGGCCCCATGCCTAGCATGGGGATGTTGGCATAGAAATATTTGTAAAATTGAGCCAAGCAAACACTCTGCGTAAGCAAACGTGTCATCTTCAGCAATAAAAAAACACTAATTTAGCAGAAACAAAGATAAATACAAAAAAGTATAATAAAAAAGAATAAGGAGAAAGAAGCCTTCAATTCTTAGGAGCAGAATTGCCCTGCTTTCAGAGGGACGTGTAATTGCAGCATTTCAATTTCATTGTTTTATTTTTGAAAAAAAAAGCAAGCTATGCAACAGTTATCCCCTTATCTGGCATATACGGTTGAAGGCCTGGAATTTGACGGTTATATAGGCGTATATGGTCTTTCAAACCATATTATACAGGCTACCTTGTAAATAAAACGTATAAAATTACCTAGTCAGTGTGCTTAATGATTAGGTTTAGATACGTTAGTAGGGTCTGTTTGTGGTGGAAACACGGATGTCAATGGAAAAACAAAAATAAAAAATAAAAGGAAGAATGTCGGCAATTGAAAGCTATAATGTCTTTCAACAAGAAAAAGAAGAAAAAAGAAAGGGAGTGCCTTGGATAAGGAGGGGATCGCAGCTCTAAGCATTCATGGAGTACCAGTGCAGACCGCTCCGCCCTATCACGTTCACATTTCGAACAAGCAGCGACAATCAAAGATGAATGTTTTTTTCCAAGTATCTTCACAGCTGAACTTCTTAGTAGAAGAAGTGTATGAACCGTGCCGTGACGAGGGAGCATGTTTCCACACACAGTCCACATTAACTGGCCCACCACTGCAATGATATCTCTGAATTCTGAAGGCCATTCGTTCAAGCATTTTTCCAAGTAGGGCCCAGACTGCATGAGAATCTGCGACACCCGTGAAATACGATACGTTACAGATCTTAATTATTTAAAAGCCTTCATGCTTTTATTTCAGATTATCACCTCCTAAGAACTCGGAAGGGAAGAGTTTATCAAAGTTCAAAATGCTCCGAGTTTTTAGCCTATTTATATATTTCCGTCACCCTTTCTCCAGTCTGAGAAGTCAAGCTCTTTCTATGCAGGAATCATCCCTGACCTTATCTTTGGTGGGCCTAAGCTGGAAAATTTCTTGACTCTCATCTGTGCTGGACCAGGCTTCAGGATTACAAATAACGGAGGTTTTCAGCTGTTACTTACGAAGATGTTTGCTTGGCAGCGGAAAAAGAAAATTATGGCTTTGTTCTTTGTAGTTGCTCAGTTTACGTTGAGTTATGTAGCGAGTGCAAGAGCGGTTGACGAGGGCCAAATTCTTCTTCAACTGAAGAGCAAATGGAATGCTGGTGGAGTTCTGAATCAGTGGCACGAAACCTCAATTATGGAGCATGGTGGCTATAGCCACTGCAATTGGACTGGAATTTCCTGCGATCCAGTCACCCATTCTGTGCTGTCGTTAGACCTCAGCAACAAAAGCATTGTTGCAGCAGAGATTCCATGGATTATTACTGAACTCAAGGCTCTACGGTATCTTGATCTGTCCAGCAATAACTTCATTGGGAGCTTTCCCAGTCCTCTGCTCAACTGCACCAGTCTGCAAATCTTAAATTTGGCTTCCAATTGTCTTAGCGGGCAGTTGCCAGAGGAAATTAATCTGCTGCACCAGCTGAGATCTCTGGATTTGTCCAACAACAAATTTTCTAGGGAGATTCCTTCTGTGTTTGGCAGGCTTGCAAAAATGGAGTCCCTTCATCTGGAGGGAAACCAGCTGACTGCATCCAGTATTCCTGCTTCTCTGGGAAATCTGACTGCACTCAAGGAACTAGCATTGGCTTGGAATCCTTTTCTTCCCGGAACAAGAATCCCAGAAGAACTGGGGAATTTGCGTCAGCTCAAGTTTTTATGGCTGACCAATTGCAGTTTGGGCGGCCACATCCCCAACTCATTGGCAAATATTACCAGTTTAGAGCATTTGGATCTAGCCTGGAATCAGCTAACAGGCACAATTCCAGAAGAATTGACCAAGCTTCGGAAAATGAGGCTTTTATACCTTTATGGTAACTACTTGTCCGGCTCAATTCCTGGCAATCTCAGCAGCATGGGAGCTTTAAGGGAACTGGATCTTTCTTCCAACAATCTTGAAGGTAGCCTTCCGGACGGAATTGGAGAATTGGTGAGTCTAAAAATTCTTTTCCTGTACTGGAATAAACTATCTGGGCCTCTTCCGGCGAGCTTTGTAAATCTTTCAAATCTTGAAGCTGTCATGCTTTTTGGCAATATGTTTTCAGGAAGCCTGCCGCGCAATATGAGCAGGTGGGCCAAGTTAATAGAATTTGACGTATCCGAAAACCAGTTTTCTGGTCCCCTTCCCAGTAGTAACCTGTGCAGCAGCAAAGCCCTGCTAGGATTTTATGCTTTCTCCAATAATTTTACTGGAAGCCTGCCTGATTTTCTTGGCAACTGTTCAAGCCTTATCAGGATACACGCTTATGACAACCAATTAAGTGGTGAAGTCCGGAGTGGAGTATGGACTTTGCCATCTCTGTCTGAGCTACAGTTGAACCATAATCATTTACAGGGTTCCATTCCTGACCAGTTCCCACCCAACATAGGCTTTCTGGACCTGTCCGGTAACAGTTTTAGTGGCCACCTTCCTTCTTCCATTGGGAGCCTCTCAAATCTCTCCAATTTCAATGCCAGCTGCAACAATTTATCAGGTCAAATCCCTGCTGAAATCACCAGTTTAACCAAGATTACTTCTCTGTCCCTTAGTGGCAACATGTTTTCAGGAAATCTGCCATCATATGTTACAGAATGGAAAAATCTTGTCTTTCTTGACTTTTCTGATAACGCTATTGTGGGAAATATACCTGAAGCTTTCAGTGCTCTCCCTGTTCTGACCTATCTAAACCTGTCCCACAATAGACTGTCTGGCAAAATACCTTCTCATATGGGACTGCTGAATCTGAACATTCTTGATCTCTCGTATAACCAACTTGAAGGACCAGTCCCTGCCAGCTTCAACAATTTGGCCTATAACATGAGCTTTTTAGAAAATGCTAGACTGTGTGGAAAGGGAACACTGTCACTTCCTCCTTGTGCTCAGAACCCTAGTTCTGGCCTTCTTAAGCGGAGGATAATGCTCATCAGTGCAGCTCTGAGTCTGCTGATGTTATGTGCATGTTTGTTTATTCTCAACATTTGCAGAGATAGAAGCATCACTAAACCAAACTCGAATGCAGAGTTTTGGGACTGGGATCTTGAACGCTTCTGCCCACTGGACTTTCATGAACTGCACATGATGCGTGCTTTGACAAAGAGCAATATCATAGGCAGCGGCGCATCAGGTGAAGTTTACAGAGTCAGTCTTGGGGACGACAAAGTTGTGGCTGTTAAGAGAATCCAAAACAATGGAAAATCCCAACAAAATGCTTTGGCATCATCATCATCTTGCCGGAAGGAGATACTGTCAGAGTTGGAAATTTACAAGAAAATTAGGCATTCCAATATTGTGAAGCTTCTCTGCTGCATTTGGACTCCAGATTCAGTCCTTCTGTTGTATGAATTCATGCAGAATGGCAGCCTCCATGATCGCCTCCATGATCCTCACTGTGGACGCGGCTTGCCCTGGGATGCCCGTTTAAAGATTGCTATTGGTGCTGCTCAAGCTCTGTCCTACCTTCACCATGACTGTTGTCCTGCAATTATTCACAGAGATGTGAAATCATCCAACATACTGCTGGACTCTGAGCTAAATTCATATATTGCTGATTTTGGATTGGCCAGAAGACTCCACTGCAAGCTGAATCAGAAGGAGATGGTCACAGATGTTGTGGGTTCTGTCGGCTATATTGCTCCAGGTAAGTTTAGTATAATCATTAATCAATGAAGAAGCCGTGATATTGTGACGCTTTCATTCCTTTCGCCAGGCATGTTTGGTCCACTAATATTTTATTTGTTACTTAAATGAATTTGCAGAGTATGCATACACAAGGAAGATCAATGAAAAGACTGACATATATAGCTTTGGGGTGGTGTTGCTAGAGCTTGTTAGTGGCAGAAAGCCATATGATAGTGAATTTGGGAGAGATGGAAGCATCGTGAAATGGGCACTTGAATCCAAAGACATTGGGGACGTGTTGGATTCACGACTGCGGGCAAACGAGGAAGTCAGAGATCAAATGATGCAACTGTTGAAGATGGGTCTGCTCTGTACAAGTGTAAACCCAAGGAAAAGGCCTTCAATGAGAGACGTGGTTGAGATGTTGCTTCTCTCAAATCATGGAGAACTATGAAGAGCACATTGCCCTGTCGCTTTTACTCTTGGAAACATATCCCCGTCGCATTATATAACCAATAATAGCCTTATGGTTTCTAACATCTCTACAAACTTTCATTGTATAGTACCCGTGACCGTAGTAGTCTCTGTCTTTTTTCTCCTGTGTGTCTTCCTATTTGTTCATTGTGCTAGTTCACGCATATCAATGGGCTGACGTGGAAGCCCCACAACACTTGTTTAAATAAAATAAAATGAAAAGTGATTTCATTCTTGTCCATAGCATAGTTATATGCATTTCAAATTTCAAACCTCAAGCAATAGGTTAAGGGTTTAAGTTTCTTTTTCACTTTTAAACTATTGATATGAAGGTCTACTTAGAATTATTTAGCAATCCAAGCCTTTATGATGAATAATGATACATACATGATGCATAATAACATACATGGACATGCATGCTTAGCTATATACTTATAATATATATCTTGTAAAAAATTTTATGGTTACAAATTTTACACGGATCGTATGTAGTAAGTAAAAAGAGTATGCAGAGATTGAACAAAATGCAGATAAAAGAAAAAAACAAACAAACAAACAAACAAAGAAACTACAAAACATAGAAGAAGTTACTAAGTATGAACTTCAAATAAAGTCAAAATAATAGACATTGGACATAGCATGATATGCAACATCGTCACCCGGGATGTTGTAAAAAGTAACCAAGGGTTCCCACATCAGGGATGGATGTGGGTAAAAAAGCAAGTCTAGCAACAAAAATTTTGAATGAAAACCTAGAACATTGGCACTTTCAATAAAAAGATCTTTGAAATTATAAACATCATGAAAAGATAAAGAATCTACATTGTTTACCTCCAAAAAACAAGATGGAAAGGGGAGAAAGCTAGAGATTTAGGCCATAGTTTCAAACTCTTCAATTGAAGATAAGAAAATCATGGAGTTGGAGTAGGCATTATTGTTGATCAATTTATCAAATATAAAGTAGTGCAAGTATATTGTCATGGCAATCAAATTATGGGTATCAAACTTGTACTTGGAAATGAGATCATCAATGTATATGATCCACAAATTAGCCTAGAAAATTTGATTAAGTAGGATTTTGGGGATTTCATGGATTAGGTGCTTCAAGAAATTCCCCAGCAAGAAAGCATATTCATTAGAGGGAATTTTAATAGTCATTTTGGATCTATGAAAATGAGATATGACAGGACTCGTAGAGGACAAGGATTTGGAGAGTGCAATGATATGTGAAATTGACTACTGCAATTTGCAAGTGCATGTGACCTTGCAATTGCAAATACTTATTTCAAGAATAGGAAAAAACATTTAATTACATACAAAAGTGATATGGATAAAACATAAATCAAGTATTTTTTGTGACACAAAAGAGACTAGGCCATATAGTCATGGATTTAACTATACAACACTTTAATGGTAGCATGAGAAAATGGACTAAATGCATAAAATGATTGAATCTAAAAGAAGATAACATCATCTTCTTTAGAGAACAATTACTTCACAAAGGCACCTAGAATTGGAATTGCTTTGCAAATTTAATTTGGGGCTAAATGGAAAGTTGTATTCAAAACATTGGATAGAACATTTTGGGTGAAATAAAAGAAAAAAAAATACATCCTAAAGGGGATATAGTGGTGGATGATAAAGTTTAACATACTATCTAAAATATAAAAAGAAAATGCTTTAAGAAATGGTAGCAAAGTTGTAGCCAAGAAAATAAGTTGATATACAAAATGACAAAGTAGGAGACAACCATAGCAATAACCAAAGCCAAACATAAGGCTTTGGATAGCTTTTATGAGAAATTAGGAACAAAGTAAAGAGAAAAATCTATTTATAAATTTGTAAAAATTAGAAATAAGAAATGTAAGAATATTGGTCATGTAATATGCATCAAGGAAGTAAAAAAAATTGGTAAAAGATATTGAAATTTTGGATATGTAGAAAATTTATTTTCAAGAATTATTAAATGAAGAATTCTCAAGAGAAGACAATGAAGAAGAAGAACCAAATTTTTGTTTGTTTAATGAACTTTTCTTCTCTACGATGAAGATAGCCTTATCAAAGATGAAAAATGGAAAAGCTATTAGTCCAAATAACATTTCTATAGAAACTTGAAAAGCATTGGGAGATACAAGAGTTTCTTGGTTAAAAAAATTATTTAACAAAATTTGGAAGGATGGAGAAATCTCCAAAAATTGAAGAAATAGCTTTGTTATTCCCACTTACAAAAATAAAGGATATGTACAAGATTGTGCAAACTATAAAGGGATCAAGCTAACAAGACATACTATTAAGCTTTGGAAAAGAGTCATAGAGAAATATCTCAAAGTTGAATCAATAGTACTAGAAAATCAATTTAGATTTATGTCAAGGAGATCTACTATAGAGGCTATTTTTTTTAATGACAACTAATAAAGAAATTCAGAAAACATAAAAAAATCTACACATGGTCTTTATTGCTTTGGAAAAAGCATATGACAAAGTGCCTAGAGATATTCAAGTGATATGATAACATCCCTAGGCACTTTAGCATATGCTTTTCCTCCATAAAGGCATATCCCTAGGCACTTTGTTATATGTTTTTCCTTTGCAAGGCATATCCCTAAGCATATTTAGTAGTAGCGTATGACAAAGTACGTAGAGATATTCAAGTGATATGAAACATCCCCTATAAATATATTCAAGTGATTCAAGATATGTATGAAAGAGCTCCCACTAAAATTAGAACACCTTATGGAATAACATTTGATTTTTCAGTAGGTCTACATCAAGGGTTTACACTTAGCATTTGCTTATTTTTCATTATTATGGATGAATTAACAAAGAAAATACAAGATGAAAGCCTTTGGTGTATGCTATTTATAGATGATATTGTGTTAGTGGATACAACTCAGAAAATATTGCTGCTAAAACGAAGAAGTGAAGACATTCTTTTGAAAAACAAGGCTTAAAAATTAGTAAAAGTAAGATAAAATATATGGAATTAAATCTTAATAATAGCATACATAATGATGAAATAAAACTCCTAATTCAAGGCAAAACATCTCTCACTACAAACCATTTCACTACCTAGGATCAATCCTTCAATTAGATAGTGAGATTGATAAAGATATTAGAAATAGAATTGAGATAAGATGGTGTTCTATGTGATAAAAGAATACCAATAAAATTAAAAGAGAAATTTTATAGGACAGAAATCAAGCCTACTATCTTATATGGTGCTAAATGTTGGGTAGTATAAAAGAGGCCTGAACAACAAATCAGTGTGGTAGAAATGTGAATGTTTCGATTAATATTGAATGTTACTAGGAGAGATAAACTACATAATATAGACATCAAAGGAAGACTTGGAGTGGCTTCTATTTTAGATAAGCTACAAGAATAGTGGCTTAGATGATTTGGACATGTGTAGAGGAGATCAAATAATGACCCTATATACAAAGGCTATTACATCACTGTTCTATGAAAACCACCAAAATGAAGAACAAAGAAGACATGGAAAAAATGCTTGAAGATGATTTCAAGAAACTACAAATAATAAAAGATCTAGCTCTTCATAGAGGCAAATGACGAAAAAGAACTCATGTAGTCAACCTCATTTTTTTGGGACAAGGCTTGAATGATGATTTTATAAAAACTAAGTTGAATTTTAATTTTTCTATTATATTCAAAATTATCCAAGTTGTCATTTTATTAAATTAAATGTATTTTATAATAATTTTTGTTAGATCACTGTGATTGTATGATGAGAAGGACAACTAATTTCAAGTTTTGTAATAAATATTATGCTAAAAAATATCTCTAAATTCTCACAAATTATGATTTTCCATGCATGCTTTCCTTGCCCTTCCAAATTTCATTCCTTATGCATTGAGATACAAAGACATAAAAATACAAGCCACCCATTCTATGAGCCACAAACACTTGATAAAGCTTATGATTTAGCACTTAAAGCAAAAAAGAAACTCAATAAATTTGTGATGAAACATAATATGTTGGGTAGTTGAGTTGTGGGAAAATGATGAAGCATCATTTTGCCAAGTATATCAATTAGCTGAGATATCGTAGATGCTACATCACATCAGCATGGTAGCATCCACATCCATCTATCTCAATTGGCTACTACATCATAGATGCTACATCACACTTGCTATATCATAGATGCTATAGCACATCTACTATAACTTAGCTGCGTTGATGCATCACCATCAATGTAGCCAAATAAGTTAATGCATCTTTTTCAATGTAATGTCTATATTTTCCTATAAATATGCAAGCACCCATTGCATATTTAGCATCATTTGGTTAATATTGTAGTGAAACAAGTACAACTTCATTTTATAATCTTAACAAATAGTTAGTGAGTGCTTGTAATGTGGATTTGAGTCAATTGTATGATGTCTTATTCAAGTGGCATTGTACCTGGACACATTCCATGAATGAAAATAAGATTGAGATTGATTCATATTCATTGAATTACATTGACTTAGAATATATTTAATCTTAATACAATTTACTTTCTATGTACTTAGTTAATATTTATATTTCCATGCATGTTAATCAATCAATGAAAGAAGCACAACCAATTTCAAGCATAAATACATATTCACTTGGTAATCCTAATAGCGTTATTGCTTAGTTCACCTAGTAGCATAACACTGGATAATCCTTGCAATGGGTACATGAGTTTAGGACATGTATAACAAGCTAGGAAAGAATACTCATCACTCTTAGGATAGTTTAAGATTTAATTTTATTGTTAATTATATTAAATATTTAATTTTTATATTATTTTTCATTCAATTCAAAGCCCCAATAACATCACAATAATATGCCTCACTTTAAACTAAACCATACATGACAAAGCTACAACTAGTCTAAGTGAAGAGTAGTGATCTATGATCAATGTTAAATGATCTAGATACCATACTAGTCTTATCCATGAAATTTGACTAGATCGCGTGTACACACTTATGATTTATATGGTTGGGTGTAGGGGGTACGTACCACTAATCATTGGCACCATTGCCAAGGATGGTGCTAGTGATCTAGATTAGTTATATTATAACTAATTATTGTTAAAGCATTAACAATTTATCTTTTCAAAATTACTCATATTTTAAGTCACACACATTATTAACTAAAAAGATGTCTCCTTCACATAGGGCTGATAATCCATCACATGATGAGAACACTAGTAGGAAAAATGATAGGATCTATACTGAAGAGAATTGGAATGAACCACTACAAGTAGGGATCTCATGTGCTCGTTCCAATCCTTAATATATTTAAAGACTACAATCAACTAGCATAGAAAACCCTAGAGGGGATGAAACAAGTTCTTGAATAAGGAGGACCTTAAGACCTAGTAACTACAAACCTAGAAGAGATGAACCAAGGAATCATAGTGGAAAATATAGGAGCCATGGTGATTCTTCTAGTCCAACATCTTCCTTTTCATCTTCAACATCTAGTTCTAACAAAGATGAACATAGGTATGGAGATAAAGCTCCACTAAAGGATCATGATAGAGATAGAAATAAGGATCCATAATAAGATACAAGGTACCAAAGGGAGCATAGACAAGACCACCACTATTAGATAAATAGAAATAGAGATTATAACCATGACATGTCTAATGATGGTAAACCCTTGTTGGCAACTAGAAGCATGATACAAATCACAAAGGCAATCAAAATACCCCAAAAGCATCAAAGAAAAAGCTACATCAAATAGCTTAATGTAAATAATATTCCTAAATTTGAGAAAGGCTATAATTGTGATCCACAACATCATTTACAAGACTTCTATGATGCCTACTCCTTGCAAAATATCAAAAGTAAGTGGAAAAAGTTTATGCCCTTTCCTAAGACACTAATAGAAAAAGCTAAAATTTAGTATAGATTGTTGGAACTAGATTCAATCAACTAGTGGTCTATAATGCATGAGCTCTTCAATGAAAAACATCAGACCTATTTAAGAGTATCTAATCTAAGAAAAAATTCCAAAGGTGGAAGCAAGAAAACCATGAATTCTTGGATATAGCTTTGGGTAGATACTATTATCTACTCCATCGATGTCCAAGCCATGAATTTTCTCAAAAAGAGTAGCTTCATCACATCATAGATGGAATTCATAAAAACATGATGAAGACCCTTAGGATCTATACACAAAAAAAATTATCAAAGTTGAGAGCCCATTGGATACAAAGGCTAATTGAACTAGTGACAAAAGAAGAAGAGTTGTGTAAATAGAAGAATATAACTAGGATCCAACTCTTCACAACAAAGAGATCCATATTTATGATTAGGAAAAAGAGATAGCTCTTGATGATCATATAAAATCTTGCCAATATAAAAGTATATCATTGAGATTGAATTAAGGGTAGATAAGATGTGGAAGATGATGTATGAAAAATTTACAACGAACTTGAAAATCATAGAAGAGAAGTTAAACCAAATAAGATCAATTGGTCAAAATAAGAAGATGAAAAAGAACGAGAACACAGGTAAGGACACTTATCGACAAAAAGGGAAAATGGTTGTAGTAGAAGAGGTTGCATACTTAAATACAGAGGAGAAAGATGGATGTAACATTTTTCAATATGAACATCCAAAGGGTTGTTGCCCAGTTATGTTACATCTATAAGAATCTGGGGTTTTACTTTGAATCCTAAGTTCATAGAAAAGAAAATTCCTAGGAGATTGCCTTATCCACAAGGCAATTATAAAAAGTTCTACAATCAATAGTACTATCCTAGTGGGACTTCTTATCAACCTCAAGATCATTATCAATCATAATGGCAAAACCCATAGTTGTGGTGGATGCCATCAATAAACCAGAAATATCCTTATCACCAATTGAATCCTTATGGATATTATGTTCATTTCTCTAATGGTTCTACTTCCCATGCCTCAACTCATTATTACTACTCTTTTTTGAATACCATCAACCTGTAACATCTCCTATGGGATCACCATTTCATGCATCTCATCAATCATCACATCCCCCATACTTTCATACGTCCCTCGAACATATGTCACCAGTAATAGTGCAAGAAGGATTGGCATCCCAACCTCAACAGAAGAATGCCACTTGCACCATGAACATATAAGTGAATGATAATGTTAGTAGATCTGAACATAAGTTTTGGAAACATAATTTCTTTAGGAAAATTCCCATACAAGTGAATAAAACTAGTAGAGCTACTAGCTCATCAAGACTAGCGCAAGGCCAATCTGATGCAATATCCTTTCTCACAAAAATAATGTCTTCCAATCCTATGCAAAAGCCAACAACCATTATCACTCCAACACAAACATAAAAGATGAACCTATCACTATGGAGTGACAAAAAATTCCATACATTACTAATAATGATAAAGGGTATAGTTGTGGGCTAAAAGTTTAAAGTATTAACATAATCTCTAGAACAACCCACAGAAAACTTGAGGAACAAGTGTATGTGCAAAACCAAGTCTACAAAATAGCCACTAAACAAAAAAAAATACCCAGTGGCTTGAGCATGAGAATACCAAACCATTTAAAAGAAGCATGAAAACATCCAACCCACTTATTAGTTTTAGTCCCAAGAAAATGAACCAAATAGAGGAATTAGAGAAGGACATCTTATACTCTAACTATATACCAAAAGAAGATGTTAAACAAGGAGACCTAAGAACTAACATAGAAAATCAAAAAGAAAACATATTTGGACCCTCTAAAAGGAAAACACCTTCTAGTCCAACTAAATATATATCTTCAAATGATCGAAACCTAATTATCATCAATGTTAAATATGCTAATAAGCAAAAAATTAAATCATCAAAGATGATAAATGGAAAACCTATGGCATATAACTAAGAAAATGTATGGTCCATTTTCTGAATGCTTGGCCATGAGTTTAGTCATGGGGGGAGATTCCCTATCTTAAATCAAGAACTAATAGGTGTATTTTTACTAATTGTTTTACAATTTGTTATCATTTTCCTATTTCTTCAAAATTTTCCAATTCTTAATATGTTTGATAATTTTCTCTTTTCTGGAGTCATTTCATTTATGTTTTATGGATGTCTACTAAGTTTTTTTTAATAACAATATCGTCATTCATGATACAGAAGTCAACGTCATGTGTTGGATCTTTGTTTTATGCTATCAAGTCAATTGGGTAAATAATTGTGTAATGTAGTGAGACCACATCATCCATTCCTCTAGTTTCTTTAAATAAAAGTTCTTTATCAAGAAAGCAATATGGTTCTTCTCACATGAAACTAAAATTAACTAATGATCATTATGTCTTAAAGAAAAGGGGAATGATCAAGTGGGAATGTTAAAGATGTGCCCTCAAGGGGTTTTTTTGGGTTCTCTTCTTAAGACCTATAACTCCTCATGAAACGTATCATTGCTCTTACTGTTGACCATAAAGGAAGTATGTCCTTCTAAGGTGTGGTGCCCAAAAAAAAAAAGAATTCAAAGCACATCTCTTTAAAGAACTCTTGAAATAAAAACATTGGTTATGAAGTTGCAAAGACTTGTTACCCAAGCCTGAAGGCATCCATCTAACTAAGGCCCAAAATGCTTCCTCAATAATCCTTAAAACTACTTCCTTTTCTTTTCTTCTCTTTTAGAAGTGATGCTCATTCTCTGTGATTATTGTGGACTAATTGATGGGATGCGATGTCGCATACGTGATATCGCAGCCTGCTGCCAGTTCTATAAATAAGAAGTGGCTCTTCCTTGTTTCTCCATCTAGATCTAGACCTTAGCCAAACTCTTGTCATTTTTCCATTCCAGAGTTAGAATAATTTCCATGTGCCCGTAGTAGGAGTCCCAAAGTGAACAGATCTTTATTCGAGCAATTCTATACCTGAGCACACAATTGTGTATGGCAATAAAGACGAACTTTTGAATAAACCTTGTAGTGCATGGACTAAGCTAAATAGGACTTTAATTCTTGTTAATTATTTAAATGATTTCTTAAGGACTTAATCTCTCTCAACCCTCAACTCTCATAGTTAAATGCATTCAATACGATTTCTTTGAGCAAGTGCGTTACGCTTGGTAATACCAGTAACGAATAGCATTTGGTAATCCCAGCAACATTGCATTGGTTCAACGTGTGAAACAGGAAATGTGAACAGATACTGATGCTAGGATAATTATGGCTTAGTTATTTAAAGTTAGTTACTTAGTCTCTTCACCCCTTTCCTCTCTTAGCATAGGTGATAAAAACATAAAAGATATAAAAATCACATGCCTCAAGCTTACTTAACCATACAACCATGACAAATACAAGTAATCTTGGGAGGACAACGATTGATTAACCTTAGGTGTTCCATAAGGCGTGTAGGCACTTAGTTTGTGGAGTTTGACTGGATCATGCGTGTAACGCTCATATTCGTATGGTTGAGTGTAGGGGTACCTCGCCACTCATCATTGGTGCCGCTTCCGGGGACTAAGTTGTTTGTGCGCTAAGTAGAACATAGGAAATCATCCACATCATTGGGAAGCTTAAACGAATAATTAGGATTAATTAGAAGAAAATTTAAACAATGGTCAATAGCACACCGACAAGATAAAAATGTATTCTTCTTCTCATAAAAGCACTTTCCACCTAGGGATCACACAAGAGATAGTCGGCAGTCTAACACACGTAACCCATACTTGTCAGTTCCTCAACAATATCAAGTAGTATATACTCATCACAATGTGTATGTAACCAATTTTAGCTTTATCCTCCATCAAGATGAACAATTGCGTTGGCGAGACTTGCAAGGTAACATAGTGCTACCCCTAGATCGTACAGTCCCTAACATGATCCTTTGTGCTCTTGCATAGATAGACATGATGCAACTATATGCTGAATATGTTGCAAGTGATTATGACACAAGGGATTACCATCCCACCGTAGTGCAACATTTAAGGGACTCGCAAAGGGAGAGCTACCATACATTGTTGAAGGGTAAAAGGGTCCCGCATGTCCTAAGCAAAATTGAAGATGGTGAACCAGTTATAATAGGTTCTCCATCAAATGATGTTTCCCCTCCTAATGATGGTGAGGAGGTGGGATATTAGAACCTACACTCCATGATTCATAACCTTGGTTTTGACCCCCATGAAGACCAAGTGTTCAATGAGGGAACACAAACAAATGATAAGGATGGGTAGTCTGATCGTCATCATGATCGGGGCTATAGCCACTAAGGAGAAGGTAAGAAACATTGTCATGGCAATGGTTCCCCTTCTTCTTCACCTTCATCACATCATTCACCCTCTCCTTCCACATCAGGACGCAGTCACAAAGAGCACAACCGTGAGGACAAGGGTAGCCATAATGAGAACCCTCGACAAGCGAGTCAAGAGTGAGGATGAGGGCATTCGAGAGAATCAAGGCATGGAAGAAGGGAAAGTACGAAACCATGTAGGCATCACAGATGTCATGAAAGAAATGATAATGATGAACCTCTACTTGCCACCCGAAGTATGTTAGATATTACAGAGGTTTTGAGGATACCTACAAGGCACCAGAAAGATAGTCGGATCAAGAGACTAGACATGAATAATATCCCCCGATTTGAGGGGGGATACAACGCTGATCCTCAAAATCACTTACAGACATTTCATGATGCTTGTGCCTTGGAGAATATCGAAAATGAATGGAAAAAGTTAAATTTTTTCCCAAGAAAACTCATAAAAGAAGCATAAATTTGGTACTAGTCCTTAGAACCAGAATCTATTAGACGATGGAGTACAATGCTAGAACTATTCAACGATAAATATCAAATGTACTCCAGAGTGTCCAGCTTGCGAAAACAGATCCAAGGATGGAAGCAGGGTAATCACAAATCCTTGGATGCTACCATGGGCCGATAGTATGCACTGCTACATCGTTGTTCAGGCCATGGTTGCGCACAATAGGATCAACTCCGCCACCTCGTAGATGGGCTAAGACATGAAACCAGAAGAACCCTTGGAACAAATGCCCAAGGGAGATTATCTAAGCTTAGGTCCCATGAATTTCATAGACTGTTGGAGCAAGTAGCTAAGGAAGAAGGAGAGCTATGGAAAAGAGAAAGTGTAGAAGAGTATAACCACGATCTTTCCCTCTGAAAGAGGGGAGTGAGATTCTACGAGGAGGAGGATGAGTCACCACTCGAAGAGTTGGTGAATAAAAAAACCTTGCTGCTTCAAAAGTTAATAATCGAAGTGTCGGCTAAGTTAGATCAAATGTGGGACTCCTTAGAAAGTAGATTCGAAATCATTTTAAAAATCGTAGAGGAGTCTAAGGAGGGAAGTAGTGACCATGATAAGAGAAAGAGGAGAGATTTATACCATGCACGTAACAAGGGTAAGGGAAAAATGACCATCACCGATGAGGTTGTGGATTCCAATACCGACGATGAAGGTGGATGTGAGATCTACCAATATGACCATCCTAAGGGATGTTGCCTAATAATCTCACATTTGCAAGAGTCTGGGGTGTATGAACTCAATCCAAGACTTAACAAATGGCAAGCACCCCGAAGGTTACCTTATCCCCAAGGTAACCCAAGGCAGTTCCACCAACCCTTAACATATTATCCAAGTGGAACTCTGCCACAACCTATTGAGAAACACAAATAGTGGAAATACCCACAGTCATGGGGGATGCCACTGNAAAGAGATACTCCACATGCATATCATCCTCCGAATCCATCCACACCTCTTACATTGGTAGCTCCACCACCAACCGCTCCAATAATGCAAAGGGTATTTCCCACTCAACCGCAACAACCCAATGTCACAAGGGCTTCAAATCCTTAATTCTCAGTTGGTTCTAACAATCTTATGTTGAAAAGACCTTTCTTTAGAACCAACAATCCAACTAAGCCCTCACCCTCACAAGCGGTTGAATGTCTAAACACATACCAAATAAAGTTTCGGGAGCTTCTTCGACCCGAAAATTGAGCTCAATGCACATAGTTATGTTAACACATACTATCACAGACTGGATTAAGGTGGGCCACCTTCCCAAGAAATTCTCTGATCCTAGAAGTCCCCTAATTTATCTCCAAGTCACTGGGAATGAACCCTGTAAAGCTCTTCTAGAATTAGGTTCTGGAGTCAACCCAATATCGCAGGAGATGTACAAAGCCTGGAACCTACCTCCATTAAGGAAGAGTAACATTCAACTTGAACTGTCCGACTAGTCCATCACTATCCCCTTGGGACTGGTGAAGGACATTGTTACCACTGTTTGTGGGTGGTCATATCCAGCAGATTTCCTAGTGATACAAATAACTAACAGTAATGGGAACTTCCCAGTAATAATGGGAACTTCCCAGTAATAATGGGAAGAGCATGGCTATGTACAATAGATGCACGCCTAGGAATCTGCTATCTTTCCCTAGAAATATCCAAGAAAAATACTTTCAGAAAGATCGAGAGGAAGAAATTTCCATGCATTGCATACAGTAACACAGGGTGCCATTATGTGCAAAAATCATGGGTTATGTGAAGTCTAGCATTGCCTACATGCAATCGGTGTGCATGAGAAATTAACATACAAAGGTGCTTGTATGTAGCAGCCACACGATAAGAAGACACCCAGTGGCTGATGGCTAATCAAGAAAGCAACTTGATAACATGCATGAAACTAACTGAGGGAATAACTAGTGCTTACATTGGAAGCATAGATGAAATTGAGCAAGTTTGTTGCCAACTTCCAAACCTTAACCCTGCAAACATTGATTGGGGGAAGTTGGAAATTCCTGAGAGGTTTAGACAAGAGCCCCTAGATTTGAAACCATTGCCCACTAGTCTAGAATACGTGACCCTTGAAAATGGAAAATCGGTAATCATCAACACAAATCTTGTTTCCAAGCAAAAAGAGAGATTGTTGAAGGTGATAAATAAATGGTCAACAGCCTTTGCTTGGTCATACCCTGAATTAACCAGAATAGATCCTAGGATATGCCAATATAGGATTTACACGAACCCCTCCATGAAGCCTCGAAAACAACCACAAAGGTGATTGAACTCGAAATTAAAACAAATAGTAAAAGAAGAGATAGAGCAACTTCTTAAGGCTAGGTTCATATATCCCATTGCTAATAGCAAATGGGTTAGTCCTCTAGTGATCGTGCCTAAGAAACGAGGAAAATGGAGGATGTGTATAGATTTTAGGCTACTGAACATGGCAACATTCAAGGATCACTTTCCATTGGAATTTGTTGACCAAGTCTTAGACACCATAGTGGGGCATCGCTACTACAGTTTTCTAGATGGTTATAGTGGGTACAACCAAATATGGATCGCACCAGAAGACCAAGCCAAAACAATGTTCACTAGTCCTTGGGGAACGTTTGCATATAAAAAAATGCCATTTGGCTTGTGTAATGCTCCTGCCACATTTCAATGTTTAGTTCTAAGCATATTCCAATAGTAGATAGGGAACGAAGTGGAAGTATTTATGGATAACTTCTCCACTTATGGGACAAGATTAGATCAAGCCCTAGACTAATTAGAGCAAGTGCTAAAACGATGTGTAGAAACCAACCTGAAGCTCAACTGGAAAAAAAGCCATTTGATGGTTCAAGAGGGCATAGTACTGGGGCATAAGATTTCACAGTCAGGAATAGAGGTAGACCTAGAAAAGGTTAAGGTCATCCAAGGAATCAGTCAAAAACTAGACACTGTCAAAGACATTTGGTCATTCCTTGGACACATTAGCTACTACAGGATATTCATTGAGAAATTCTCCAAGATTGCCAAACCATTGGTAGAATTAACGAAGAAGGATGCACCATTTGAATGGACCAAGGAATGTGAACGAGAATTTCAAACCCTAAAACAAAGGCATGTGGAAAATCCCATTCTACAAGCCCCTGACTGGTCTAGACCATTCCATATAATGACCAACGCATCTAATTATGCCTTAAGTGCCATACTGACACAATTAGATGAACAAAAATGCCTTTATTACATCCATTGTGTGAGTAAGAGTATCGTCGGTGCATAACTCAACTACACAAGTACAAAAAAGGAATTAATGGCTGTAGTGTTTTCAATGGACAAATTTAGGCACTATGTGTTAGGCTACAAAGTGTACATTCATATGGATCATAGTGCAATTAGGTTCCTCATGAACAAGCCAATAGTTAGCCCTCGTATTATACGTTGGTTGGAAATCCTTCAAGAGTTCGATCTAATGATAGTAGATCAAAAGGGCACTGAGAACATAGTTGCAGATCACTTATCTCGGTTGCGCTCGGACAACAAATAGGACAAATATGCCATATCTGATTATTTTCCTAACGAAACCCTCTTTGCCAGTGTAGTGAATAACCAACCCATGGGCACAAATTGGTATAGTAGCATTCTCACCTATCTTCTCTCCCAACAAACACCATAGGGGTTGGACTTTAGGAAGAAACAACAGTTTCTTCACAAAACCAAGTACTTCATGGAGATTAGAGGATAACTTTACAAAATCTATCCTGATTGCTTGGTTCAATGGTGTGTGCCCGATGTGGACCAACTAAGAGTTCTCCAGGATGCTCATGAGGGCCCTTGTGGGGCTCACTATGTAGGGAGACGAACGACTATCAAGATCCTGCTTGCAGGATATTACTGGCCAATACTATTTCCAGTTGCCCATCATTTTGTCCAATCCTGTGAGTGCTTTCAACATGATGGTGGAATGACAGCTAGAATGGAGGGTCCAAAAAAATGGATTCAACCTTTAGAACCCTTTGACATTTGGGGAATAGACTTTATGAGGCCCATTACACCAATGTCCAATGGAAAAGCTTATATCATTTTTGTTGTTGACTATATGACAAAATGGGCCGAAGCAACTGCTGTAATAGATTGCACATCATCTACAACTACACGATTTGTACAACAACAAGTCGTAAATAGGTTTGGTGTGCCACATGCACTTATCTTGGATAACGAAATGCATTTCACAGGTGCAACCTTTCAAAAATTGATGCAATGCTTAGGGATTGAACATAAATTGACTACACCTTATCACCCCCAAGCTAATGGCCAAGCTGAGGTCACTAATCGGGAGATTACTAGAATGTTAATAAGGACAATTAGCAAATATAAGCGATATTGGAGCACTAAACTAAACAATACCCTCTGGGCATACCGCTCCACTTGGAAACTCCTTACAGGCTACTCTCCCTATGAGTTAGTGTATGGAAAATTCCCAAAGCTTCCAATTCAAATCGAGCTCCATACACTATCCATGACATGCGACCTCCACCTTGACCATGATCTAGCACAAAAACAAAGATTGGCAACTTTAAACATGCTAGACGAGAATCGATTGGTTGCCTTGTCATCAAATGAGTTATACAAGGCACATAACAAGCAATGTCATGACTTAAGAATTTGAAAGGTTAAGTACCAACTAGGAGATAAGATCCTTTATTGGAACCCCACGCATGTACCACAATGCACCAAATTTCAAACATTGTAGGAAGGACCTTACATTATTCATACAACCTTCCCTTGAGGAGCCATGACAATATACAAGCCTAAAAGCCCTAATAAGAAATTACTGGCCAATGTGCAACAAACAAAACCCTTCCATGAACTAAGAATAGACAGTGCAAATCACACCTTTGATACCAGAAAACCTCGCTCATTATTTGGGATCTCTCCCTTTCAATTCAATCATGGGGGAGATGGCCACCTATGCTGATTATTTGAGGCCCTTAGTTTCTTTTTAAGTATTTTTTTTACACATTTTTGTTTTACAAATTTCTTTAACTTTTGTTGTTTTTGTTTTACAACATCATTCATACTTTTTCGTTTATTTGTGCGTGTGTGTATTTATCGATTTTGTTAATTTTGTCACCTAATAAGTGCTCCTGATGATGGTATGAACTGTATTCTATTGGTTGCTAATGTTTGGTTTTTATCTTTAAGTGGTGATGTTGATACTAAGGTATGGTTCTTTTGATATAGCAGGCAATGAGTCCACTTCATCCATACATCCGTAAAATTCTATGGTCTCTCTTGGCTTGGAACTGTACATTCCCTTTTTAAATAATAAGAACTATCAATGAATTGGTGACTGGGCATTTCTCAAACTAAGGAAAGACTCAAGGATTGAACAGGGTGTGACTTCAAGGGAATTTGATACATTTGTGTTGGCCATTCTCTTGGGTGCTTGGATGTTTTCTTCTTGAGTTTTTCTTACTGCTCTAATGTTACTCCAATAACAGGAAGCTGAGCAAATAAAAATAATAAGTCTTTGCATGGTGTGGTTCACAAAAAAAAAAGAACAATAGAAAAATAGTGAAGGAATTCTTGTTACTTCAAGTGGATGGATTGGCCGAATTCATTAATGTGAAGTCATTGGATGTGGTTTGTTTGAGGTTGGACTTGGAATGGGATCTACTAAGTTACATTAATCATTAAATACACAAGGGGTTGTACACCACCTTGTTCTTGAGACTCCATTCCATTCTCTTCTTTCTCCATTGTTCACCTCATTGCCGGTATCATTAGTGTATATTTTGGTTGACGCATTGTTTTCTTTGTGGTAAATTCTTATGGTTAAGACTTTAACTCTCACTTCCAAATGACATTTCTAGAACCTACAGACTCTTTGAATGTGGGTTTGTTAGGGCATTAAGGGCATGAGCCTACTTTGGGGAGGACCCACTAGCATTCTTATTTGGTGCATCAGTTAATTTCTTTCACTTAAACATTTTTGTGATCAGTTTTTATTTTGTTCATTTCCATCTTCGATGTCCATTTCATCGATGTTATAGTTGTTTCTTTTTTTCCATCTTTCTTGTTCCTTTTCTTTTTCTTCATTCTCTCGCTACTGGAGGTTTGCTCTCAGTCATGGGGGTCCTGGCCCAATATTTTTGATTTTCTCTAGACTCCTACACCTCGGGTGAGCACCAATATTATATCTCTAGATTCGTATCAGCCATATCACAACTCAGCCAATGGACCTTATACTGAAGTAAGGTATCAATTGCATTATGATTCATTTACCCTTGCTAATATAAGACTGTGTTGTGTGTGCAGATGGCAATCATACAACAACAGATTGGATCTGGAAGGAACACTTGGAATGGATTGGTGCTGAAGCAGTTATGCAAGGAATGAGATTGATGGTGCGCTTACGAATGAACAACGAAAGACACAATCTTGGCGTTGGTAGTAGTAGACTTATTCTCTCTTCTCTCTTCTCTCTCAGCTACCAAATAATGCCTGATATCAAATGTATAAAGTGTTCACTCTTGTTGTTGTGAACACCATTTTTGTCATGTTCTGTAATGATGATCCATTTAGTTCCATTCAAGCCAATAATCCCATACCTTCCCAATATTTTGTAAGGAACTTGAGTACGAGTTTTTATTCAGTCATGGGGGTATGATGGGACGTGATATCGCATACACGATATCACATCCTTCCCTGCGATATCACGTACGTGATATCGTAGCTCACTGCCAGTTCTATAAATAAGAGGTAGTTCTCCCTTATTTCCCCATCTAGATCTAGACCTTAGCCAAACTCTTGTCATTTTTCCATTCCAGAGTTAGAATAATTTCCATGTGCCCACAATAGGAGTTCCAACTTGAATGGATCTTTATTCGAGCAATTCTGTACCTGAGCACACAATTGTGTACAACAATAAAGATGAACTTTTGGATAAACCTTGTAGTGCATGGATTAAGCTAAATAGGACTTTAATTATTGTTAATTGTTTAAATGCTTTCTTAAGGACTTAATCTCTCTTAACCCTTAACTCTCATAGTTAAGTGCATTCAGTACAATCGCTTTGAGCATGTGCATTATGCTCGGTAATCCCAGTAACGAATAGCGTTTGGTAATCCCAGCAGCGTTGCATTGGTTTAGGGTGTGAAATGGCAAGTGGGAATAGATATTGATGCTAGGATAATTAAGGCTTAGTTAGTTAAAGTTAGTTACTTAGTCTCTTCACCCCTTTCCTCTCTTAGCATAGGCAATAAAAACATAAAAGATATAAAAATCACATGCCTCAAGCTTACTTAACCATACAATTGTAACAAATACAAGTAAGCTTGGGAGGACAACGATTGATTAACCTTAGGTGTTCCATAAGGCATGTAGGCACTTAGTCTGCGGAGTTCGACCGAATCGCACGTGTAACGCTCGTATTCGTATGGTTGAGTGTAGGGGTACCTCGCCACTCATCATTAATGATGGTAGGCAAGAAGGGACAAAATAATGGAAGGCGACTGTTAGTGGTATGGACTTGGTTTAAAACTTGAACAAATAGGTATGATGATCATCTTAATCACAAATGACATAAGAACCTATTGCAAACATGGTTAGTTATCTCACATTTTAATCTTTGTAATCCCTTCTCGTCCCATTATTCATCTTACTGCTACATGCAATTATGTGCCTAATGGTTTTATAGAGCATAGTGCAAGATTTCAACTAAGAAAATTGTATGTTGATTGAAATAAGGCATGATTTACATTTAACTTCTAAGATACCCATGGACATCTGTAGGAGTGGTTATGTAAGGGCATTATGATAGGAGCCTACTTTGGGAGGACCCACTAGCATGACTTTTGTTGATTATGGCTTTGAACCAAAACATCACATCCTGAAAGACATCATGGGAAACTTCTCTAAATTTATGCATGCTTTCAAGACTGCTTCTCATCAATTTCAATCAATTTTAATACTTTTATATTAAGCTATCCTTCAAATTCAACATATCTTAGTCATCATGTGAACTAGACCTTTTGTTTTCATGTTTGAAAACTTGTGAGCTTTCAAAGTTGAGCTCATTTGTTGTGGGAGCTAAGGATGTGATATTTGTTTTGAGATTTTTCTAGCATCCCGATTTTTCAAAACATCAGGGTAACTAATCATAAAAATAATCAAAATAACTTAATCAACTTTATGATTTTAGTTACCTCATAGCCTTGGGATCATTATTTCATAGTCACCTTGAGCCTAAATGTTGAATTTTTATGAATGTTGAGTTAACTAAGGATCCACAAAGGGTTAATCATTAAGGAAAAATTACCAAAACTAACATTGATCATTTGGTGATTGTAGATGATATTAAAAAAATGCTTAAGGTTGAAGGTCTTTTGCAAGGAAAGGAAAAGAGGCCAAGAGGAGGACAAAGGAGGAGGATATGCCCATGGACAAATAGTAGCACATACAAGGATTAAAGCTCAAACATCACATATTTGTGTTGGCACATTTTAGCCATTTCATGGAGCAACAATTTATTAAAAAAAATTCAGTTCAGAATTTTATTCTAAAATTTAAGAGTTAATAGGTTACTGCATGAGCAAGACTACCCTTGCAACTGCAATGTATGCAAATCAATAAAATTTAAGAGTTAATAGGTTACTGCATGAGCAAGACTACCCTTGCAACTGCAATGTATGCAAATCAAGAAAATGCATATGGTTTTAGATTTTGCAGTGCTGGTCTAGTAATTCACTAAGTTCAACAGAAATGCCGTAGCTCCGGGCCTAACATTAGCCTTCCCCATGTTCCAAAAAGTTGTAGAGCCTCCTTCCCAAGACCAGACCATGTTGTCCGTATGCAATAATCATAGCATTCCATGTGATTTCATCCCTTGTTGACATTCGGTCAAAAATGAGCCTAGAATCATGAACGCTGCCGCACTTTGCATACATATCTACCAATGTAGTCTCCAAAATAACATCAGTTTTAAGCCCATTTCTCACAATCCAACGGCTCAACTGCAAAGCCTGGGTCTGAGCACAGGCAGGAAAGACACTCTTAAAACTGATCAAGTCTCCCACAATCTCACTTCCCCACATATCATAAAAAAACTTTCAAAGCTTCCTGAATGTGCCCATTCTAGCATTCCAAGAAACCACATCTTACATAGGCATTTCATCAAACACCATACTTTGCATCACCTAAAATCCAACATTTGGTTTACATGTCCACTAATCCATTACCTGCGAAAACATCTGATCCAAAACCGCTTTTGATCACAATCCCACGAATTTTTCTTCCCTCTTGAGGATCATCCAGGGCAGGCAGACCCATGCCTTGAGTCTCAAGTTTGGATTTAGTCAGTATTGCTATGTGGGCAGTGCCCTTGTCAGTGAGTTGTGGAATACATGACTGTCTGCATGGAATTCCATGATCAGAGGACTCGCACATCATGGCCAGCTTGAGTAGGCCATAGGGCTATTTGATGGAATTTTGAAAGCAGTTTTGGTTCCTGATGGTCTCACTTTCCTGTGTTTGATTTCAGCTTGCAGTCATGGGGGATTGGTAGAGAAGGGAAAAGCTTTTTATGAGTCAATGATCCAATATTTTGTCATTAGTCCCAGAATGAGCATTATGCCAGTATGGTTGATCTGTTTGCTCAGGTAGGGTATCTCAAAGAAGCTTATGATTCTATCAGCAGCATGTCTTTAAAGCCCATTGTCTCGGCATGGAGTGCTCTGTTGGGGGCCTGCAAAAGGCATAGCAATCGAGAGCTTGGTACCCTTTCTGCAGGAAATGGTTCCCAGGGATTTTAGTGGTCCCACTTTGCTGTCCAACATTTATGCTGTTGCTGAAAGGTTGGACGATGTTGCCAAGGTTAGAAGGATGATGAGGGAGCGGGTGGTGTAGCACTTCTCCTTGATAGTGACAGCGGAGTATTCCTGGGCACCACGAAGTTCATCTCACCACCATTAATGAAGGCACCCAAGCAAAATCTGAATGCCCTTGTTGGCCAAATTCATAGCTTGGATGACAGCACCCATGGCCACAACCTCATCGAAGTTGGACGTCCGCGACAGAGAAATCCCCAGCAGAAGCTCCTCAAAAGACTGCTGAATCCGAGGAATGTGAGCAAAACCACCGACGAGGATGACCTCTTCCACGTCCTCCACGATGTTGATGCATTGCAGGAAGAGTTTCTCATTCAATTCCTCTAACTTTGAGCGTGTAATCCGCAGCCTTAAATCGCAGCTGTCGCGCATAGCGTCAATATCGATTACGATTTCTACTGCAGCAGAGGGAGTGCGTTTGGCATGCTCGCATTCGCTGCACAGGCAGAGCAGAGCAGAGCGGAGCACAAGCGTTGGCGGTTATATCAGATGAGGAGGCCGCATTTTCATTGCGGCGCTGGAATTGGGCGACGGCCGAAGCAGAAATAGAGACAGACGAGAGAGGAGAGTTGAAGCTTCAGCCGCCATCCAAGTTGCAGGCGCAGGGCCAACTGCACAGCACCTACATGCTAAAAACCACGATGCAAATGCCCAACGACTACTCTCACTGCAACGTGCCCACGAATTTTGTTTCATATCAGCCAAGTCTGCATGCCATCGGACAAACAACTTACCACGCAGAAGTCCAGCAGATTGGTGTAGAAGTCTTTTCTGCCTAAGTGCATTTCACCTCTCATGCGTTTGACCTACAGCACCAACCGATTATTATTATTGTTAGTTGAGGAAGATTCTAAAGTATTGGAATAAATTAATAATGTTCTTAGAATGGTTGTATAATGCTTAGAGACTTGGGGTATTACTCCAACATGTCCAACATGACTCTAAGAATCATGTTTCAATTAAAAAAATTATTTAAGAAAAAAAGGAGTTTAATGGATAGTTATCCAACATGACATTTGGCAACTAAACCTTATATTTCTATAGTGATAGTAACTTCCTATAAAAGTTATAACTTCCTATGATACAACCTATGTTTTGTTTAACTAAAAAAATTCAATATTAACCATGTCCCTAGATTTGCTCTCTATCTTTATATTTTATCAAAACATAACCTCCTATGTTTGACATGCCTTCCTAAATTTCTTCTCTAATTATATATCATGGTGTCATACCATGCTATACATATTTTAGTGAGTCATATTAATTTATTGAAATTAGACATAGAAATAGAGTGTCAAAATCATCAATATATTAGATAACTAAGATTTTTTATTTTGATTAGAAAGAGTTAAGAATAAGATAATCTGAATCAAAGAAGATACAAATGTAATAAAATGAGCTTTTAAATCAAAATCTTGAAACACCAAAATCCAACTAATGAGACATCAATAAGACAGATTACATTGATGCATGCTTGTTGACATAGCCCCATTGACATATCCTTGTCGACACACGATAGGAAGCGTTGATGTAAATACGTCAACGTTGACATAGTCATTGCTTATATAAATGTGTGCATCCCTCACTTTTATGGCACGTTAGGTCATAGTTGTAGCCAAACTCTTGCAATTTCCTTTTCCTAGAATTAAAATATTTTCTCTCTGAATTTCCACAGTGTGAATCTAAGAGATTATGCGAAGTTTTATTTGAGTACCTATGTACTTGAATGCATTGCAATGAATAGTAATAGGATCAAGATTTCCTAAATCCATTGCAGCATTTAGACTAGCTTAACTTTACTTTCCTACACTTTACTTTCTAAATACTTTACATTAATGCTTTAATTAGTTAATATAATTAATCATGAACACATGAGTATGACCACTTCGAGCATAAATTGTTATGCTTGGTAACCCTAGTAGTGGATATTTGGTATGCGCAGCAATAGCCACTTGGTAACCTAGTAGTGTTAATCCTAGTTCAGAATTTGTAGAACAAGTGGAAATGATTACTCCATGTTAGGATAAGATAGTTAATTGACTAGTAATCAATTAGACATTTAATTATTCAACTCTTACTCAATTATCTAGCTATTAGGAGAAAAATATAAAAAATACTTATAAAAATATATATCATGTGCCTTAACCTATACTTAACCAAACGTACTAATAATACATAAGTATGAGTTAATAAAACAACGACCTTACAACTACATGATTCACTATTTAGGAATATGGGCCGCTTGGATAACTAAGTCTACAAAGTTTGACTATATCGCTAATCAATGCTTGTGATTCATATGATTGGATATAGGGGATACCTACCACTCATCAGTAACCTTCCTAAAATCATCATAAATTATGGTAGCCATGCTTACATATGCCACAAATAAAAATATCAAATTTAAATAAATATTTTAAAAGAAAAGAATGAATATGAATCTCCTAATATTCAATCCTACCATGATAAAGGTCCTGTCGGTCTTGGACCAAGGGATTTATCATTCAAATCATGGTGCAATTCAGTTGTAGGCTTTGAAGATGATGTTGAGTGAATTACTAAGAACACTTGTATATGTCATTGCATTCAAAAAATGTAAAATATATTATAATACATATGATACAATTGAATTCCATGTAACCACATAGAAAGAGAGAGTAAAGGAAAACACTTATGATTTTATGTTTTATAATTTTTACGTATTTTATGGTTATAAGAACAAAACAAAAATAAGTAACATGCATCACAATCCCACTTAAAGATAGGGGAAGTGCTCACACACACATACACACACACACACACACATCACAATCCCTTAAGGGATAGGTGCAACACCTCCCACAAAATGTAATAAAATGGCTCTTAGTCATAACCGTGATGGTCTATCACCATGCCATATAGTTGTGATGTCCTTGGATAAGGTTGAGTTATCACAACTTATGAAAATGAAAATTAAATAAATATTTTTTAGGATTTTAAGGTTTTATGATGTTTTTAGTATTTTAAAGGTTTAAGGCATCAATGATAGAAATGAGGAAAAAACCATAAGCATTATTCACTAAGCAAACATTGGACTCTGTATAAACTAAATGGTTCCAAGCTATGTAAGCAAGTTAGCACTTTGACAAAGTACATTTGTGAAAGAGATGACTTAAAATACACAAAAAAAAAGTAAATTAACTTACCCAAGAGAGAAAGAGCTAGTTACGAAAATTTTAAATCATGTTTTTCATCACTCCAATATCAGGGTGGCCATGATATCAAGTACATGATATTAGGTACATGATATTGTGGCCTAAGATGCGATATTGTACATTTGATATCACAGGGTTACTCTCGGGTCTATAAATAAAGTGCCCAGGTGCACAATTGGGAGTAGGCTTTTAGTAGTTAGTAGCAAAACTCTTGTAGTTTGTCTATTTGAAAGTTAGAATATTTTCCAAGTGTTCGCAGTAGGAGGTCTAAGTGTGAACAGATCTTTATTCAAGCATTGATATACCTGAGCACATCATTGTGTTGGAAATAAAGATGAGCTCTTTGATCCATTCCTTGTAGCACTTGAGATTTTCTTTCTTATGCATTTACAAACTGTTATTTCATGCAATTTACATTAATGTTATTTATACAGTAATTAATTTTGATTAATCAAGCAACTTATTAAGATACACAAGCACAATCCCTTTGAGCATATGTGTGATACTTGGTAGCTCAGAAATGACTAGCGTTTGATAGCCCAACAGTGTTTGCACAAAGTTCAGGATGTGTTTGGGAAGTGCAAACGGTTACTTGTGTTAGGCTAGATTAGGCTATAGTTTACTTAGTAATTAATTGCTCTTACTTTTATTCACTCTTACTTTTATTCTTATTCTAGATGAGTAATTCCATAAAAACACAAAATACTAAAAATCTTATTCCTCAATCACACTTAACCATACAATTGCATTCACAAGTGGGACTGGGAAGACAACAAATGAACAACACACACACACTATTTAGGTCTAGTGAACTTAGTAATTATAGTTTGTGAAATTCTACTAGATTGCACGTGAACACTTGTGATTTGTATGGTTGGGTGTAGGGGGTACCTTGTCGCTCATCATTGGTGTCGTTGCTGGGGACTGTAGTTCTTCGTGTGGTATCTAAGCCTAGTGAAATTTAGTAACCTCATTGTTTGAACCCTGAGAGTCAAATCTTACAAAAAAAATTATTATTATTATCATTAAATTAAATCTAAACTGCACACTATTTACTAACATAAAATGTCTTCTTCTCATAGGAGCCCATCTCTGCCTAGGGTAGTTTAAGTACCTCAACAATACCAGGTGGTATATGCTCATCTTGATGAGTATGTACTAGACTTTACCTTCATCTTACATCAAGATGAACTGATGTCGTGGCATGATATGGAAGGCAACATTGTGTTGCCACTTGACCACTTTGTTCCAGCAATGCTCCAACTAATCCTTGCATGACATGGGATTCAACATCTTCATGGAGAATATGAGATGTGAGATCCTGACTCAAGGGACTATCATCCCCCTGAAGCACAAAGATTAAGGGATTGGAAACTGGAGCATCAACATGAGCTTATGAAGGGTAAGGGATCAAATATCTTTCCACCTCTACTTGGTCCAATTGATGAAGGAAACCATTTCTTTAGTGAATCTCCTCTCTTTCACTTCGTTCAAGGAGCCCTTAACTAGAATGTACAATCTACAATCCATAATCTAGGTTCTAGTCAAAATAGATCCAATGACAAAAATGAATATAAAAATGTAAGTTAAGAAAAGGAGGCTAAAGGAGATCATGATCGCGATCGTGGTTGCAAGCATCAAAGGAAGGATGATAGATGTCAACGTAGAGCAAGTTACCCTTCTTCTTCCCCTTCATCATCATATTCTCCTTCATCGGGTTTAGATCGTGGCCATAGAAAAAATAACTGTGATGGAGGTGACCAATAGGACTAGAATAATAGAAGGGACTGTTGGGACAATCATGACCGAAGACGTGGGTAATCCAGAGAGGCCTAGCATCAAGAAAGAAGGGCTAGTAGGGAACATCGTAGGAACCACTATCATGGTCTTGATGAACCTCTACTTGCTACTTGGGGCATGTTAAATATTGCAGAGGCTGTGAGGATTCCAACAAGCCATGTGAAGGATAAGAAAATAAAGAGGCTATACATGAACAACATCCCTTGGTTCAAGGGAGGATATGATGCTGATATGAAAAATCATATTTAGGCCTTTCAAGATGCATGTGCTTTGCAAAATATTGAAAATTATTGGCAAAAGCTAAAATTATTTCCAAGGACACTCATCAAGGAAGCAGAAAGTTGGTATTGATCCTTGGAACTAGAATCAATTAGGTAGTGGAGTATGATGTTGAAACTATTCAATGACATATATCAAATGTACTCCTAAGTATTCAATCTAAGGAAACAAATTCAAGGATGGAAACAAGGAAATCATGAGCCCTTGGATACTGCTATTGGTCAATACTACTCTCCACTACATAGGTGTCCTGACCATGGGTACTCTCAACTTGATTAGCTTTGCCATATCATAGATGGGTTGCAGTCTGAAACTAGGAAAACCCTTAGTGTCTATGCCCAAGGGAGATTGATAGAGTTGAGTGCTCATCAGATTCAAAAATTAATTGAGTAGGTAGCCAAGGAGGAGGGAGAGCTAAGAAAATGTGAAAGTGTAGAAGAATACAATAGAGACCCTTCTATTTGAAAGAAGGGGGTTAGATTTTATGACAATGAAGATGAATTCACTAGAGATGAGGTGGTTAATCAGAAAAACTTGCCATTCCAGAAATTGTAATAAGAGATTATGACTAAGGTTGACCAATTATGGGACTTCATGGAAAATTGGTTTCAAGCTATTCTAAAAATTGTGGAAGAGTCCAAGAAGCAAGGTGGTGAGCAAAAGCATCAGAGATGTAAGGAAGATGAACGTGCCAAATTTAAGGGTAAAGGTAAGATAGCTACGATAGAGATGGCTATGGATAGTGATTCAGATGATGATGGTGAATGTGATGTCTGCTAGTATGAACATCCTAAGGGATGTTGTCCAGTTGTATCACACTTGTAGGAATCTAGAGTGTATGCCTTACATCCACAACTTGCACAAAGGAAAATGCCCAAAAGATTGTCTTATCCACAAGGAAATCCCCAAAAGTTCCACCAACCATAGCAGTACTACCCAAGTGAAACTCCCCCACAACCTTACAAAGTGTATAAGTAGTGGAAACAACCACAATTGTGGGCATTGCCACTTCTAAGATAGTATTACCCTTACTAGCAACCAGATCCCTATGGTTACTATGTTCAGTAACCTTTATCTCCATGGAACTCCTCTGGTCATATTGCTTCTTACCAATCTCACCACTACCCTCCTAAAACATACCAATTACCATATCCAAGGAGGGATACCACCTACTACTCTCACGCACCTCCTGTTCTCGCACCTACTCCTGCACATCCTACAGAACTACCACCTGCTCCATCCATGTAGGGTGAATTGCCTGCAAAACCATAGCAAAGGAACTCTATGAGGGTAGTTAACCTATAATCAGTTAACCCATCTAGTGGGTTGAAACCATGAACAAAGAAGAGATCCTTATTTTGACCTCACAACCATCAAAGGCCTCGAATACATTGGTGGTTGGCAACCTTGATCCTCCAACTTCCTTTATTTACTCTCTATCTAAGTCCCCTTCAATCCAAAGTCCCTCTTGAATCCATACTATAATGTTGACACATGCTGTATTCGATTGGATTCAAGCTGGTAACTTGCCTAGAAAATTAGTTGATCCCAAGAGTCCCCTAGTTTACTTACAGATTATTGGGAATGAGCCTTGCAAAGCTCTTTTTGACTCTGATTCTAGTGTTAATTTGATCTTGCATGAGATGTATACAATGTGGAACCATTCCCCCTTGAAGAAGAGCAACATCCAGCTAGAACTGGTAGACCAGTCCATCACTGTTTCATCGGGATTAGTTGAAGACATCATCACCACCATTTGTGGGTGGTCATATCCCACTGATTTCCTAGTAATAAAAGTGAATAATCGCAAGGTGTAATTTCCAATTATTATGGGAAGGACATGGCTAAGTACTATGGATGCCAAAATGGACATTAGAGATATTTCCTTAGAAATATCAAAAGAAAATGAAATTGGAAAGATCAAGAAGAAGAGAGTTCAATGTATCGCATATAGCGATTCAGGGTGCCATTATGTGTAGAATTTATAGTCAGTAAAGTAAACATCTATCTCTATATGCAAGCAGTGTGCACTAGAAGCTAATATCCAAAGATGTCTATATGTAGCAACCACAAAACAAGAGGGCACCCAGTGGCTGACAGCTGAGACTAGCAGTAGTACATTATGCATGGAACCGAATGAGGGCCTAATGTATGGGTATGTTGGAAGTATGGATGAACTTGAGCAAGTTTACCATTATCTCTCTGAAGGAGCAAATGATGATGTCAATTGGGGTAAGTTGGAAATTCCTAATAATTTTAAACAATATCCCCTTGAATTGAAGACACTACCAACTGGAATGGAGTACATATTTTTGAAAAATGGAAGGCTGGTTATCATTAATGCCAAGTTTGCTGTAGAACAAAAGAGAAAATTGATAAAAGTTGTGGAAAAATGGTCAATAGCCTTTACCTAGTCATATTTAAAGTTCATTGGGATAGATCCAAGAATATGCTAGCACTAAATATACACTAACCCTACTATCAAGCCGAAATGATAGCCGTAGCGACATTTGAATCCCATGTTAAAACATATTGTCAAAGAGGAGATTGAACAACTCTTCAAAGAGGGATTCATCTACCCTGTTGTAGATAGTGAGTGGGTTAGCCATCTTGTAATCATGCCAAAGAAATAAGAAAAATGGTGGGTGTGCATTGATTTTCAACTGCTCAACATGGTAGCTTTCAAGAATCATTTTTGATTGCCTTTTGTCAACCAAGTGTTGGACACCATTTCGGGGCACAGCTATTACAACTTTCTTGATGGTTATAGTGGTTGTAACCAAATTCAGATTGCACCAGAGGACCATACAAAGATAACTTTCACAAGTCCTTGGGGGACTTTTGCCTATCGACAAATGCCATTTGGTCTATGCAATGCCCTAGCCACATTTCAATAATTAGTTCTTAGCATTTTTCAACAACAAATTGGTAGTGGGGTAGAAGTTTTTATGGATGATTTTTCTACCTATGGAGCTATGTTCGAGCAAGATCTAGACCATCTTGAGTAGGTGTCAAAAATATTTGTCAAAATAAACCCCCCACTCAATTGGAAAAAGAGGCATCTTATGGTCTAGAAAGGCATAGTCTTGGGGAATCACATTTCAAAAGTAGGACTTGAGGTGGATCTTGAAAAAATAATGATCATCCACGTAATAACCCACCAACCTAAAATAGTCAAAGAAGTTTGGTCATTCCTTGGTCATACTGGCTACTACCAATGATTCATCAAGATTTTTTTCAAAATCGCCAAGCCATTGGTAGAATTGACGAAGAAGGATGCATCATTCATCTAGACCCCTGCATGTGAATAAGCATTGCAACAGTTGAAACAAATGCTTATTGAAACTCCCATTCTTCAAGCACCAAATTGGTCTAGACTATTTCATGTAATGACCGATGCTTTAAATTATGCTTTTGGGGTAGTGCTTATGCAGATGGATGATAAAAAATGTCCATAGTGCATTCATTATGCAAGCCAGAGCATTGCAAGTGCACAACTAAACTACACCACCACAGAAAAGGATTTGATGGTAGTCGTGTTCGCTTTAGAGAAGTTTAGGCTCTATGTGCTTGACTACAAAGTGTTTGTGCATACAAATCATAGCATCATTAGATTTCTAATGAACAAGCCAACGATGAGCCCTCATGTCATATGGTGGCTCATGATTTTGTAAGAATTCAATCTCACAATGGTAGATAGTAAAGGTTTGGAGAATGTGGTCATGAATCACTTATCGTGACTAAGATGGGATGACAAGGAGAGAGAGAGCCCTTTATTTGACCAATTCCATGATGAATCTCTCCTTGTAGGTGCTATTAATGCACAAATTCCCAATGAACCAAAATGGTATGACACCATCCTCACTTATCTACTTAAGCATGAACTGCCATAAGTGCTAGACATCAGAAAGAAACAATAGTTTCTTCACCAGGTCAAATATTTCATGGAGATTAATGAAAACCTTTACAAGGTTTTTCCTGATGGCCTAGTACATTGGTGTGTACCTAATACAGATTAATTGCATGTTCTTTAGGATGATCATGAAGGTCCTTGTGGGGGCCATTATGTTGGGAGACGCATGACCGTAAAAATCCTCATGGAAGGGTGTACCGTTCGAAATCGTCGGTCCCCGGCTGGAAGGAAACAGAGACTAGGAGATATCTGGACAAGCATAAACGACCCTACCTTTGCCTGAGGGTGACCTGGAACGAATGAAGGCAAAGTACCTTGAGTGGTCCGCACGTGGATTAGACAAGGATTTTCCCGAACGTACACCGAAGTGTTATACGCTGGGTTATATGTAAATGACGTGACAGGCGTAAATGAGAGCGTAAACAGTGTAAATGGTGCGAACAGAGCATAAGCGTAAACAAGCATAAACAGAATACATGCAACAATTAATGCAAATTGTAAACGATTTTGGAAAGAAAATGTAACAATGGCATTACAGAATGAAAGTACAATGCATCGGTCTAACACAGTTGTGACTAGGACACAAGGCGGACGAAAAGCCCCGGTGGATGCAAGGATGACTGTGGGTTGGTTTACAGGCACAGCGTAGAGGCTGTATGCTCAGTGTATAGAGTTGTCCAATGTAAAAGGTTTCTACTCTGGTTCTCAGCGTCTCTGCTCTCTGGTGTGCTCTAAATGTTTTTGCCAACCGACCTCGATCTAATGGGAAATTGGGGCTTTTATACAGGTTTTGACGCTAGACTCGGGTTGGGTGACATCTGGCACGTTGACCGAAAAAGCGTAAAATTTACAAGTGTACAATATGTTACATTTGGTGGGCGTATATGCTGCATTTGATGAGCGTAGACTCTGGGCATATACACTAGATGTGTTGGGCGTATACGCTGGGGCGTAGATGCTGTGGACGCTAGGCGTATACGTTGATGTGCTGAGCGTATACACCGGGCGTATATGTTGATGGTGCTGGGAATATACACTGATGGTGCTGGGCGTATACGCTGGTGGTGCTGGGCGTATACGCTGGGGGTACTGCCTTGTGCCAAATCTTGCTCTGCAATGCCGTTTTCATGCCGTCTTCGGGGATTACATGCTGGGCGTATTCATCAGTTGTACCTGCGCAGCATCTATGTGAGGCGTGTATGTTGAATGTCTACACTGGGCATATATGCTGAGAATGTCGGGCGTATACACTAGGCGTATACGCTGTGAATGTTGGGCATATACGCTGGGACTGCATGCTTGGTGAAAATTAAGTATTTTGATCTCCGAAGTTTCCATGTGTGACACCAGATGTAGTTGTGGTCGTCTGTGGGTCCCAGGGACCTGCTTCGTGTTAGAGAAGTACTAAGCTCGAAATTTTGTGGTGTTTCAAAGGGTATTATTGGCCAACAATCTTTAGGGATGCACAACAATTCATTCACACTTGTGAGCATTGCCAAAGGGATGATGGAATGACAACTTGAATGGAGGGACCACAACAATGGATATAGCCTCTCGAACCATTCGACATTTGGGGTATTAACTTTATGGATTCCATTGCATCTTTATCAAATGGAAAGGTGTACATAATAGTCACAACTGACTATTGTACTAAGTGGGAAGAAGCATCAGCCTTTGCCAACTGTACATCCACCACTGCTGCTCAATTTGTACAAAAAAACATCATAAATAGGTTTGGTGTACCTCGTGCATTAATTTCTAATAATGTAACTCATTTTATAGGTACCACTTTCTCAAAGCTAATGCAATAATTTGGGGTTGAACATAAATTCACAACACCATAGCCAATGGTCAAGCTGAAGTTACTAATTGGGAGATTACAAAAATCTTAATGTGTACCATTAGTAAATACCAAAGGGACTAGAGCACTAAATTAAATGATGCCCTTTGGGCCTATCACTCCACATGGAAACTTCCCATAGGTTATTCTCCCTATGAGCTTGTGTACAGAAAACTACCAACATTACCCACCCAATCCAAGCTTCGTACACTCTCCACAGCCTGTGACCTTAACCTAGATCTAAGTCTAGCATAGAAAGAATGATTAATGAGTATCAAATTGCTAGATGAAAATTGGTTAATGGCCCTATCATCCAATGAGACACATAAGGCATTCAACAAGAAACACCATGACCTCAAAATAAGAAAAGTAAAGTTTCAACCAGGAGACAAGGTTCTTTATTGGAATCCTACACATGTACCCCAATGAACCAAAATCCAAACATTGTGGGAAGGACCTTACATTATTGATGAGACTTTTCCATCTAGGGCCATGATCATCTACAAACTTGATAGCCTAAATAAGAAAAAATTAGTTAACATTCAACAAATAAAACCTTTCCCTGAGCCTAAGTCAAACAACACAATAAACACCTCATCAGATGGGCAACCATGCTCAATCTTTCGAATCTCTCCCTTCCAACTTAGTCATGGGGGATATGGCCACCCATACTAACACCTTTGATGGCTCAGTTTTTGAACATTTTGTTTTACAAATTTTTTGGTTTTACAACTTTTTTTTTCATCTTCTTTGTTTCACATCTTTATTTTTACGTATTTACATTTTTTACAATTATTGGTATTTTCTTAGTTTTTTTTACACCAATGTTAATATATTCAATATGTATTGTCTAAATTTTTACTTTCTTTTATGGTTATGTTACTTGTGATTGATGTGTCTCTACTTTTTCTGCTAATAAGGTGGTAGGCACAATGGTAATGCACTACTTAATGGTGGTATGCTTTATTTGTAATTTAATTGTTGATGTTTGGTTTCTAACTTTGAATGTTGTTACTAATGACTAGGATGTGGTTTCTTTTCATATAATAGGAAATGATTCCACATCATCCACCCATCCATATACTTTATGGTTTTCCTTGTTTTGGAAGTATGCAATCTCTTCTTCATTAATACAACTTTAATAAATTGGTGACTTGTGTAGTTTCTAGAATTGGGAAGGAATCAAAGGTTTGGATAGGGTGTGGCCTTAAAGGGATGCAATATTCTTTGTGCTTTTCTATTTTCCTATGTGTAGGAGTGTTCTCATAAGCTTCTTACTGTTCCACGTCATTTCATAGTAGAAAGTCAAATAAGTCCTTGCATGGTATGGTCCTCATCACAAAAAAAAAAGGATGAGGACTCAAAGCACACCCTTTGGATAAAATAAATGCAAAAAATCCATGGGTCTTTGCATGGTATGGTTCCCATTCAAAAAAAAAACATGGAAATTCAAAGCACACCCCTTAGACCAAATAAAAGGGCTATAAGCACTAGTTATGAGACTTGTCTTATCTCCTCTAACTAAGGCCCTTTATCACTTCCTACCTTCACTCCAATTTGGAATGGTGGTTGTTTTGTGGGAGCATTCTTGTGTCTCAGGGGATGGAATTGCCTTAGAATATCAATGTGAAGTCATTAAAAGTGGTTGGTTTTGATCTGGATTGAGGAAGGATCCTACCAAGTCAATTAATCACAAACTCCACAAGGGATTATATGTGACCATAATTAGGAACTCCATTCCACTTTCTCTATTATCCATCTATGCTTTTCATGTCTCACCTCACTGCCTATATGTGACCATAATTAGGAACTCCATTCCACTCTCTTTGTCATCCATCTATGCTTTTCATGTCTCACCTCACTGCTAGTTTCATGTTTTGATTTAATGTTCTGGTTTGATGTGTCAGGTTTCTCAGTCAGTTACCTTTGGGTTTTTGTACTTAACTTTCTATAGCTATTAATCATCCATGGTGCCCACGGACACCTTGGTTTGAAGTTATGAAATGGTATAAAAGGCCTGTGCTTGCTTTGGGAAGGACCCACTTACATATCTTTTGGTTTGGTTAAGTTAAGTTCTTTACCCTTAGATATTGTTACAATCAAATTCTTTTTATTTACCCTATCCATGTCATCCAATTGTATGCACCTTCAAAATTTTTTGTAATGAATTCCTTTTTATTGTTGTGAATGCCCTCTTTCCAATACTCGTTGTGTTAAGCTTTTTCTAAATTGTATGGATCGATTCTCTTATTTAACCCATTCATTAGTCTTTCCACTAACAACATCAAGCAACTAATCTATCATAATCACAACCTGGCTAGATAAACTCAGCAACGAGACAAGGTACTCAACCATTATCTATTGCACTATAAATACTAATCCTTGGTTTTGTTGTGATTGTAGTGGGAAGCATGGACTGGAAGTGGGACTATCATCACCAAGGAGGATGCAACCATATCACTCGTAGGAGATTCTTCATGACTGTTGGATCTCTTCTATCTCTCCCTCATTCTTTTGATACCAAGAAGGATTGCATGTTCTTTGGATTCATTGGTGTTCTTTCCTATTATCATGAATACCCAATGTTTTTCACCATTGTAATATTGTATGCTTGGGCACTTTTGTATTTGTCTATTTTCTTTATGTCACTCTTCATGTCAATCAAATAAGTCCACACCCCCTTATGTATTTTGTAAGGAACTTGTTCCTCTCTTCTTCTATACTCAAGGACAAGTTTTCATTTAGTTGTGGGGGTATGATAAATCATGTTTTTCATCACTCCATTATTGCAGTGGCCACGATATCGAGTACATGATATCTGGTACGCGATATCGTAGCCTAAGATGTGATATCGTACATTTGATATCGTAAGGTTACTCTTGGATCTATAAATACAACACCCAAGCTCACAATTGGGAGTAAGTTTTTAACAGTCAGTAGCGAAACTCTTGTAGTTTGTCCATTTGAAAGCTAGAATATTTTCCAAGTGCCTATAGCAGGAGGTCTAAGTGTGAATGGATATTTATTTAAGCATTGATGTACCTAAGCACACCATTGTGTTGGCAATAAAGATGAGCTCTTTAATCCATTCCTTGCAGCACTCGAGATTTTCTTTCTTATGCATTTACATATTGTTATTTCATGCAATTTACATTAATGTTATTTATACAATAATTAATTTTGATTAATCAAGCAAACTATTAAGATACACAAGCATGACCCCTTTGAGCATACGTGTGATACTTGGTAGCTTAGAAATGACTAGCATTTGATAGCCTAGTAGTGTTTGCACAAAGTTCAGGATGTGTTCGGGAAGTGGGAATGGTTACTTGTGTTAGGCTAGATTAGACTATAGTTTACTTAGCAATTAATCACTCTTACTTTTATTCTTTTTCTAGGTGAGTAATTCCATAAAAACACAAAATACTAAAAATTTTATGCCTTAGTTACACTTAACCATACAATTGCATTCCACAACTGGAATTGGGAAGATAACAAATGAATAACATGCACACACTATTTAGCTCTAGTGCACTTAGTAATTATAGTCTGTATAATTCGATTAGATTGCACGTGAACGCTTGTGATTCATATGGTTGGGGGTAGGGGTACCTTGTCGCTCATCAAAAAACTAGACACTACAAGTCCAAGAAATGACTAAGTAAAGCTTGATTATGTGTAAGGATCCTCCTTGGGTATTTATAGTTTTTGCATGGGAATGGAGACAATTTGTCAGTGCCTAGACATCAATGAAGTTTGTTTTCTCCAAGTTTCTACAAGTTTGTTTTGTACACCTAGATCAAATGTTATTGAAATAAGAAAATCCATACAAATTTCTATGAAATTTATTCTTAAAATTTTATAATTAAGTTTGATGAGAATTACTATTTATATGTGGAAACATATGGTATTTCACTTTTTTATTAGATAAATTTCCACAAATATTTTTTTTATTTTAGCCCTCATTATATTTAGATGAATTAAGAAAACCTACATCTCCCTTGTTGAGGTACCTTAGAAGGAAACTATTTATGAGAGCTTCTAAAGAGATGTTTTGGTTTTTTGGTGTTAATATTTTTCTAAA
>MNCI01020452.1:77658-95262 GCA_015680685.1 Gnetum montanum | reverse complement strand
GCTCGAAGTAGTCAAGCTTGTGTTCATTAATAATTAAAAATTAATTTTTTAATTAAAGTGAGTTAAAGTAAAGTGCATGAAAGTAAAATGCATTAAAAGAAACATTAATCTATTCTCAGTGCTATAAGGATTATCAAAAGGGTTCATTTTTATTCTCATCACACTGCTATGCTCAAGTACATTAGTGTTCGAAAAAAGATCTATACACACTTAGACTCTTGTTGCATGCACTCAAAAAATATTCTAACTCTAGATAAAACAAACTACAAGAGCTTTGCTACTTTATGCAAAAACTACGAAAAAAATATCTTGAAAACTGTGAGCCCAAGTGTTATATTTATAGGCCTACGATATCAGATATTTGACAATGTGGCTTGGGCTTCAACATTAGATATTTGATGTTGAGGCTTTGATATCAGAGTGTGTCAAAACATGACTCATCATACCTCCACAATTGAATGAAAACTTGTCCTCGAGTGAAGAAGAGGAGGAACAAGTTTCTTACAAAAGATTGAGAAGGTATGAGATTATTGATTAACATACAAACTAACTTAGATGGAACAAATAGACTTTGAGTGCCCAAGTGTATCGAGTTAGAATCTTTTACAAAATTGGGTGTTCATGATAAAAGAAGTAAACACCCTAGATAAAATTGACATACAATGCATTTTAGTAGCTAAAGAGTGAGGGAGAATATCCAACGATCATGAATGATCCTCATCATAAGGTGTTGCTACATTATCCTTGGTGAATATTATCTCGCTTCTAGTCCATGCTTCCCACTACAATCATAATAGGATCATGAATTAGTATGCAATGTGTAACACATTGCTGTTAAATACCTTATCTCATCAGTGGTTACACTCGGCTAGGTTGTGATTGTGGTAGATTAATTCTTGTAGGAGTGTTAGCAAGAAGGCTAACAAATAGGGTAAAATAGATAGTAGTCTATTAAATTTGAAGAAGTTCTATAGAAGGAAATATTTGAAGAAGGTGTAAGAATTCAAAATAATAAAAAGGAAAGTTTATTGAAAAATGTTGTGAAAATGTGCACAATTGGATGTCAATGACAAGGTAAACAAAAGGATTTGATTGTAAGAGTATCTAAGGATAGAGACTTAACTAACCCAACCAAAAGATATGCAAGTGGGTCCTTCCCAAAGTAGGCATAGGCCTTTTTATTCCCTTGAATAACTTCAAACCAAAGAGTTTGTGGGCTCCATGGATGATTAATGGTTATGGAAGGTTAAGTACAAAAACCCAGAAGAAACTACCTAATAATTTCAACACATCAATCTAGGACATCGAAAAAGAACATAAAATCGGTAGTGAGGTGAGACATGGAAAGCATTAATGGATGAGAGAGAGTGGAATGGAGTTCCTGATTAATGTCACATGAAGTCCCTTGTGAATTTTATGGTTACATAACTTGATAAGATTCATCATTAGTCCAGACCAAAACCAACCACGTTCGATGACTTTACATCACCATTCTAAGACTAGTTTGCCCCCCACCAGAGACACAAGACTGCTCCCACAAAATAATCACCATTTCTTAGTAGAGAGGAAAAGAGAAGTAGGAAGTGAGAAAGGACCTTAGTTAGAGGGGACCTTTAGGCATGGGTAACATGTCTTTCTAGTCCCATAACCAATGCTTGTAGCCAATTTATTTTGTCTAAGGGGTGTGCTTTGAATTCTCATAGTTTTTTTAAAAAAATAGGAACCACACCATGTAAATAATTATTCATTTATTGTGTCTAAGGGATGTGCTTTGAATTTCCATCATTTTTTTTATTTTTTTCTGAAATGGGAACCACACCATGTAAATACATGTTCAACTTTCTTTAATTGGTCAACACAGAATAGTAAGAAATCCATGAAAAGACACATGCACCTAGGCAAACAAAAAGGCACAAAGAATACCAAATCCCCTTGAAGTCACACCCTATTCAAAACTTTGAATCCTTTTCAATTTTGGAAACTACCAAAGTCACAAATTTGTTATAGTTGTATTAATGAAAAAGGAATTGCATGTTTCCAAAAATAAGGAAAATCATAAGGTTTGTGGATGGGTGGATGTGTGGACTCACTACCTATTGCATGAAAAGGAAATCATTTCCTAATCACTCGTAATGAAATTAAAAGCCAAAATATAGACATCAATAATCAAATACTAAATAGTACAAACCACCAGCAAGCAAAAAATTACCACTGTGTGTGGCACTTATTAAAAAAAAGTTAGAAAATCACACCAAAAGAAAAGAAAATGTAAAAGAAAGTGTAAAATATTCAAGAAATAGCAAATGTACTAATGATCGTGTAAAGTAAAAATTAGAAAATATTAATAACATGAAAACAAGAAGATGTAAAATAAAGAATATGCAAAACAAAAAGTTGTAAAACAAAAATGCGTAAAACAAAAGGGTGAAAAATTGAGGAGCCACTTATATGGTTAGCATGGATGGCCATCTCCCCCATGACTAAGTTGAAAGGAGGAGATATGAAATATGGAGGTTCGTTGTCCATTCGATGAGGTGTTTTTTGTATTTTTTGGCTTATGCTCATGGAAAGGTTTGACTTGTTAAATGTTGACCAGCTATTTCTTATCTAGGCTCTTAGGTTTGTAGATCATCATGGCACCAGAAAGAAAAGTTTCATAAATGATGTAATGTCCTTTCCATAATGTTTGGAACTTAGTTTGTTGAGGTACGTGGGTGGGGTTCCAATAGAGAATCTTATCTCTTGGTTGAAATTTGAATTTTCTAATTTTAAGGTCATGGTGCTTTTTATTGTAGGCCTTATCAATAGTAGGTTAAGATTCATTAGTCTTTTTTTTCTTTGTGCTAGACTTAAGTAAAGATCGAGGTCATAGGCTATTGAAAGTGTATAGAGCTCGGATTGAATAGGAAGTGTTGGTAATTTTTCATACACAATCTGATAGAGAGAATATCCTATAGGAATTTTTCATGTTGAGTAGTAGGCCCAAAGGGCATCATTGAGTTTTGTACTATAGTCTTTCCTATATTTGCTAATAATTCTTGTTAGAATCCTTGTAATTTTCCTATTGGTAACCTTAGCTTGACCACTGGCTTGGGGGTGGTAGGGTGTTGTGAGTTTATGTTCAACCCCCAAGCATTGCATGAGCTTTTGAAAAGTAATGCCTGTAAAGTGAGTTCCATTATCAAATATAATACACGTGGCACACCAAACCTATTTACAACATTTTTTTGTATAAACTAAGCAGTAGTAGAAGATGTGTAGTCAATGATGGCTACTCCTTCTACCCATTTTGTACAATAGTAAAAAATGACTATGATGTACGCCTTTCCATTTGACATGGACATGATGGAATCCATGGAATCAATGCCCCAAATGTTGAAGGGTTCTAGTGGTTGAATCCATTATTTAGGTCTTTCCATTCGAGTAGTCATTCCACCATTGCATTGGGATCATTCACAAGAGTGAACATACTGGTGAGCATCCCTAAAGATTGTTGGCCAATAGTACCATGACATCAAGATTTTAATGGTCATGCATCTTCCAACATAGTGTCCTCCACAAGGACCTTCATGAGCATCTTGGAGAACACACAATTGATCAACATCAAGGATACACCAATGAACTAGGTCATGAACACACACATTGTAGAGGTGTCCATTGATCTGCATAAAGTGTTTTACTTGGTGAAGAAACTGTTGTTTCTTTTGATGATCCAACCCTTGTGGCATCTCTTGGGTAAGAAGATAGGTGAGAATGCCATCATACCATTTAAGCTCATTTGGAAATTATTTAGTTATAGCTCCAGCAAAGAGAGTTCACTAGAAAACATATTAGATAGTGGATTTTCTTTCTTTGTGTTGTTCCATCGTAATCGAGATAAGTGGTTAGCAACCACATTCTCAATGCCTTTTTGATCTATCATTGTAAGATCAAATTCCTGCAAGATCACCAACCACCGTATGACATGGGGGCTCATTGTTGGCTTGTTCATCAAGAAGTGGATGGCATTGAGATTCATGTCCATAGACACCTTGTATCCAAGCACATAATGCTTGAACTTCTCTAAAGTAAACATCACTACCATTAAGTCTTTTTCTATGGTGGTGTAGTTCAGTTGTGCATCCATATTGATTTAGTTGTTGTAGTGGATGTAGTATGGACATTTCTTGTCTTTCATCTACATAAGCATAGTTTCCAAGGCATAATTTGATGCATTTGTCATGACGTGAAATGGTCTGGACTAGTCAGGTACTTGTAGGATTGGAGTTTCTACAAGTTTCTCTTTCAGCTTTTAGAATGCTTTTTCAGATTCCGTGGTCCACACAAATGAAGCATATTTCTTTGTTAGTTCTACTAATGGATTTACAATCTTAGAGAAATTCTTTATGAATCACTAGTAGTAGCTAGTATGTCTAAGGAATGATCAAACATCTTTGATAGTTTTTGGTTGATGGGTTATTCTTTGGATGACCCTTATTTTCTTAGGGTATACCTCAATTTCTACTTGCAATATTTTGTGCCCCAATACAATGCCTTCATGGAACATTAGATGACTCTTTTGCCAATTGAGTCGCAACTTGGTTTCGACACATCATTTTCGCACTTGATCAAGGCAATATAGGGCTTTCTCAAATGTAGCTCCATAAGTGGAGAAGTCATCAATGAAGACTTCCATACCACTTCTAATTTGTTGTTGAAAAATGCTTAGAACTAGGCATTGGAATGTAGCAGGACCATTACATAAACCAAATGGTAGCTTATGATATTAAAAAGTCCCCCAAGGATTGGGGAATGTTGTCTTTACCTAGTTCTTTGGTGCAACTTGAATTTGGTTATAGTCGCTATAAGCATCTAGAAAACTATAGTAGCAATGCTTAGATATTATTTCTAACACTTGATCAAAAAATGACAATGGAAAATGGTCCTTGAATGTTGCCTTATTTAGTAGTTGAAAATCAATGTAGACTCTCCACTTGTCACCTTTCTTTGGCGCAATCATGAGTGGACTAACCCACTCACTATCTGCAATAGGATAAATGAACCCCACCTTGAGGAGTTATTTGATTTTATCTTTGACAATCTACTTCAGTTTGGAATTCAATTTAGATATAGTATGAGTAAGTATCACAGTATGGATCCTAGGTGATGTTTGGTTTGAAGGGGACTTGGATGAATTTGATATAAAGGAAGATGAAGAGATAGGATTGTCAACCGTAGGTGTATTTGAGGGATTAGGTGGATTTTGGGGTTGAAAGAAAGATATTTTCTTTAATTGAGTATTCAACCACTTGATAGATGAACTGGTTGTAGATTAACAACCCTGGTAGCATTATGTTATTGCGGTTGAGATGGTAGTTCATTCTACATAGGTGGAGCAGGTGGTAGTTATGTGGCTGAAAGAGGAACATGTGCAGGGACAAGAGGAGGATAAGGATAAAAAGTGGCATCCCTTTTTGCATGTGGATAATGAGTTCAATAATAATCAAAAGAGTGGTAGTGAGATTGGAAAGAAGAAATGTGATTGGAGGAGTCATGTGGAGATAGGGGTTGCTAAACATAATATCCATATGGATCAAGTTTTCTGTAAGGGTATTGCTACCTTGGTGGTGCCAGCACCCATGATTGTGGTTGCTACCAGTATTGATACTACTCATATGATTGTAGTGGAGTTTTTCTTGGATAATATTGCTGTTGCTAGTGGAACTGCCTAAAATTACCTTGAGGATAAGGTAATATTTTGGATGTTTACCTTTGTGTTAGTTGTGGATGCAAAGCATACACTCTATACTCCTATAAGTGTGACACTATGCGGAAACATCCCTTAGGATGTTCATACTAGTAGATGTCACACCCACCACCATCATCGTCTAATTTGCTTTCTGCAACTTCTTCTATTGCAACAATCTTGCCCTTACCTTTTTGATAGGCATGTTTAAGTTCTGTGCACCTCCTGCACTCATGATCACTACCTCATTCTTTGGACTCTTTAGCAATTTTAGGATAGCTTGAAATTTTCTATTCATGGATTTCCATAACTGATCAACCTTGGATGTAATTTCAAATTGAAGTTTTTGAAGCGACAAGGTTTGCCTATTCACCACCTCATTAGGTGTAGATTCTTCCTCACTATCACAAAATTGAACCTCCCTCTTATGAATGGAAGGATCACGCTTGTACTCTTCTACACTTTTTCTTTTTCTTAATTCACCCTCCTCTTTAACTACCTTCTTGATCAGTCTTTGTATCTCACAAGTGCTTAACCTGATAGTCACCCTTGGGCATAAACACCAAGGGTTCTCCTTGTTTTAGAATGAAGATCGTCTACAATGTGGCGAAGTTGATCTAGTTGAGAATAACCATGGCTTGGACATTTGTGCATTAAGGAGTAGTATCGAATGATAGTGGCATCCAAGGGCTTGTGTGTTTCTTGTTTCCATCCTTGGATTTTCCATCTCAAGTTGGACACTTTGGAATATTTTTGATATTTATCATTAAAAAATTCCAACATGGTACTCCATCATTTGATAGATTCTAGCTCTAAGGACCGATACCAGTTCATTGCTTCTTTGATGAGTGTCCTTGGGAATAACTTAAATTTTTGTCACTCATTCTTTATGTTCTACAAGGCACATGCATCTTGAAAATCTTGGAGATGGTTCTGCAGATCTGAGTTATATCCCCCTTTAAACTGAGAAATATTGTTCATGTCTAGCCTTTTGATTCAACTATCCTTCACATGCCTTATTGGAATTTGTACTACCTCTATGATATTAAGCATACTTTGTGTAGCAAGAAAAGGCTCATCAAGACCATGATTATGGTGCCTATGATGCCCTCTACCACCCCTTCGTTCATGGTGATGTGCCTCTCTTGAATGTCCATGCCCTTGATCTTGCCTTACCTAATGATCCCTTTGATTGTTTTGGTCCTGTTGGTCAGTTTAGTCACCTCCATGATGGTCTTGCCTCCTACGATCATGGTTAGAGCTAGTAGAAGAAGATGATGATGAAGGTGAAGGGGAAGGAGGACTAGCACCATCATGGTACCTACTACCACCTCTTCAATAATCATGGCCACAATCACGATCTTGTTTCTCATCCACATCCTTGCATTGCCTTGTCCCTTTAGATCCTTCTTTGTCATTGGATCCATTCTTGCCAAAACTAGGATTGTAAATCATGGACTACAAATTTTAGTTTTGACTTCCTTCACCAAAGTCAAAGAGAGGAATTTCACTAAATGGAAATCCCCCAAAGAAGGGTTCCCTACCATCTTTTTGGTATAGCAGAAATGGGGAATCATTAAATCCTTTTTCCTTCACAAATTCATGATGTTGTTCTAACTATCAATCTTATAGACAGTGTGCCTTAGTGGGACAATAATCCCTAGTGTCAGTATCTTGCATAACATACTCAACATGAGGTTCCTGGAGACCCCATCATATAAGCATATGTTGAAGCATTATAGAAATAGATCAATCATGCCACAACACGATGTTACCCTCCATGTCACACCATCGCAATTGTTCATCCTAATGTAGGATGAAGGTGAAACTGGGTACATACTCATCAAGATGAGCATATACCACTCGATATTGTTGAGGCACCAGTTGATGATCTCCATTAGACTTGGGTGGAGAAGCACTCCTATGAAAAGAAGACATTTTCAATTAGATGATAAAAAAGTAGTGTGCTTTTAAATTTTTGTTGTAGTAATCTTAAAATGTGATATGACTCAAAGGTTCATTTCAACGATTTTGAATAATTTTACTAAATCCTAGATGGCACAAAAAACAACTAAAAGGTCTACAGAAATGGTGTCGATGATGAGTGGCAAGGTACCCCTACATCCAACCATATGAATCACTAAGGCATTCACATGTGATCTAGTCGAATTCTATGGACCTATAGTTCTCCAGTGCATTAGTTCTTCTAGGAAGTGAAATGGGCATTGAAAATGTTCATTGTCTTCCCAAATACATTTGTGAAGCTCAAGGATATGGTTTAAGTGTAATTGAGGTACATGATTTTTATCATTTTATGTTTTATAAGTTTAATCACCTACACCAAGAAGGATAGGTAGAGTAATTTAAGGTCTAATTCATTTGTTGCCTAGCTAGCCTAACACAAGTACCCATTCCACTTTCCTAGAAACATCTTGAACACATATAGCACTACAGGGCTACCAAACATTAAGCATTTCTAGGTCACCAAGCACTATATGTATGCTTGAAGTAGTCGTTCTTGTGTTTATTAACAATTGGAAATTAATTGCTTAATTAAAGTGCATTAAAGAAAACATTAATCTATTCTTAGTGCTGCAAGGATTATCAAAAGGGTTTGTTTTTATTCTTGTCACACTGCTATGCTTAGGTACATCAGTGTTCGAACAAAGATCTGTACACACTCAGACTCTTACTACAGGCACTCAAAAAATATTCTAACTCTGGAGAAAAAAAATTGCAAGAGCTTCACTACTCTATGCAAAAACTATGAAAAAACTATCTTGAAAACTATAAGCCCAAGCACTATATTTATAGGCTGATGTATACCCTGTGATATTGGATATTCAACATCATGTCCTAGGTTTTAATATTGGGTATTCGATGTCAAGGCTCCAATATCAAAGCATGTTAGAACATGACTCATTAGTACTTCTTGTTGTTGTACCTTCATGGATGCCTTGAATGCTTCCATTTCCCTTCATAGCTCTCCAAGTTCTTCTTGGTAGGCCTTAGTTTCATCCTCTTTCAAGATGAGCTATTGTTTATATTCTTTTGTTGATGAATTTGTAGCATACATCCTTTGCTTAGCTTCTTGGGTGTTGACGTGTAATGTTTGATGTTCCATTACTAATTCTTGATTAATCTTACAAAGATTTTTGACTTTTTGTTTTCCTTTAAGAGCTTTATTCTATAGCCATTCATTCTCTTGTAAGTGTTGTTCTTTGATCTTCATAACCTCATCTTTTAGGACATCCATAGATGGATCTACTTGACTTAGTTCTTAATCCAGTCACTATAATTTGGGCCTAATATATGCTTTGTATTATTCTACTATCTATGCAGATTTCTAAAAATCTAATTTAATCTTATCATATTTACTGATCTAAGTTCGCAAAGCAGTTTCTCTTTCTTCTTTCTCCTTCTCTACCAATGATAAATTCTTGATGGACACTAATATTTCATCATCTTTTCTATCCTCTATCTACCTGAATGCTACATAATGGATCATAGATTTAACATAGAGATATACTTCACCTCTTACAAGCTCATGATTTTTCAGCACATTCTATTGTCCAATGTCCAACTAATACTATTGTTTTGATTGTTGCATCTACATCTTTACTCCAATGTTTAACTAATTATTTCCAAAGCTTATTTTTATTATTTCAATCAAATAAATAAAAAATTTGGATATAGGATAAATAATGTTATGCTCCTAATAATTTATAAATACTAGTAAGATTTAAGTTAAGTCTTATAATAACTTAACTTATGTCTTCCATACATTACGAAGGATAGGCTTCGCATCATGTGGTCTTGGATAATAGAATTTAGAGTTACTGGTCCTTTGGGGCTTAGGATATTGAGGCTTATTTTTGGGCCTTTGATTATGATCATAACATCTCTTTTCTTGTCTTTTGTTGTTGTTGTTATCTTGTCTTTGTTTGTTAATGTAGCTTCTTCTAGAACTTTTCTTTGTCTTTAAGTATTATAGCAACTCATCTAGCTTGTCTTCCATTTGTAGGAGTATGTATACGATGTTCTTTATATTATGCTTAAGAAGTAGGTGATACTGCATGTTATTCCTTTGATATGCTAACATCGTAGGATATTTTGGCATTCTTTCTAAGGTCACTTTTAAAAGTTTAATTTGGTCACAAAATTGCTCCATGTCTTATCTTGCTCCTTTTTCCTATACTCTAATTCTTATGCTTCTATAATATATCAATCTATGTTCTTCTTCCTTAAACTCCTGCCTCCATATATAGTGTTAAATTGATTAACTATCTTGTATAATTGTCTAATACAACTATCATTTGTTTATGAATTGTTGCAACCTTTTGACACATCATTTCACTCTGATTTTGGTAATTATTGTTCTAGTTTTTTTTCCCTTCATAACTACTTATCCTAATAATTAATTTCCAACTACACTCTAATACCATGTTAGAGTTTTGGTTTTATGTCTCTTGAACAACTCTAATTACACAAGGAACATTTAGGTTACAAGTAAAGTTGTCATATGGTTCATTGATTAAACAAACTTACTATTGTACATCTTTTATAATTGTATTATTCATACTTTGCAACCACTCTTGGTATTTAACAAAATCATTACAAATCACTTCTTTGTAACATCTTCTTCTTCTTCTTTTCTTCTTTGGCTAGATCCTTATGATGCTTGCCTTTGCCTATTACTCATGATAAGTCTTCTAGGAATTTTCTTCATTGATTAGTCTTATATGGGCTAAGCCCTCATGGACTTCTTTAGTAATTCATAGCTCACCTTATTATGGACTGCTACTTCATTTGTAGCTAGTTTTTCTTACGAATGGTATTCTCTTCCTTTTTAAGAAACTAGACTACATTATGAAACACTCACCTTAGATATTCTCTTCCTATTTAGGAAACTAGATCCTTCTCACTTTTTCTGCTTATGAATCACTTTTTAACCCTTTAGTTCTTGGATTGTATTTACAAATTCTATTGATCATAATGATAACTATGGTTCGTGATATTTCTTAATGCAAACTGCTTTCTTACTTTGGATAAGTACCTTCAATTCCTTCTAGTTCTAATTTTGATTATCTTCTAGATAACACTACATTTAGTATCTTCTCTTATTATTCATCATTACTTGTACATACTATCTTCTTAACCTTAAATTGTTCCTTACCGCATCTATTTTTTTCATACACATCTGCATGATTGATTAATGATTTCTTATATTCCATGGATAGGGTTGTGATGATTCATGTGATATGAGTTTCTTTTCATTATGATTTCTTTATAAGTGATTATGAATAATCTTGGATAGTTACAAAAGTGATGATTGTACTTTGCATTATGATCATATTTTAGCAATAATGTTTTAAAGCATACTCTATAATTTTAATAAATGCCATACCTTATGAAGAACTTTTATCTTGTAGCACCCTTGTCAATGTGTGGCATGTGTATATGAGAGGCCTTATCATAAGAAATATCTTAAGAATATAACTCTATTTTGAGAAAATAAGCACATAATGCAAACATTAAATTGAAGTTTCTAGATCTTGGAGAGGGACTTGTACAATAGGGATAGGTGTTGTGGGTTGGTGTACTCATTTTTTTGTTGGTGATGGATCTACCAATTTCATTGCCATAAAATCTTAATAAGTTTCTCTTATCTCATCCATGATCCTATTTGAGATAACCATTACTTCATCTTTGATTTTTGTCTCTAAAATTTTAATATGCAATGTCATTGTAAAAACTCTAAATAAAATATAGGACCTCATACACATTCATTAATTGTATTAAACCATTTTTAGAAATATTCTACATATACAATATCTTATAATGTAGCGTATGCATTTCATATTTGTTTCTAAAGTATTTTCTAAAAGATGGAACTGACTTTTTGATTGTCATTTCTTCATCACCAAAGTTGCAACTTGGATCTCTTGGGCTAAAACAAAGAAACTACAATAATACAACTTAAAATTAATAAAAATTTCAATAATTTGTATGTCAAATTAAATTTTTTGGAAGTCATTAATCTTTTGTACGAAATTATTTATTAATATTAGTTATCATTTTTAGTGTTGTCTATATTTTTGAAGGACAAGTCCACAAAGTCTATATTTACAAAATGATAAAAATTTGTTACAAACATAACAATATTAAATATTAATTTGTAATCTTTTGTTGCGTTGCTCATAATAGTTATCTTGAAAAGACAATTATAAGAATTAATATTTGTCTTTGAATATCAAAAATTATGTACTAGAAATGAATGAATTTACATATTTTATGAAACATAAATGGACATATTCCTTATCTCAAATGCTAAAAACCTTGTGATGAGTGGCGAGGTACCCCTACACTCAACCATACGAAATGAGTGTAACACGTGCGATCCANAAGTGGTCATACTGAGGCACCTAACTAGGAGGAAAGGGTTGAGAGAGCCTAACTAGCCTAAGTGCGATGAGCAGCCAATTCCTTGACTAGCCGTACACATCTGGGACTACCACTGGGATTACCAAGCGTAGATCCTGGAATACGCGACTAGGTTACCAAGCAGTCACGATGCTCATAATCAAGTCATACTCATACCGCATGTGATGAGTAGCTGATTCCTTGACTAGCCGTACACATCCTTAGATGCTTGTAATTAATTTGTACTCGTACCGCATTCTAGGAAAGCAATAAATAATAATAAATAAAATCCTATCCATGCACTGCAAGGTTTATCTAATCAAGTTCGTCTTTATTGCCGTACACAACTTGTGTTTAGGTACAAAGTTGCTCGAATAAAGATCTATTCACTCTAGGACTCCTACTATGGGCAGATGGAAAATTAATCTATCTCTAGAGTGATCAAATTGCTAGAGCTTTGCTACTTATAGCCAGGATTGGGAATAAGGGGAGTGTCGCCTCTTATTTATAGATTTGGTAGTGGACCGCAATATCGCGTACGCGATATCACAGGGGACAACAAGAGATCGCGGTCCATGCGATATCACATCTCATCATACCCCCATGACTAAATGAAAACTCATCCTCGAGTTCCTTACAATAATATCGGGAAGGTATGGAATTATTGAGGGGAATGGAACTAATGGGATGACATGTGAACGGATCATCATTACAAGACTTGACAAAACTGGTGTTCATGACAACAAGGGTGAACACCTTATTACAATGACATCAGGCCTTTGTTGGTAGCTTAGAAAGAGAGAGAGAAAGAAGTGTTGCTGCTGCCAACACCAAGATTCCGCCTTTGTTGTCCATCCATAAGCACGCCATCGATCTTGCTCCTTGCATAGCTGCTTCAACACTGCTCCATTCCAAGTGTTTGCTCCAGATCCAATCCATTGTTGCATGTCCGCCATCTACACACACAACACAGTCGTATATTAGCAAGGGTAATTGAATCATAATGTAATTGATACCTTGCTTCGGTGTAAACTCATTGGCTAGGTTGTGGTATGGATGATATGGATCTAGGAATATATTAATGATGACTATCAAAGGTGCAGGGGTTAGGAAGAAAATCAAAAATTTCGGGGCTAGGAAAAAAGAAAAAAAAATGGGCCCCGTACCCCCATGACTAATCGCGAACCTCCACTAGCGGTAGAATGGAGAAAGAAAAGGGGTAAGAAAGATAGATAAAAAGGGACAACAATAGCATCGGTGAAGTGGATTTCAAGATGATAGTGAACAAAAATAAAATTAATTGCAAAATGTTAAGGAAAAGAAGTTAATAGATGTTCCAAATATGAATGTCAGTGGATCCTCCCCAAAGCAGGTTCATGCCCTTAATGCCCTGACAAAACCACATTCAAAGAGTCCGTAGGCTCTGGGAATGTCCTTTGGAACAAGAGTTAAAGTCTTAATTGTAAGAATTTACCAAAAAGAAAACAATGCATCAATCAAAATATATACACTAATGATACAACTGGCAATGAGGTGAACAATGGAGAGAAGGGTGGAGAAAAGAGGGTGGAATGGAAACCCAAGAACAAGGTGGTGTACAGCCCCTTATATGTTTCATGATTAATGTGATGTAGCAAATCTCATTCCAACTTCGAACTCAAACCAACCACATCCAGTGACATCGCATCAATGGATTTGGCTAAACCAACCACTTGGGCAACAAGAATGCACTCTCCAAGAGCCATCACCAGTCTGACGAAACAAAGGAGAGAATAGGAAGAGAGAAGGGCCTTAGTTAGAGGGAACTCTTTGGTTCCATAACCAATGCTTGCAGCCCAAGTTTATTCATCTAAGGGGTGTGCTTTGAATTCTCACTTAGTTGTTTTTCTTTGGATTTTTGTGTTTTGTGTTTTTATGTGTGAGAACCACACCATGCAAAGACGTTTTATTTTTATTGTCTCAACTTCCAATAATTGGGTAACATCGGAACGGTAAGAAAACTCAAGAAGAAACATTCAAGCACCTAAGAGAATGACCAACACAAAAGCATCAAGTTCCCTTGAAGTCATACCCTTTTGGAACCTTGAGTCCTTCCTTAGTTTGAGAAGTGCCCAGTCACCAATTTGTTTAAGTTCTTATTAGAAGGGGGCTATACATTTCCAAGCCGAGAGAGACCATAGAACTGGTGGATGGGTGGATGAAGTGAACTCATTGCCTGCCATATCAAAAGAAACATACCTTAGTATCAACATTGTGACTTAAAGGTAAAAACCAAACATTAGCAATGAATATAAAAAAAATTCATATCATCATTCCAAACACTTATTATGGGAAAAACTTACAGGGTGGATACACAAACACACTCACACAAAAAATGGAAAAGTATAACGATGTTGTAAAATAGAAAAAAGAAAAGTTAAAGAAATTTGTAAAACAAAAACTTTGAAAAAGAACCGAGGGCCCCATATGATTAGCATAGGTGGCCATTTCCCCCATGACTGAGTGGAAATGGAGAGATCCGAAATAATGAACGTCTATTTGAATTTCTTAGAAGTGCCCAACTTCTCCCAATTGATGATCTTAGATTCAGGGGTGGAAGTTGGCGATGCTCATGTTCCATTATATATATGCTTTCATTGTTAGCATGAGTTTCCTCAGTTCGTTCCATGCATATTTGGTTGCTCCTTCAAGTAGCTGTCAACCACGGGGTGTCTACTACTTGTGTGGTTACTACATACAGGCATCTTTGTTTGAAAGTTTCGTGAGCACACCTATTACATGGAGACATTTCCTGCATGTCATCACACGATGAATCACTGTATGTGATGCATGGAACTTTCCTCTTCTTGATCTTTCCACATATGTTGATCTTGGAAATTTCTAAGGAAAGATCACGGATCCTAAGGCATGCGTCTACTATACTTAGCCATGCCCTTCCCATTATAATTGGGAAGTCCCCTTCATTATTGTTAACTTTGATCACTAGGAAATTAGTTGGGTAGGACCAACCACACACAGTGGTAATAACATCCTCCACCAATCCCAAGGGAATGGTAATGGACTGGTCTACCAGCTCAAGTTGGATGTTGCTCTTCTTAAGTTGGGGTAGGTTCCAAGCGTGATACATCTCTCATGAAATTAAGTTGACTCCAGAACCTGAGTCAAGAAGAGCCCTATGTGGTTTATTTCTGGCAATCTGGAGATAGATTAAGGGACTCCCAGAGTTAGTTAGTTTCTTGGGAAGGTGGCCCACCTTGATCCAGTCAGTTATGGTATGTGTTAACATAACCGTATGCGTTAAGCTTTGATTTTGGATGGAAGGGTTCTCCGAAGTGTTAGATAGTGGAGGAGTGTACATGGCCTCAACCGCTTGTTGTTGCGAGAGTTTGTTTGGGCTTTTGGTTCTGAAGTAAGGTCTTTACTTTTTACAGTTATCAGAACCAGCAGCAGGTTGGATATTTACAACTCTTGCAGCGTGACGTTACTACGGTTGAGGAGGAAGTTCCCCTTGCATTGTTGGAGTAGGAGGTGTTATGGGAACTACCACTGGTGGAAGAGGTGCGGATGGATTAGGAGGATGGTGTGGGTATGGAGTGTCTCCCGAAGGAGAAGGAGTCCTTTTTAAGTACTCCTGAAGTTGGTAGTGACAGTTGGGGGTTGTGTGACCCATGGAGTCACTTGGAGAAATTGGCTGCTGCACATAATATCCAGAAGGGTCAGGCTGCCGGTAAGGGTACTGATGTTTCGGTGATGGCATATCCCATGATTTTGGGTATTGCCATTGCTGATGTTTTCTGATTGACTGTGGTTGAGTTCCACTTGGATAATACGTTAAAGGTTGGTGGAACTACCTTGGATTACCTTGTGGATAAGGTAACCTACGAGGTGTTTGCCGTTGGTTAAGTCTTGGATTAAGCGCATACACCCTAGACTCGTGTAGATGTGAGATGATGGGGCAACATCCCTTAGGATGGTCATAATGGTAGATCTCACATCCACCGTCATCGTCTGTGTTAGAATCCACAGCCATATCGGAGTTAGTGATTTTTCCCTTACCCTTGTTATGTGTAGGACTTAAATCTCTCCACTTTTTCCTACCTTTGTCACTACTTTGTTCAACTTTAGACTCTTATACAATTTTTAAAACAATTTCAATTTTAGAGTCTAAGAAGCTCCATACGTCATCTACCTTAGCCGCTATTTCTGTTGTGATTTTTTGGATCGACAAGGTTTTCCTGTTCACCAACTCTTCGAGTGGTGACTCATCCTCTTCATCACAAAATTTCACTCCCTTCTTTCAAAGGGAGGGATCTCGGTTGTACTCTTCCACACTTTCCCTTTTGCGTAGCTCACCTTCTTCGTTTGCTACTTGCTCCAACAAGCTTTGAACTTCATGGGCTCTAAGTTTTGAGAGTCTCCCTTAGGCATAAGTCTCAAGGGTTCTCCTCATTTCATGCCTTAGCCCATCCACGATGTGGCGAAGTTGATTCCACTATGCATATCCATGGCTCAGGCAACGATGTAACAATGTGTAATAGCAGGCCATGGCAGCATCCAAGGGTTCATGTGTACCTTGTTTCCAGCCTTGGATCTACTTATGCAAATGGGACACTCTGGAGTACATTTGATACTTTTCGTTGAATAGTTCTAACATCGTACTCCACCTCCTGATGGTTTTCGATTAAGGACTAGTACTAACTCTTTGCTTCTTTGATGAGTGTCCTTGGGAACAACTTAAGCTTTTGCCACTCATTTTCTATATTCTGCAAGGCACATGCATCGTGGAATTCCTGTAAATGATTTTTTGGATCAGCATTGTATTCCCCTTCAAATCGTGGATGTTTTTCATGTCTAATCGTTTGATCCGACTATCTTTTAAATGCCTTGTGGGAATCCTAACTACCTCCGTTATGTCAAGCATACTTTGGGTTACAAGTAGGGGCTCGTCATGGTCATCTCTTTCATGACGCCTGTGATGTCTGCGTTGTTCCCTACTCTCCCTATGTCTTTGCCCTTGTCCTCTCTCTCGACTCTCTTGTCGAGGTCTTTCATCCTTTTTACCTTTATCCTCACCTTTATGTTCATGGTGGCTGCACTCAGATGTGGAAGGAGAGTGTGAGTGATGTGAAGAAGGGGAAGAAGAAGTGAACCATCACCATGATGATGTTTCTTTCCTTCTCTTCGGCTGCTACAGCCCTGATCGTGGTGACGATCAAAGTGCCCGTCCTTAGCATGAGTGGTTGTTCCTTCTGTGAATAGCTGGTGTTCACGGGTGTCAGAACTAGGGATATGTATCATTGATCGTAGGTTCTAATACCCTTCCTCCTCACCATCGTTAGGAGGGGGAACATCATTTGTTAAAGAACCCATGATAAGGGGTTCCTCATCTCCTATTTCGCTAAGGATGTGTGGGGCTTTGCCCTTCAGAAAAGTATGTTGTCTCTCCTGCCTTAAGT
>MNCI01020452.1:4415-67418 GCA_015680685.1 Gnetum montanum | reverse complement strand
AAAAAAAAAAAAGGAATGAGGACCATGTTCATTGGCAGTGTAATAAGTTCTTAAGTGTGATGGGGTCCAACAGGTATCCTAACCCTAACCTCCATTTCTCCTGTTGAACCTATTTTCAAAAAAAAAAAAGGCAAATAATCCCTTTTCATCCATTTTCTTTTTCAATGTCAAAAAAAAAGTTCCAAGGAAAAATACGAAAGTTGTGACTAGCCACAATCTAACGTGAGCCTGTCTTCCTCATTAAGTTTAGTATGGTTCGTGTGCTCAAAGTAGTTTGCATGTTGTTGACTTTTACCTTGTGAGAGGATTGAGAATGTGATCTTAATTATATTTTAATTATATATAGATATATGGAGTTAAAATAATAAAATTATATATTTAGAGTTTAATTAAATAAGATGGTGTGGTTTTGGTGGCCCACATTTAGTTCTCTTTTGATTATATGGTTATTTTAATCATGTTTAGTTTACTTTTAAGTTTCCATTTGCCTGTTTTGTGATGTTTGTAATTCCCTATCTATTGCATCATTTTAAAATTTTTGTGGTCTTGTTCCTTGCACTGGCATGCAATTAAAAGTTTGGGGGTTAAGTGTTGATGTCAACACTCACATGCTCGCATGGGACCATGATTATCAATGTTTCTATTTCTCTCCCCTAATAATCACAATAAAAATCATGCGAGTAGTGGGAATTTAAACCATTAAGTGGTGGTCATTAATGATGGCGGTTATGGTCATTAGTAGCAGACATTTCGAAATTTACGATAATTATAGTCATTAATGATGGTAGTTACAATCATTAGTGGCAAACATTTTAGAAGTTATGATGATTATGGTCATTAATGATGGTGGTTATGGTCATTAGTGGAAGACGTTTTGGAAGTTACAGACATAAGTAGGCACTTAATTGGAGAACATGGGCATTATTACACAAGAAGTGATGGTAGTTTTTGTAGTCATTACATGAAACATAGGCATCATTATGGATGGCCGCAACGACTATAAAATGGAGTTTAGAGGGGGGGTTGAAGGAAGGAGAGGGAGGGAGTCCCAAACAAGCTTTTCTTATCAATCTAAAGGGGCAGCTTCCTCTCCACTAAGTAGTAGTTTCCTCTTTTCTTTTCTTTTCTTTACAGGCTTCTAGTTGATCTTTGAGGAGGGTCCAAGGTAGGAGCCAGTGGCTCAAAATCAGACCCTTGTGGGTTTTCTCGGCGATGGTAGGAGCTTGTCACGGTGGTGTAGGCATGGGTGAACGATCTTCCTCTCTATGGTGGTGCATAAAAGGTGGCAAACGATGGTAGGTTTTGAGAACTATAGTTGCTACCATTTTTGGAGTACAGTGGGTAGTCTCTCTCTTTCTCTTTCTCTCTCTCTCCCTCTCTCATGGTGATCACAGTCTTCTTGCCCAACAGTGGATACCATCAACAATCATGAACCAGCAACATCAGTGGGACTAGGGAAAATTCAGTTCTTTTAATCACTTATTATATTCGAGATAATTATTTAATTTAAATTCTAGATTTATTTCTTGTTTATTATTTGCAAAAGGCCATGTAGCCCTCTCCATCTGAGACTATTCTAGGGTTTCTGTACCCATACGGGAGGCGCCCTATGCAATAGTCTCCTAAAAAGAGTTTTCTTTCCATGTGTTGGTGTGACCAAAATTTATGCATCAACACATCCAAATTGGGAGGCCTTTAAGAAAAAATTAGAAAGTGGTGGAATGCTTTTTATTTTTTCTCTATTGTATAATATTTTAAAAATTTTAAAAATATGTTATATATCAAAATGTAATCTATCACATCCTAAGAATTTGCAAGGTTTAGTTATATAATTAAATACATATGATTAACTTTTCAATATCATCAGATGAGTTTCAATGAATTAGCTCTAATATTCTTGGTTAAATCATAGGATTGCATTTCTATCATTACTATTATTATTGTTATTTTTGTTTTTATTAGTTTCCGACATAAGTGAATGCAATCCGCTTGTTAGAATGTTTTGTTAAAGTTTTGTATCCTTTATTTTACTATCATCAGAGCTCAGTCATAGATTTACTTTATATTTTATGATTAAATCTTGAAATCCAATTACCCTAGTGATGAGAGGCAAGGTACCCCTACGCTCAACCATACGAATATGAGCATTTCATGCATGATCTGGTTGAATTCCAAGGACTAAGTGCCTATGCACCTTTGTGGAACAATAACGGGTTGGTTAATTGTTGTCTTCCCAAGCTTACTTGTATGTCATGGTTGTATGGTTAAGTAAGCTTGAGGCATATGATTTTTTTAGCTTTTATGTGTTTTATATCCTATTCTAGTAAGGAGGGGGAGAGAGATAACTAAGTAACTAATCTAATTTAAATACTCATTAACTAAGTTGTAATTACTCATAACACCAGTATCCATTCCCACTTGTTGTACACATCCTGAACCAATGCAATGCTACTGGGATTACCAAACGCTAATTGTTACTGGGTTACCAAGCGCTACACTCATGCTCGAAGTGGTCATATTGAGTGTATTTAACTAAGAGAGTTGTAGGGTGAGAGAAATCATTAATCAATGAGGAAAGCATTAAATAATAATTAACTCTAATTAATTTATTCTGAGTGCTGCAAGGTTTATCATAAAGTTAGTCTTTATTTCTATATACAAAGTGTGCTTAGGTACACAATGCTCGAATAAAGATCCATTCACTCTATGACTCCTACTACCAGCATGTAGAAATAATTCTAACTCTGGAGGGAAAAATGACAAGATTTCGGCTAAGGGAATAACTATTTAATGTGAAAACCAAGGACACCGCCTCTTATTTATAGGCGAGGAGATAGGCCCTGATATCGAGTATCTAACATCACATGGTTGGATCTGATATTGTGGACGTGATATTATGGTTCATCATACCCCCATGACTAAATGAAAACTCATCCATGAGTTCCTTAAAAAATATTGGGAAGGTATGGGATTATTGATTAAATGACCATTGATGGTGGAATGGGGTGATAGACTCAATGTACCCAGTGAACAGATCAATAATACAATACATGACAACATTAGTGTTCATGACCATTAAGGTGAACACTATACATAAATGACATCTAGCCTTTATTTGGCATCTGGAAGAGAACGAGAGAGAAAAATAATAAGGCATGTTATTGTTGATGCCAAGATTGCACCTTCCATTGTTTATCCATAGCCATGCCACCAATCTTGCTCGTTTCATAAATGCTTTTGTTCCAGTCCATCCTAAGTATTTCCTCCAAGCCTAGTCCATTGTTGTATAATCATCATTTGCACACACAACATAGTCACAAATGAGAAAGGGTAGATAAATCACAATGCAGTTGATACCTTGCCTCAATTTAAAGTGCATTGGCTGAGTTATGGTTATGGTAGATACTGAGTCTAGAGATTTAACACTAGTGACTACCTAAGGTGTAGGGGTTAGGAAATATTGAAAAATTTGTGCCAAGACCCCCATGACTAAGAGCGAACCTTTGGTAGCGATAGGATGGAAAAAGATAAGGAATAAAAAAGATGGAGAGAAAGCAACAACGACAACGCTAATAAAATGGATGTCATGGATGGGAATGAAATAAAAAAAAATTTTGATTGTAGGAAACATTTAAGGAAAAGAAGTTAACAAATGCACCAAAAAGGAATGCCAGTGGGTCCTTCCCAAAGTAGGCTCATGCCCTTGATGCCTTGACAGACCCACAAACCAAAGAGTCTGTAGGCTCTAGGAATGTCATTTGGAGGCAAGAGTTAAAAACTTACCCATAAGAATTAATTAAGGAAAAACAATGCATCAACCAAGATACAGACTAATCATAAAATTGGCAATGAGGTAAAAAATGGAAAAGAAAGGTGGAGAAGAGAGAATGGAATGGAAGCCCAAGAACAAGGTTGTGTAAAGTTCCTTATGTGTGTTTTATAGTTAATGTGACCGAGTAGAACTCATTCCAAATCTAGGGTTAACAAACCACATTCAGTGACCTTGCATCAACACATTTGACCAACCTATCCTCTTGAAGAAACAAGAATGCCTCTACAAAAAGTCACCACCATTCCGAGGAGAGTGAGATGGAGAATTAGGAAGCGAGAAAGGGCCTTAGTTAGAGGGAACCTTCAAGAATGGGTAACATGTCTTTCTAGTTTCATAACCAGTGCGTGTAGCCCAAGTTCATTATTGTGTCTAAGGGGTGTGCGTTGAATTCTCATTTTTTTTTGCATGAGAACCACACCATGTAAAGACTTATTTTTATGTATTCAACTTTTGGATATTTGATGAATGGAAAAGTGGTAGAAAACTCAAGGAAAAAGCATCCAAGCACTCAAGAGAATAGCTAGCACAACTGCATCGAATCCCCTTGAAGTCACACCCTTTTCATCCTTTGAGTCTTTCCTTAGTTTGAGAAATACCCAGCCACCAATTCGTTAACAATTTTATTAGAGAAAGGAACTATAGAGTTTTAAGCTAAGGAAGACCATAGGATTTTATGGATGCATGAATGACGTGGAATCATTGCCTATTTAATCAAAAGAACCATACCTTAATATAAACATCATATTTCAAAGGTAAAACCCAAACATTAGCAATCAATATGGTATTATTCATGCCACCATCATGAACACTTATTGGGTGATGAACAAAACAAAGTAATCACACAAAGAAATGGTAAAAATATGAACGACGGTGTAAAAAAAAAACAAGAAAGATTAAAGAGATGTGCAAAACAAAAACATGTAAAAAAAATGTGTAAAACAAAAATTTAGAAAGAACTGAGGGCCTTCAATTGTTAGCAGAGCTGGCCATCTCCCCCATGGCTGAGTTGGAAGGAGAAGATCCAAAATAATGAGCAAGGTTGCCCACCTATAGAGGTATAAGTGTAGAAGTCATCCATAAAGATTTCTGCACCATTTCCTATCTACTTTTGGAATATGCTTAGAACTAAGTGTTGAAATGTTGCAGGGGCATTGCACAAGCCAAATAGCATTTGTCTATATGCAAATGTTCCCTAAGGGTTGGTGAACATAGTTTTCACTTGGTCTTCTAGGGCTATTTGTATTTGGTTGTATCTACTATATCCATCTAGAAAACTATAATAGCGATGCCCTGCAATTGTGTCTAAGACTTGGTTAACAAATGGCAATGGAAAGTAATCCTTGAATGTTGCCATGTTTAGTAGACTAAAATATATGCACATCCTCCATTTCCTCCCTTTTTAGGCACAATTACTAAGGGGCTAACCCATTCACTATTAGCAATGGGGTCTATGAACCCAGCCTTTAGAAGCTGTTTGATATATTCTTTTACTACTTGCTTCAACTTTGGGTTCAATCGCCTCTGTGGTTGTTTCAAAGGCTTCATGGAGGAGTTAGTGTAAATGCTATGCTAGCATATCCTAGTATCTATTCCAGTTAATTCCATATATGACTAGGTGAAGGATTTTGACCACTTGTTTATTACCATTAGTAGACTCTCTTTTTGTTGCAGAGCAAGTTTTGCATTGATGATTACCAGTTTTCCATTCTAAAATGTGTACTCCATATTAGTGGGCAATGGTTTTAGCTCTAGAAGCTCTTGTTTAAATTTATTAGGAATTTTCAACTTTTCTCAGTTATTTTTTTCGAGGGTAGGACTTGGAAGTTGGTGGTGTAATTGCTCTAATGCGGCTATGCTATCTATGTATGTAAGCGCAAGTCAAACCCTCAGCTAGTTCCATGCATATAAGTGAGCTGCTTTCTTGATTAGCTGTCAGCCACTAGGTGTTTTCTTGTCATGTGGCTGCTACATATAGGCAGCTTTGTATATTGATCACTTCTACACACTGATTGCATGCAGGCAATGTTAAACTTTGCACAACCCATGATCTCTGCACATAATTACACCTTGTGTAACTATATGCGATGCATGGAACTTTCTTCTTCTCGATCTTTCCGAAAGTATTTTCCTTAGATATTTCTAGGAAAGGATCACAGATTCTTAGGCATGCATCAATAATTCTTAGCCATGCCATTCCCATTATGATTGGGAAAACCCCCTTATTGTTGTTGACTTGAATCACTAGGAAGTCAGCTAGATACGATCATTCACAAACAATGGAAACAATGTCCTCCACTAATCCCAAGGGAACAGTGATGGAATAGTCGACCAACTCTAAATGGATGTTGCTCTTTTTTAATGGAGGTAGGTTCCAGACCTTATACATTTCTTGGGATATTAGGTTGACACTAGAACCTGAATCCAAAAGAGCTTTGCATGGCTCATTTCTAGCAATTTGTAGATATATCAGGGGACTCCCAGGATCAGAGAATTTCCTAGGAAGGTGGCTAGCTTTGATCCAATTGGTAACAACATATGTTAACATGATTGTATGCATTGAATGTACTGTTAGGTTTAAAGGGGGTTCTGAAGCTTCGAATGATATGGGGACATCCAAAGACTTAGCCACTTGTGGTTGCAAAAGCTTGGTTGAACTGTTGGTGCTGAAGAAAGGTCTTTTCTTCATATGGTTGCTAGAACCAATAGTAGGTTGAGGATTAACAACCTTTGTGGCATTGTGTTGTTGTGGCTGAGTAGGGAGTTCACCTTGCATTGCTAGAGCAGGTGGTAATGAAGCTATTGGTGGGAGAGATGCGGTCGGATTTGAAGGATGGCACACTTGTGGAATATCGCCCCTAGGAGAGAGAGTCCTATAGTACTCGTAGGCTTGGTAGTGATGTTGACAAGTAACGTGACCAACAGAGTCACGTGGAGAGATTGGATGTTTCACATAATATCCATATGGGTCAAGTTGCTGGTAAGGATATTGTTGACTTGGTGGTGGCATTCCCCATGATTGTGGGTGCTGCCACTGTTGATGTTGCTCAATCAGTTGTGGTGGAGTTCCACTTGGATAATATGTTAAAGGTTGGTGAAACTGCCTTGGGTTACCTTGGGGATAAGGTAACCATCGAGATGTTTGCCGTTTATTTAATCGTGGATTAAGTGCATACACCCCAGACTCCTGTAGATGTGAGATCATAGGGTAACATCCCTTAGGATGGTCGTATTGACATATCTTGTATCCACTATCATCATCTATATCTAAGTCCACAACCTCCTCAATAATAGCAACTTTGCCCTTACCCTTGTTACGTGCATTTTATGCTTCTCTCTTTTTTCTTTTGTCATGATCACTACCTTGCTCTCTAGACTCCTCTACTATTTTGAGAATAGTTTGAAACCTACTATCCAAGGAGTCCCACATTTGGTCTACCTTTGCTGATAATTCTGATGTTGAGTTTTGGATAGGTAAGGTTTTCTTATTCACCATCTCTTCAAGTGGTGACTCTTCCTCATCCTCACAAAATCTTACTCCCTTCTTCCAATGGGAAGGATCTCGATTATATTCTTCCGCACTTTCTCTCTTTTCTAGCTCACCTTCTTCCTTAACAACTTGCTCTAGTAGTCTATGAATTTGATGGGACCTAAGCTTGGATGAATTTCCTTGGGCATAAGTCCCAAGGGTTCTTCTTGTTTCATGCCTAAGCCCATCTACGAGATGGCGTAGCTAATCCCACTGTGAATAACCATGGCCAAGATAATGATGCAATAGTACATAATAGTAGCCCATGGCAGCATCCAAGGGTTCATGACTTCTTGTTTCCATCCTTGGATTTTCTTTCATAGGTTAGACACCTAGGAGTACGTTTGGTACTTATTTTTGAACAATTTTAACATAGTACTCCACCTACAAATGGATTCTGGTTCTAAGGACTAGTACCAGCTTTTAGCTTATTTACTAGTGTCTGTGGAAACAACTTAAGTTTTTTCCACTCATTCTCTATGTTTTACAAGGCACACACATCATGAAATTCTTGTAAGTGATTTTGAGGATCAATGTTATATCCCCCTTCAAATCGTGGGATGTTATTCATATCTAACCTCTTAATCCTACTATCTCTTTTATGCCTTGTTGTAACTCTCATAGCCTCAGTTATGTCTAGCATGCTTTGAGTGCCAAGTAGGGGTTCATCATGATCTTCTCATTCATGGTTTCTATGATGCCTACGCTATTCCCTACTCTCCCTTCTTCTATGTCATGATTCCCTAGAGTGCCCTCATCCTCTGTCTTGGCTATTTTATCTATGACTTCCACTTTGCTTTCCCTTATCCTCAAAATATTTTTCTCTATGGCTGCATTTGGACATTGAAGGAGAGGGTGAAGGAGATGATGAAGATGAAGAAGGAGAACTGCCACCATGATGGTGTCTACTACTTTCTCTTTAGTGGTCTCTACCTTGATCACGATTGTGATAAGAATTTCCATCTTTTTCATGTGTTCTTGTTCCTTTTTCAGACACTTTGTGTCTGTTGGTATCAACACCTAGGTTATGAATAGTAGAATGAAGGTTTTGATACACAACCCCTTGGCCAAAGTTAAGGGAAGGAACATTGTTATGTAGGTGACTACCTGAGGTAGGTTCATCACCCTCAATTTCGCTTAAAATTTGGGGCACATCCTTGGACCATTTTTCCTTCAAAGACTTATGATGTCTCTCTTATTGCAAATCCCTTTGATGTTGCACTTCTATGGGATGATAGTCTCTCCAATCATAGTCCTGCACAACGTATTCTACGTGTAAGTGTTGCATGCCTATTTGTGTGAGAGCTTGAAGAAGCATGCTTGGGACTGAATGATCGGGAGGTAACACTATGTTACCTTCCAAATCATGCCAACGTAGTTGTTCATATTGATGGAAAATAAAGGTGAAGTTAGGTACATATTCATCAGGATGAATATATACCACATGAAATTTTTGAGGGATTGGCATATCGACGTCATGTGTATTATGCGGCCAATTGCTTCTTGTATTAGTCCTAGGCGGTGAAGTGCTTTTGTGTGAAGAAGAAGACATTTTGTCTTATTCAATGTGCAATGTACTATTATATTTTCCTTAACCAAGCCTAAGGGTTCATTCCAATGATATGAATGATTTCCTAAGTTCTACTTAGTGCACAAACAACTAAGTCCTTGGCAATGGTGCCAATGATGAGTGGTGAGGTACACCTACCCTCAACCATACGAATATGAGCATTTCACACACAATTCGGTCGAATTCCAAGGACTAAGTGCTTATGTGCCTTTGTGGAACAATAACATGTTGGTTAATCATTTTCTTCCTAATCTTACTTGTATGTCATGGTTGTATGGTTAAGTAAGCTTGAGGGATATGATTTTTTTAGCTTTTATGTGTTTTATATACTATGCTAGTAAGGAAGGGGAGAGAGATAACTAAGTAACTAATCTAATTTAACTACTCATTAACTAAGTTCTAATTACTCCTAACACTAGTATCCATTCCCACTTGCTATACACATCCTGAACTAGTGCAACACTACTGGGATTACCAAATGCTAATCGTTACTAGGTTACCAAGCACTACATGCGTGCTCGAAGCAGTCGTACTGAGTGTATTTAACTAAGAAAGTTGTAGGGTGAGAGAAATCATTAATCAACTAGGAAAGTATTAAATAATAATTAATGCTAATTAATCTACTCTGAATGCTACAAGGTTTATCATAAAGTTGTCTTTATTTCCGTACACAAAGTGTGCTCAAGTACACAATGCTCAAATAAAGATTTGTTCACTCTATGACTTCTACTGTGGGCATGCAAAAATAATTCTAACTTTGGAGGGAAAAAATGGCAAGAGTTCGGCTAAGGGACTAACTTTCTAATGTGAAAACCAAGGGCACTGCCTCTTATTTATAGGTGAGGAGACAAGCCCAGATATCGGGTATCCGATATCACATGATTGGATCCGATATTGCGGACTTGATAACGCAGACACAATATCGTGGTTCATCACCTAGGAAGTTTTTCTTTTGTTAGTTATTATGGCTTTACAAGTATTTGGCTATGCATATTTATTTCTATATGCACATTTATGCTTTATTACGCACATCTAGTTATGCATCTTTTTACTTTATTATGTACATGTGCTTATATAATACTCTGTTCATTAAGCAATTATGGACCCTGACCCTACCAAGACTATATCCCTTATTACCTGTTGTCATTAAACCAAGATTTGAGGTTCATTTTTCAATTATAATTAAATATTTCATAAATTGATATTACTAAAGAAGTACCTTAAGATAATGTCCTACCTAGGATCTAGCTTTATCGATGTGTTCAGAACATTTTAAAATGTAGGTCTTGACTCTTAGTTCACTAGAATTAGAGTTACAATGTTCTAGATATCACATTTTCTAGTTTGCTAAAATACTATAAAATTTTCAGCATTTGAACTAGGAAACCATGATAAACAATGCCTAGATAAGATTTTAGCATATGATTTAGGAGAGCATTTGATAAGGATCATGTACGTTCAAATAGAATTTGATTTGAAGTCTCCGTGTGCACATTATGAGTATTTGAGTGCAAGAGTATTAGTGAAGACATAAAAGAAAAAAGAAGAGAAATGAACTTAAGAAAATGAAAATGAGAAAAAAATAAGTTAAAAATCAGATTTTTTTTAAGTAACAAAAAAGTCAAGAAGAAGAAGCACATTAACGTGTGAATAGAAAAAGGGAAAAGAATATATATCATATGCATCTAACATATGCATATTATGCATTAGAACTTATTTTCACTACCTTGCATGTCCTTTTGCTAAGTCTTCATCGCTTGTTTTTTGTTGTTGTTTTTGTTGATTGTTTTGCAACCATCATTTTCACATAACAATGTTCTATCATGTTTTTTTCTAAAAGATATTTTTTTACTTTCTTTGTTGTTTTGAAGTGTATTTGAGCCCAATTTCTTTCATTCTTTCCTTAGGTAGTGGTCCTAGATACATCTCATTGTAGTTTGAAGAAGGGTTTTAAGTATGACACACTAAATAAAGAAAAAATTAATTAAGAGCATTATGCAGAAAAAGAAGATAGAGGAGAATTTTGGAAGCCCTGTCAACACAAGGAAGTTTATTTTGTTTTTCTTTCACATGCTACCTCATATTACTATAGTTTTCTATCTCTCCCCTTTTCTTCTTGGTCATTTGTTATCCTTCTATGATTTTAATTGATATGTTAAGATTTTGTTGGATTTTTCTAATTTTAGGCTTATTTTTGAAAAAAAAGTATTTTAATCCTATTCGACCCATTTTTTGTCTTTTGTTGAATTTTGGAAATTGTAGAAATTATGCCGCCAACTTGCCCTTGGATTTTTTATAAATATTTGGGATCTACTCATGACATAAATATGAATTTCAAAAAAATTTATGGAATTTGAGATTTTATGGATTTTTGGCCAATTTGGACACCTTTTGAATTTTTGGAATAAAATAATAATATTTGTGGAATTGATTTTGCTAAATTGGTAGTGGGGACCATGAATCTTTTAAATGCCCTCGTCCGCATATAGTAGTGGAGTGTTAGTTAGTGGGATCCATCTCATAGATTTTCTACCTTGGATTTTGATTCATAAGTTCATGTAAGGCTATGGATTTAGCCAAGACCATAGCACTAAGCTGTTGAGTCTAGTGGTGTGTGGTGAAGCATAGTCAAGATCTTGTGTGCTTCAACGATTGAGGATGTTAGTAGTGAGGCTGTTGTTAAGATCTATTTGGGATCATGAGAATAATCTTATGATAGTAGTGAGGCTATTTTAAGATTTGTCAATGTATTCCTTTGACAATGAGGGTAAACAAGACCTAGCTTTTGGAAATGCTTGAATAAAAAATATATATATATATATTTGGATTTCTTTTGGAATTTTGGAAAATTTGTAGCATTTTTGGACTAGAAAATGTTTTTAAATATTTTATTGGAAATCTCTATCTAGCATGTAACCTAAGACTTATGGCCCAAAAATTTTATGCTCCATGAGGAGGGAAATATAATAACCTTTCTTATTTAAGGAATTCTAACTCTTGTATTTTGATGCAAAGCAACTAGAGTAGTCATGGAAACATCGAAAGAGGGATATACAATGAAAGGTGGATAAATTCTATACGAAATGGACCCTCCATTTGAAAAATAATTTTTGTAAATTTTGTATTTTTATAAAATATGCTTTCTGGATGCTTGTGCCATGTACCTATTTTTTGTGAATAAATAATAAAGTATGATAGATATGGATTTGTTGACTATGCCATTTGGACCATGAGATTACAAGGATTAATTTTCATTTTAGTGTGCAATATATGTTTAGAAAAAGTTAATATTATATATTATATATTAATATTTTATTTAATTATTATTTTTAGTTTTATTAATCAATTTGGTAAACTTTAACCTTGAATATCTTTGTTTCTAGATGTCCCATTGAGGTGAAACAAGTGTCATTGGGATCATTAGTTTGTGTACTATTTCATTATGAAATTAGTGAAATTTTTCAACATCTAATTTTTGTAGCTGCATAAATCTCTTTTTTTTATTAAATTTTATCTAATTATGTATGCAAGTAATTTGAAATTTTTCTACATTGTAATATTATACTATTTTTATGCTTATAATTAATAATTTTTTTATTTTATGGCTTTCTTTTGAATTAGTAACTTAAGGTTACATCTAAATCCTTGGGTTTATGTAACATATTTATTAGTTATTTAGAGGATTTTATAGATAATTAATAGGGGTGTTACATAATCCTTCCTGGTTATTAAGCGGAAGATTTTGTATCTTGTGTCTTAAGGTTAATGGCATTGAAAGAGTTTGGGGTTGATGACATTGAAAGAGTTTGGGGTTGATGACATTGAAAGAGTTTCTTGGGGTTGATAATATTAAGAGAGTTTTTTGATGCATTTATTTTAGTCTAATAAATATCTATGATGAAAAGGTAAAAATCTAATTTAAGGTGAAAACTTTGAAAAGATGTATATTGTATTTATTGATTTTAATAAAAATTCTTTAGAGGATCATCTTCCCTCTACTGGGGAAATTCTCCCTAGCAAATAAGATGAGGAGTGCACACCAAAGAATTAAGTTCTACCATTAAGAGTGAAAGAAATTCATGGATGTTGACATTTTAGCCATTCAAAGTAATTGATTGATCTCTTGGAAAGAAATGATAAAATTTTCTTCATTTCAATAAAATTAACATCCCTTAGATCATCACTATCAATGTAGTATCTTATGATTTGAAATAAATGGATGTGAAAAAAGTTCGTTCTCAAGCATAATGTTGAGGAGATATTGAAATTAAAAAAACAAAAACATATGCTTTGTAAAATATGCACCAAGGATGTGGAATGAAACATTTATTCATCACATGTTGTGTCTTAGCTTTAGCTTAAAGGACTTTTAAGATTATTGGGTTTAACTTATCAAAAATGTATATCAACAGTTTTGGCATAAGCCTGGACTTGAATATGACTATCAAAGTCAAGCCTATAATTGTATATCAAAGGTTTTGGCAAAATTCTTGAAGGCTTGTATTTATGTTAAATGTCTTGGTAAAAAGTGTAGACTTAGCATAAGCTAGAAGGACTTATATCTATTTTAGAAGCTTTAGAATTAGCTTGAAAGACTTGTATGTGTTTTGTAAGTCTTGGCATAAGCCTAGAGGAGTTATATGTATGTTGAAAGTCTTGTGAAAAGCTTAGATGACTTGTGTATGTATGTAAAGAGTACATATGAGAAGCATCCTATTTAATTGCTATATTTCAATGACATGTTAATATTAGGAACTGACATACATGTTAATAGTATAAAAAAAAGCATACATGAAATTGAGAAAAATGTTTTCTTAATTTGAGATTTAAAAAGCTTGGTGTTATATTAAAAAAATTAAGCATGTAAATTTGGTAAAATAGGGTTAATAAGAAAAGGATTTGGCTTGGAAAATTTTCATATGTTAGAAAAATTTGATATATTGCAAGTTGAATTATAAGCTGGTAACAACATCTTGTGACATTAAAATAAAACTTTCAATTGAAAAATAGCCATAGGAGAAAGAGACTTTATAGTGAAAATTTCATAAGTTTATGATAAAAATTCTATATGCTAGTGTTGTCTACATTTTAATGTATGTGATGGTTAGTATTAGACCTAATATTGCATACATTATTGGAAAACTTAGTAGATATATGTATAATCCAGGTGATGAGTGGTGAGGTACCCCTATGCCCAACCATATGAATCATAAGCGTTCATGCATGATCCAGTCAAATTCCATGGATGGGACTAGTTGTGCATCTAAATTTTTATGCTTTGATCATAGTTCACTGTCTTCCCACTCATACTGGTGGTAGCTTTCTCACATATGGTTTAGTCCAAAGTAAGCCATATAATAATGTTGTCTAGTCCTATGTTGCTCTTAATGCAAATAAGAGATATATTAATTAACCTAATTAATAGTGGAAAGTGAAATCTAAACTAGCCTACATGTGATGAGTATCCATTCCTAATCGTCCACACACACCTTGGACTTCATGTGACTACCATTGGGATTACCAAGCATACGTCACTGAGCTCACCAAACAATAGACTACTGGATTACCAAGTAACTACACTTAAGCACTCATGATTAGTCATACTCTTTTCGCTTAATGATAGGAATTGTAAAGAGTAATAAATGGAAACATTAACTAAGCAAAATAGGAAATAATTAAACAATTAAACAATTAAAAGGAATAATAAATCTAAGTGAACATTGCAATGATGGAAGTAATCTTCATCTTTATTTTTGGTTATGTAACATGTCTAAGTATGTCACACTTGAATAAGGATGATGTACAATCACACACTTCACACTACAAGCATGCACTAGTAGCAATAGAATTGGAAATCACAAAGTTATGAAACAGCTATCTCAAATCTAAAACTAAAACTATATCACAACTATGCACCCAAGTGTTGTATTTATAGGCTAGAATAGAAGAGACAATATCAAATATCTAACATCATTTCTTGGGACTTGATATCATGTATCCAATATTGAGGCTCCAATATTGGATATCTAATATCAGGGTTGACAAAATCATAACTCATCATACCCCCACAATTGAATGAAAAGTCATTCTCAAGTTAAACAAAATGAGGAACAAGTTCTTTACAAAATATTGGGAAGGTATGGAATTATTCATTGACTTAAATAATCAAACAAACAAATTAACTCTTACATGTTGTAGTGATGTTTTACAAAAATTTGAACACAACATTATAAGACACAAAATTGGGGAAGCTCATATATTTTCTAGAGGCAATGGCTCCTCCATTGGTCACTTCCCTTTATCGCTAGGCTTCTAAAATTTGTAGTGGTTGAGCAGTACCTACAAATTTTCTTCTTTCATCTTTGGGTCATGTACCATCTAGGAAATTGAACCAATATGTGTTGGCACTAGTATGTACCAAGGATATGATAGTTGCAGAAGCATTTGGTTGGACTTCATGTACTAGGTCGCAAACTACTGTCGTTCCTCCTTAAAGGCCTTGGCCTTTTCTTTCAACTCATGATGATCTATTAATCTCCAAGCCAGGTTTAATGCAACATCCTTCTATCCATGGTAGCAAGGCTTGATTAACTCCAATTATGAGTTTGCTGTATGGAGTTTCTGTAAAGTAGCTTTTCTATTTGCAAACTCTTTTTTGTATAATGCGTAGGTGATCACTACCTACTACTCTAATTCATTTCTGGGCTAACCTACTATTAACATGGCAAGGTTGGCATATCGAAGGTTAGCCAACATCATGTATTCTTTTAAGTCCTCGATCTACAAGTTTTTATTCTTCACTTTTGCTTACTAGACCAAGGCATAACTATCCAAGATGAGCTGCTAATCAGGATTTTGCATTGACATGGATCTGATGCAGGCTTTGGCAATCTAGATTTTCTTTTCATTGATTTGCTTATACATGCCGACTTGGTCCTAGAAGTGTTCTTTCATATTTTTATGCTTTTTGGCCTCATTCTACTATGCACTTATTTTTGTTATAGACTATTGTCAAATTGTGCAAACCTCCTCCATTAAGAGGGTGTGGTTCTCTCTAGCCAATCAACTAATGTCCTAGTTAACCCTTATTAGCTATTCTCTTAGCTGGTGGACACTTTCCTCTAGAATGTTCTTTTGTTTTTTAATAATGTTCAACCTTGTGTTTTTTGCAACAAGTTGTTTATTTTCTTCTTGAGTGGTGGTCAATGCCTTATTATGAGCATAGGATTGTCCTTCTATAGTGGAGGCATTCCAAACTACCTTTTCCTTTTCTTGCTTGATAGATTTTTTTTCTTCACTCAATTTATCTAGCTACTCTATTCTAAATTGATCCAACTGGTTAAGTGAAACACCACTAATTTAGGCCTAGCACTTTGAAATGAAAATGGCTCAAGCCCTTTCAAAGTTTCGAGAGGAAAAGTTTGACTAAGGCAGGGAGCTCATGCCAAGCTTTCTCAAGCCAACTTGCTCATGCTGTTAAGCTAGCTTTCCCTTAGTATGAGCAACTCCAAATGACATCAGAATCAAGTCAAAGGTGGCTCAGTCTGAGGGTGTAAGGTATTCTCAAGGGTCACTATTGTTCCTAGCTTGAAACTCAAATTTTCAGCATCCAGAGACTCAAGTTTCAGACAAAAAAGTGCAAATTTTCACACTCACGCTATGACTCATGCTAAGGTCACGCTACCAACGTGAGTGTAGCGTGAGTAACTTTCACAGCCCAAAATAGAATCAAAATGATCTAATTTCTAGGCTGTAAGTCATCATCTAAGAACATCCTCAACAACTTCAGGTCCCAGCCTCCAAGATGCCAGATTTCAAGCTCAAAATTACAAGTTTTTATAGCTCATGCTACAGGTCACGTTGTGGTCACGCTGCACTCATGCTTGCAGCGTTAGTCAACCGTGAGCTACCATAAATGGCTCAAAACAAGGCACTTTCAGGCTCAATTTATCAATCACAATCAGGAAATCCTTACACTTTAAGAATCAAGCTTCAAAATTCAAAATTTGGGCTCAATTTTTCAATCACAGTTAGGAAATCCTTACATTTTAGGAATCAAGCTTCAAAATTAAAAATTTGGTGAAAAATTACAAGTCTTAGCTCACTCACGCTAAGGTAATGCTGGCAGCGTGAGTGCAGCATGAGTATAGTGTGAGTGTGGCATGCGCATGCTGAGGACATGCTGGGACAAAATCAACTCATGTTGGAAATTCTTGTCAAACAGAGATGCCTCAAATAGCCACAGAACCACTCGAATCGACACCATGCAAAAATCAAGTCAAAGATCCAAAAGTTTCAAGTGAGATAGAATCAATTTCTCTTGTTGTACATTGTCATGTCATTGTAAATTTTCATCATTTGTCATTTTTTGAGATCTTACACTCCGAATTGTATGTGCCATGAGCATAAGCTGGCTTGAGTCTGTTGTCACACATTGTAAGATACGATGCACCTAGTCCAAAACGTAGCTTGCCTACACATGTCACTAGATCTATTTTCCTCTCATCTCTTAGGTATTGATTCCATTCATGAATTTGATGCCCATGCCTAGCCAAACCCTATAAATACCCTGTCAATTCACATAAACAAGGTTGGCAATTTTGAAGGTTGATGGATTAGAAAACTCAAGCCAGCAATCCTTGGGCACTTGGGCACACTTGACTCCTAGCATCTAAGCACTTCTAAAACAAATCACATCACCCTGAGGCTTAGCACTTGACCTATCATTCACACGTGCAGCTATGCTTTGACCGGTGCACATATTTTCTAAGCAATACAGTTCATTATGCTAGCCATTATTATGTTTACTTTGTTTTACATTCAGTTTACATTTTGTTTATAATACCATACATTTCTGTTTACATTTCATGCGCGCTTTTTATGTTTTAAAACATCAATTACGATAACCCCAACGTAAGCCATAGTTTACGCTTAGGGAAGTCCTCAGTTGATTTGTGTGCAAACCATCAAAGACACTTTACCTTTGTTTTCTTTTCCAGCTTGCCCTTAGGCAAAGGTAGGGTTTCTTTTCCAGCTTGCCCTTAGCCTTACACTAATGATTTAGGTTAGTACAGTAAATTGGCACTAAAAGGAGGGCCTTGTCTATTGTCCATCAAAATGTTGACCATGCTACCTATCCAAACGCTGCACAGCCAAAGTGCTAAAACTAAAGCCCAGCTTGACTTACCCATCCTATCCAGCCCCCATACCTCACGTTGCAGTTGCCCACACTTCAGTTGCTCACATTGCAGCTGTTTTCTATCAGTCATGCTGTAGTTGCTCACGCTGCAACTGCTGTCTATTGGTCACACTGCAGTTGCTCATGCTACAGCTGCTGTCTGTTGGTCACGCTACAGTTGCTCACGCTGCAGCTATTGTCTGTCGGTCACATTGCAGTTGCTCATGCTGTAGCTTCTATTGTCGGTCATACTACAGTTACTCACACTGCAGTTGCTATCTATTGGTCATGCTGCAATTTCTCACACTATAGCTGCTATTTGTCAGTCACACTACAGTTGCTCACACTGCAACTACTGTCTGTTGATCACATTGTAGTTTCTCACATTGCAGCTGTTGTTTGTCGGTCACGCTGTAGTTGCTCACGTTGTAGCTGCTATCTATCGGTCACACTGTAGTTGCTCATACTACAGCTGTTGTTTGTCAGTTATGCTACAGTTTCTCATGCTGCAGTTGCTGTCTATCGATCACACTGCAGTTTCTCATGCTGCAGCTACTATCTGCAGTCACGTTGCAGTTGCTCACACTACAGTTGTTGTTTGTTGGTCATGTTGCAGTTGCTCATGCTGAAATTACTCATGTTTAACTCGTCTAGCCTAGTTTACTCATGTTCATTATGGAATCCTCCCAAATTAACTCAGTAATACTACCGACCTTTGACTTTGGGGCTAAAACTTAGAACCCTTTGATTGCTACGGAATCCATAACTGTTATTGAACAGATAAATCACCAAGGCACTACTCGCCAGTCACTCAGGTTACAGGGCAAAGACCCTACCTATGTGACTCTTACACCCGAACAGTATAATTTCATCTATGTTAAAATCCAAGCCAACTTACCCATCAATCATGTGGAGAGGGAAGCGAAGCAAGACTATGAACTTATCCACAAAATAGGTCGTGAATTCATCCCTTCAGCATTTGATATAATCCCACACTCTGAACACCATCATAAACTTATATCCCAACTTCTCATGGCAAGAAGTCAAGCCCTACAGCTACCCCCAATAGAGCCTCAGGGTGGAGATGAGGAAGATGACTTCGCGGCTAAATTTGAACATGGGGATTCATACCATACCGTTAGTCCCCATGCCCATACAAACCCATTGTTTCAACCTTTCTTGGAAGAGACTATACTTCCATCACTAGCTTCTCTACAAGAAGTACCCACTCCCATTCCCATCTTCTCCAAGTTCAACGTTCAATCTAACACGTCCACTTCCATCATACCTCTACATATACAAACCCAAAAACCTCCTCCACAAACTAATGCATGATCAACCTTTTGACCTCAAGTGATTGGGATGCCATTGGTCATACTAGCTTCCATGTCCACCCATTACATACCTCAAGTGCAAATCCAACAAGCACCATTGATCACTTCACAAACTGTGACTAGGTAGTGGGTTCCACTAGCTATTCAACAAAACATGTCTACTTGCTACAGCGCACCACACCCTGTAGTCTCAGCCCCGAACGTCATCCCACCACAATAGACAATAGTCCAACAACCTCTCTTTCCAGAAATGGTGCAACAATAGAGTCATTATCAACCACCATCAACTCAACCAGCCAATCTGCCTACTACTCAAGAGTGGGTAGATACGAAGAAAATGATGCACTTGCTAGAAAAATATTTAAAATGCCTCAAAACTGTGAACACTGAAGAATTCAAGGTACTATACTTCTATCAAGATGATCCAATCGACCCCTCAGTCCCACCGCTAACCATGCCAAAAGGAGTTTCATTACCCTAGCTAACGAAGTACAATGGAGAGGGAGATCCAAACACTCACCTAGTAACATTTCGAATAGAATGTCTATTGCTTCAGGCAAGGCCTCATGTAATTCTATGTGTGTTTGCTATGTCCTTAATCGGAAAAGCCTTAAACTGGTACTGAGCTTTGCCCCATTGCTCCATATCTTCTCTAGAGGACTTATTGCACCAATTCATCACCCATTTCAAATAAAATATGAAACTTGAAGCCACGTTAGATAGCTTGATTAAATTAAAAAAGCACCATTAGAGCCAGCACAGAAATTCATCCAAAGGTGGAGTGTAGCCTTGAATGAACTTCATGAACCCATCTTTGAAACATATCTGCTTACCATCCTTAAGGAAACTGTGAATGACTTTATTAAGTCAAAGCTTTACTATTTGAAAGCCCATACATTGAGCCAAGAATTTATGCAAATTAAAGATATAGAAGAGGTAGCACAAAAAAGTATTGACCCAGCCTACTTGACCTTTAGGGGCCAACATATGAAGAAAGATAAATCCAAAACAACGATAGCAGTAGTGGACGAGACAACCCAACCTAACCATCCAGGACAAAAGGGAAAACAACCCACCATCCCAAATGGCTATGAAAGAAACACACCTGTACCTACACCTAAAACTTCATCAAATAGAAACACCAACATGGGTCACACTCGTACATTCGAAAGAAAAGACCTTGCTCAATACACACCCTTGCCCGTGAAACCTTCACAATTTCTTGATCAACTTCTAAAGGTTAGGTTAATCAAACGTAAACAAATATCTCTCGCGGCATCTCAAAAACATGATCAATTCTGTGAGCTAGCTAAGAACCCAGCCTTAGCAATAGCTAATGAACCCCCCATTCCAAGAGGCTTTAGGTTGGATAGGTTTTGTGAATATCACCAGTGGTGTGATCATGGGGCCGATTACTGTTTCACCTTGAAATAGGATATACAACGCATGATTGACAAGGGTGAAGTAGTATTTAATGAGGCAAATCCAATAAGACCCCAAAACCAACCTATGGGGGTTTACAAGGATCCTCTCAACACCAATGATGCACCATATGTGATTAACACTATCCATGTGGAGAATAGAAAAGATGTCCCATGAAATCCTTTTGTGATTTGTAGGCTTTCAGAAAACACACCCACCTCAACATCTCCTCAAACCCCTTTTATCATACACACATCCCCTACACCACAAAAACCATTCGTTATCTGAGTACCTCATTCTATTGCAACAACAACCACACCATCTGAAAACTGACCCATTCCCTTTGTGATCTGGGTGCTAAAACACCCCAACACACAACCCACCTCTGTTCCTCCGTGACCTCTATGAGAATGTCTTGCCAATAGACTAACAAGAGAGCACTTGGAAAGAGAGAACCATCAGCACAAATTAGGACCACCAAAGCCCACACCACTAAATGTTGTTCCTATGGGTTCGTCCATTAATGAGCCTAGTACAAGTCATCAAAACAAGGATCATGTCATGGGTTGTGTCCCAAAACCAGCATCCTTACTCACCAATGTAAAAATTCCTCCATGAGAAATATGAATGCTAGGTCAAATGGATCAAATCTCTATGAATAAAGATGTCCCAAATGGTAAATACTTAGTAAGCGCATTGACCTAGGTCACATAGGCCTTAAAAAAAAGAACACTTCTTTAAGTCTGTATGACCTAGTAATGACTTCACCAGTACATCAGGAAGCTCTCGTACGAATGCTAACTTCGATCCTCATTAGTGAGGATCTTCCTACAGATGAACCATCCATTTATGTAGTATTGTCCATGCAACCTCAAGAATCGACTACATCCCTAGAGTTTTGCACTAAGGACATTAAGCTAGATGAAAAAATAGGAGAAGTCACCATAGCCCCTATGTTCATAACGATATAGATTAATCATTTCAAGATACGTAGGGTGCATGTTAATGATGGTGTGGCAACAAACGTAATGCCTTTTCCCATCATCAAAAACCTAGGACTTACTGAACAAATAAAGCCCACGAAAACTTCTTTCTTGAAATCCTTTAGTGGTTCTTGCATTGGGGTGAAAGGTATGGTTACCTTAGATTTCATAGCCAAGGACCAATTCCCCACATCAGCTAAATTCATAGTGGTTGACGAAATGCCAAGGTTTAATCTAATTCTAGGACATCCCTAGATAGCTCAACTTAAGGCAGTATCCTTACCAATCCATCAAGAGATCCACCTACCTTACAAGGATGGTGAAATCATCATACATGGGGATACAACAGTATCACCCACTTCCTCACACCTTTGAATAGATCAAGAGTTAGAAATTGAGTTCGTTGAGCCTAAGCAAGAAACTATGAGCATACATCAAGAGATGAACCCAACGTTACCTAACGATCTTGCTAAAACTGAGGAAGCACTAGACAACGCAAACATAGGAGCCATTCCTACTGATGTCTCTTGGTCGAAATTACCCTTTAACATCAACTATGAATGGGAAGGTGAGTGTAAGATCATACCCATATGGCCAACCCCTCACGTTAAGATACAAAAGATCAAGAAGCAACTCAAGAACTAGAATGAATCCAAAATGTCTGAGATGATGTTAAACTACCAAATGTCCGAAATGACGTTAAACTACCAAATGTTCGAAATGACGTTAAACTACCAATCATCTAGTATGACGTTAAACTGCCAACAAACATCCGCAATGATGTTAAACTAGCCATGGTTAGAAATGGCCGATTTCCTTTTAAAAGATTTCTAAAACTATTTTTTCTTTTGGCCCACTATGGCATAAAACTGGTAATCTTTCTTCTCTTAGCAACAAATGCAACAGTCCACCATGACTTTAAACTGATGTGAACAACCTGAAATGGCTTTAATCTAGGATTCAATACATTGCAAAGTTTACAAACAGTCACTACGCTATGTCAAATTTTAGTTTAAATGATACAAGTTGTAGTCTAAATTTATGCTTTCTTGTTACTTTCTTCTTTTACAACTATTGATTTATGTTTTGTTCCCCCATCTTACATTTAGTTACATGCATATGTTCACGATAATACTAGAAAAAACAAATAAAAAGAGAAAACATAAAAAAAATGATACGTTAATATGGTAGTAAAATTTCAACATATTATGTCATAATTAGGTCCACATTATTACATTTTTCAACCACATACTTCCATTAAATTTTCAAAAATCAAAAAACATTTAATAGCTAAATTCTGATTAATAATAAGCTCATGAAGGGGGCTGATCCCCGAGATCCTCTTCATCATCCGCTCTTACTCCACTAGGGCCAACTCCATTATTAACATGTCCTTATAGCAGAAAACACAAAACAAAACAAAATAGGTAAGAGTAGTAAAGCAAATCATGAACACAAAACTAGAAAAACAGTAACACTAATAATGAAAACAACAAAACCATACAAAAACAAATGACATAATAAAACACTCACAAGTGAGGAAGGCCCTAAGTTGGCCTCCAAACGCCATAGAATCTCCTCCTCAGGCAAGTTTCCCAGTCCTCCTCCAGGCCAAGATCAACACCAGCCAAGGTTTTACCCTTGTCCACTAAAGTCTAGGTAGGATTCTCAAGAGAGAACATGCCTGTAGAAGCCTCCCTGAAGGTGGTGGAAATTGTTCTCTCAAGAGATCCCTCCACCTTGGTGCACTTGGCGAACCTATCATAAGCAGGCCACAAGCCTAACCAATCGATGAACATCTCCATCCGGTGATGTTCAACTGACTCTTCCTTCAACCATTTCTTATATTGATGCTTGTGGTCCTTTTGGTCTTGGCCCCACTTTCGTACCTTAGACGTAAAAGAATTCCAATCATGACATTTTTTGTTCAGAAAATCCATCTATGCCTTTTACTTAGCTAGATCTTGTGCAGCCTGTACCTTGCTGTTCAAAACTATCCAGTAACATGCATAGGTGATTTTAGATGTGTGCCAAGTGCTATCACTAGACAGTCCCATTAATAATAAGCTCATGAAGGGGACTGGAGATCCCTTTTCTCCTTCCTCTCCTTTGCTACTGCTTCCTTCAATGAATGAACCTCATCCCATAAATATTCAACTGAAAACCTACAAGTCCAAAGCAACTTGGCATTCTGTACGATGCAATTGGAAACTACATCGTACACATTTCTTGGGACTTTCTCAACATTCCTTGGCAGTTTAGGGAGAGTGTCAATGTGAGTAGCTTCAGAGGGATCCCACTAAAGCTTGGTGCCTACAGGTGTGAGTACCACACATATGAATCAGATATAATCAATAAAGAACACAAGGAAACACAATAAACCCAGACACTAAGCATAATACACAATACACACATACCTAGCTCTAGGTGAGATTCTTGTAGGCGAGCAACCACATCATTTATGATGCCCTTAAAAAAGTCCATTTTGCTAGGCATCTTAGGCCATGGCCTCAACTGGTTAGTCGATGTGGGACAAGTAGGAGAGGTTACTTCGATTGGAAACTGTGTCCCTGGTACCTCTTCTCGAGATGCATGTGCCTCAGAAATCTCAGCGTCTACCTTTGATGCTAGAAATGATCAAGATAATCAAAAACACATGAAAATTCAAGGATAAAAAAACATAGATTGTGCTAAAAGGAACATACCAAAAAGCCCTTTTTTGTTTAGCTTAGGTAGATCACCAAGCTGCAAAGATCCATTGAAAAATCCATCGAAGACACCTCTTTCATCACTGGATTTCTTGAGTGCATCCAAAGCCTTCGCAAGCTTCGTCCCCATGATGTCTATCACATCTTCTTCTTGCGACGTAGGAGGTTCTTCAATAGTTTCTTCTCTTTCCTTTGCCTCTTCCTCTGGCCCTGTGACAACCACTTCAAGATCAACCATCGGGGCCAAAGTCTCTCTCTCTCTCTCTCAATACTTTCTTATGATAATTCCAGAATCTTAGAGTTAGTATAACATAGTATATATATAACTTATAGGCCAAAAATAGTAAAGNCTTGGGATAGAGTCTGCACATGTTATGCATGCAATTTTAGAGATAGGCATGCGCTACAACTAGGCTCAATTTCTTGTATCTGGTTTTCGTGGGGAGATCATCAGGTTTTGTTCAAACATCAATGCTAAATCCCATTTTACCTTTACCTTCTTTGCGGGGTACTTACATAGGTTTGTTGAGTTCATAGTGGTTTATGATGATAACTACTATGTTTTGAGGGATCGTTCACAACTATCCCGTCCTTGGATTCGCCATTTTCTTAGCATCACTAGATCCCAAAAACCACCTGAATACATTNGATGTTTGAACAAAACCTGATGATCTCCCCACGAAAACCAGATACAAGAAATTGAGCCTAGTTGTAGCGCATGCCTATCTCTAAAATTGCATGCATAACATGTGCAGACTCTATCCCAAGGTTTCTTCCTTGAGAAAGAGATTTGGGGAATGCCCATGCCTGAAAGAGAGGATACAAGAAGTTCATCTCTATCGATCAGGTATCGTTTCACATGGCAAAGCCCTTAAGACCTCGAGACACACCTAACCACTACTCAAGCTCTCTTATGACCTAGCCCTCTTTTGTCACTTTATCTATAGTCACTGTGGCACCATCCATGGGTATGCCAAAAAGATTAGAAAGGAATTCAGAGGTAAGGTGAAAAGATACCTTAACTCCTCAAACTCATGTGCTAAGATAGGAAGCATAATCATTGAAAGAATCAATAATGGTGATCATCTTGGTGACCAGAATGCTAGGAGTCAAAGCTGTAAAAAAGTCCATCAAACCTACCCAAGTAAGACGGTTGATGATCAACTCGGAAGCTTTCTTCTGCAACCATTTTTGTGATTGCTCTACCTTCCCAAATTTCATGAAAAGGGTGGCCTCAGTGTGCCTTGTTATAACAGTAACTTCTTCTTCGAAGGGGATGGCTACTGTAAAAAAGAAAACATTGAGCAAAGAATTAAGAACATAGTACATAATGATGCAATCAAAAAGAAAATGGAGTCTTGAGTGTTGTCATTTACCATCAGTAAATGGTGTAGGTGGGATAGGTGTAGGATCAATTCTTTGAGGGAAAATTGGCCCATTAGAAGACCATTCCTCATGTAACCAACCACAAACTTGGTAGCGCCTTAAGGCTCTTGAAAAATGCCCATGGTAGTCAACAAGGGCCATCTTTGTTTGGTCCAACACCACGACACAAATAATGGGGCCTGCCATGAATGTCTCTAGTGTTGTGCATGCTAAGGAAATCCCACCATCATCATCACACATCCCATGTTCATCAAAGTGGGGCCTGCATAGGAAAACAACATTTACATTTAGATGATGACATAAAATTTAAAGAGGAATCACAAGTTAAAGTAAGACATAAGGGAGCATACCTCTCCACACTATATACTGTCCCAGGTAGGTTCTAGAATAGAGTGTGCACACGGAAAGCTAGGAAAAGTGTGTTGCTACTATGGTAATGACTACACTTAGGCAGCTCCCACACACGAGTCAAGGGACATGTAGGACCTTCAGTAGGGCCTTCATAACCTTAAAAAGTCCCTCATTGATATCAGTGATAAAGGTAAGCATGCCTTGTATAGACGTGAGCAACGCTGTCTCAATGATGTCACGAGCCAATTGTTCACTCAGGTGAGACCATATAACCACATTAAAATTTTGCAAGATAAATGAGAAAAATGAATTGACACCAGAGCGAAACCATATAACATGGGGCCTGATGTGCATGTCATAGGGAGGTGTGTCTGGTCCAAAGGGGCCAAACCAAGCAAGTACACCAACAAGCTCAACGACAAGAAGAGAAGATTTAGTTCCCCTGCATACAACCAAAACATTAGGTAAGCGAATAATTTAAGTGCTAATAATAGGTCAAAACCACATAAACCAAAAATCACATAAACAAATACTTTGAATGCATAGCTTCACCCCATGAGACAAGGACACCAATATCTATTTAGTGTATCTGACGCTCACTGGGGTACATTGAAATCCATTTCATAGTAAATACACACAAAAGTATAGAATGTGAACACTCATTGAAGCAAGGATTAAATCATCCATCCCAGGAAAAACAAATAAATAGTATAAATATGGAACTATCAAGTGAACATCCCAGAAAATGATGCACATCTTCACATTTTAGCCCATGCTGGGTGTCCCTGGCCGCTTACGCTAAGAATTGCCCTACCAACAACTAATGTTGGGGCCCGTTTTTAGCAACTAACGCTGGACCTGCTTACTTCCCAAGTGACTCATGCTGGGGAGCTCACACCAAGCTTGTTCAGCAAAATCACACTACTTGTCCCCCCAGTACTCTTGATGGTTTTCTCACATTCTAGCTCACGTTGAGAACCAGTTCACATTGCCCTAAAACCCTGTGCTCACGTTGCCAGGAAGTCTAAAAATTACGCGGCCAAGAAAAAAAAAGGGGGGGGGGGGCTAAAAATTACATTGCCAAGAAGCCTGAAAACCCAGGGAAGCCCTGGCAATTACGCGTACCCAAACAAAAAAATTTGAATTGACACTGCCTAGGCCTAGCAAAATAAATAGGAAACCTACCCAGTAACGTAGCTCACACTGCAAGTCAAAAGAAAAATAAAAAAACAAGCCTTCCTCCCTGCACTCACACTAAGTCCCCCCCTAAAAATCATGCTGCAGGGAGCCCTAAACTCATGCTTCTAGGGAAGCTAAAAATCACGCTGAGCTTTCCCCTACAGCGTTGGCCATTCTTAATTTGAAACTAATATTGGCCCTTCTTAGCCTACACTCATGCTGCCTAAGAATCATATCCTACAGCTCATGCTGCAACCAAAAACCATGCGGCCTGAGACACCAGGAAAAACCAAAAATCCCCACATTGCCAAAGAAAGCCCAAAAGCCCACAATACTAGAAACCCCAAAACCCACACCGTAGGAAGCCTTGATAGCTAATGTTGGGTAGGATGTCCCGGGCACTTGTGCACCAAACTTGCATTCATGTTGCTGATGCTGACACCACAAACCCCAAAAACCCACAATCACAGCACAAAAATTCTACCCTAGGTAACGCTATCCACAAAAAATGCTGAGAAAAGCAAGAGAAAACAAGTCTACCTATGTAAGGCCCCTCTCCACTCTAGAATCCTAGCTTGGAGGAGACACTGGAGAAGCTCTTTGCTCTCCTCCACAAATGACAAATCTGCCTACCTCTTCCCCTTGTCTCGACTTACCTTTCCTCTGCCCTTGTCCTTCATGTTTCCTTGCTCACGCGGACGCTAACACTGTAGCTCACGTTGCATGACACTATAGCTCATGCTATAGTTCAAATTCCTAGGAACTCACGCTAATAGAAATGATGCCTTGTACTCTAAAAACTCCTTTTTCTAACCTCTAATATTCTTAATTTAATTTATTGTCTTTTATTTTATCTCCTCTTTTTATTTTTATTTTACTTCACCATGTTTCATTTTGTTTGCATGTTATTGTTTATGTCATCTTTGCCTTCTGCTTACCTAATATTCCTTATTATTCTAGCCTCTGGAGATGAGGCCCAAAAATTCTTATGAGGAAGAGGAGAAAAGTGAAAAAATCAACAATAAAGATAAATAAGCATATAGAAATACATAACGATGCGCATAAAATTCATAAAATGTTAAAATCTCCATGAACTTATTGTTCACTCAAAAATTTAAAATTCAAAAGGTTAAAACTTAAAAATGGTGTATACACTTAGTCCAAATGACAAGTCAACATAAATATTACTAGCCTGGTATGGCCTTAAACTGTCATGTGGCCCAGTATGGCCTTAAATTGCCATGACTATCACTACGTCTCCTAATTTTTTCAGTACATAGTTTGATTATCCTATGTTCATTTGCACTTTGTAACTCCCGTTTTAAATTAGCAGGAGCAAGCACATGGCCACCAAGAATATCCTTTCAACATTGTCTCTTAGTGGACCATATGGGAAGGTAAAAAGAGCAATCAACCCAGAATCCTTGGATCTAGATCCATCCACCTATACTTATTTAATAGCCTCCACTCAAGAAACATTAGACTAGCCTAAAAACATGACTAAGACTTTAGATCTAGAAGCTGATAATATCACTAAAGATCCTCTAGTTGAAATCCCCATTATTACAGTCAATGGCGAAGCTAGGACATTGAAATTAAGTATCCTACTAGACTTGCGACTCATAGGTGACATCACTCAAGTGTTAAAAGATAACATAAAAATGTTTGCATGGTCATATACCAACATGCTAGGACTAGACCCTCGGATCATCCAACACAACATCATTCTCGATGAAAAAATTAAACAAGTCAAACAAAAAGCACGAAAGGTCAGACCTGAGGTAGCATTGGCCATCTATGCTGAAATCACAAAGCTCTACCAAGCTGGTTTCATCTGGGCCATTGACTATTCTGATTGGGTATCAAACATTATTGTAGTCCCTAAGAAGAATGGTAGTATATGCATATGCATCAACTTTTGTGACCTTAACATAGCCACTATAAAGGATGATTTCCCATTACCTAGCATTGATCAACTTATTGACACAACTGCTGGGCATGCACTATTATCCTTTATGGATGGATTTTTAGGGTACAACCAAATAGCAATCAATCTGGAACATCAACTCAAAACAACTTTTATGACACCTTGGGGTACATTTTGTAATACTATGATGCCATTTGGCCTTAAAAATTGTAGGAGCTACATATCAATGAGTAATGACATATATATTTAGTGACTACATGCTCAATTTTCTTAATGATTATGTTGACGATATCACGGTTAAATATAAAACAATAGAACAACATGCAAAAGATCTAGACTTAGTGCTTAAACATTGTCTCAAATATGACCTTAGACTCAATCCAAAGAAATGTGTTTTTGGTGTCAAAATAGGAAAAATGCTTGGTTTCATAGTCTCTAAAATAGAAATACGGGTAGATCCTAATAAAGTTAAGGCAATAACTAATATGAAACCACCAAAGAACCTTACCAAATTATGTGGTCTTCAAGGTAGGCTACAATTCATTAGACACTTTATTGAAAGGTTGACAGACAAGTTGAGACCCATGCAGCACCTATTACAAAAAAATGTACATTTCCAATGGACCCAACAATTCCAAGAAGCATTCGAGAACATAAAGTAAGAATTGGCTCAATTACTGACAGTTTATCCCCCTTAAGGTGATAAATCCTTCTACATCTACCTTGCAACTTCTGATGCTTCCATCACATCGATGCTTTGTCAAAAACATCAAAATGGAGCTGAGATCCCTATATATTACCTAAGCCACGCTTTAATTTCCTATGAACAATGATACAATGATGTAGAGAAATCATGTCTTGCCCTCATTTTCACCTTGAAGAAATAGCGACGTTATCTCTTCTGCAATCAAGTTTACATCATTTGCAAAGATAACGTATTGTGCACTATCACCAACAACATCTACAAATCAAGTAGGATAGCTAGATGGAAAGCAATGATCATAGAGTTTGACTTACACTATGTTGTGCAATCTTCCACAAAAGGTCAAGAAATAGTCACACAATGAGTCGTCTCACCAACACATGATCTAGCAATAGTTAATCCTGAGTTCCCTGATGAGAACGTTAATAGTATAGACACCGTACCTGACAATGATCAGGCAATCCTCTATTTCAATGGAGCTTCAACCTCCCAAGGAGGAAGTGCTACAACCATTTTAACATACCCCTCTGGGGAAATCCAATCCTTTGCCTACCGATTAACCTTTCCTTGTACCAATAACGTGGAAAAATATGAAGGTCTTCTTAGAGGTCTTCAAGAAGCATTGACTTCAGGAATCTCACGTCTTGTAGTTCGAGGGCATTCACAATTAGTCATTAATCAAGTCATTGAGGTTTATGCATGCAAGGCTCTCCATTTGCAACCGTATTGTTATTTGACCAAACATCTGCTAAAATAACTAATAGAAACAAATATACATGTCCCTAGAAGTGAAAACACCATTGCCGATGCACTTGCTACACTAGCCTTAAACATGACACCAAAATGTTCCACACGTTGCCTAGTTCTATAATAAATTGTGCCGAACCTATAATTAACACTCTTGACAAAATTCCTATAGCATCTGTTAGTACAACACACACAATAGAATGGTACGATGACATAAAAGAGTACCTTCTAAGAGGCGAACCTCCACAACACTTGACAAATGCTCAAATGGGCGCCATGCGAAAACACTCTCGACAATATGCATTAATATGGGACACATTGTGTTGTAAATCTTACGAAGGCATTCTGTTGATGTGCATTAGTAGCATTGACAGTCAAAAAATTATAGAACAAGTTCATGAAGGACTTTGTGGAGGACACATTGCACCCAAAGCAATGGCAACAAAGATTAGGCGCTTAGGCTACTACTAGACACACATGGAGTATGATTGCATCTCCAAGGTCAGAACATGTGACATTTGCCAAAAGCATGGTAATTTAATACACATGTCACCTAATGAATTTCATACAACACAAATCACATGGCCATTCCAAAAATGGTGATTAGACTTAATTAGAATGATAATTCCATCATCCTCTGCGGGACATAGCTTTATTATCACTACAACTGAATACTTCACAAAATGGGTAGAAGGTATTCCCCTTAGGAAGACCACTTCAAAAAATATTTGCACTTTCATAATAGAAAATATCGTGACCTGCTTTGGTATTCCAATGACCATCGTTACTGACAATGGGCCATAGTTCAGCAGTGCAGATACTAAAAGCTTCTATGAAAGCTTGGGTATCAAACATGCATTTTCATCACCTTACAACCCACAGAGCAATGGTCAAGTAGAAGCTACAAATAAAACTGTCATCATGGTGCTCAAAAAGATGCTAAATCAGAGCAAGAAACAATGGCATGAACAATTAGTCTATGCATTGTGGGCATACAGAATAACACATCAAACATCTACAGGTAAAACTCCATATAGTCTTGTGTACGGATTTGAAGTTGTTTTACCTTTAGAGTTACAGGTTTCCTCATTGTGGATAGCTCTCTCGGGCCTCCTCGATGAAAGTCAAAATAATGAACTGCAGATTGCTGACCTTGACTCAATGAAGAAGAACATGTGCAAACACTTGATCAAATCGAATGGTACCAGAAACAAAAGTGGCAACGACACAAACACGATCTATATAAGCACCCCATCAAAGAAGGAGACGTAGTCCTTAAAGCTACCTGTAAACATCCAGAAAAATTCTTAGCCAACTGGGAAGGGCCTTAGTCACCAAGGCGTACAATAACGGAGCATTCAAACTTGTTGACATGGATGGGAATGAATTCGCTAATCCTACAAATCATTTGTACTTGAAATGGTACTATGTCTGATAAACTTGAGGTACAGAACAGTCCTGGAATCATGACTTAAAATTGATACCACAGAATAGTCATTGCATCATAACTTAAAATTGATACCATAGAACAATCCTGGCATCATGACTTAAAACTGATACCATAGAAAAGTCTTGGCATCATGACTTAAAACTGATACTACAGAATAGTCCTAGAGTCATGACTTAAAATTGATACTAGAGAATGTCCTGGAGCCATGACAATAAACTAACACCATAGAGCTCTGTCTGGTATGACACTAAACTACCACATCTGTCTACCATGACGTGAAACTAGCACCTAGAGTCCACTAAGACTATAAACTGGCTTGCCTCTTCACAGTCCGCTACGACTATAAACTTTCAATGCATCGTCCACTACGACGCTTAACTGGCACCGTCCAAAGGGTTATGACATGAAACTAATCCACAACAGTCCACTAAGACTATAAACTAATGACATCATCAATGACCAGAAAAAATTTGAAAAGATGTATTACTACAATTGGTTGTACATGTTCCACCAAGACTTGCTGCATGATTTATCTCATGGGCGTTGATGAGGCTGATGCTATGCATGATCCTATCTACTTTGAAAATTGCACGCGGTGGCTCCATCTCCCTAATAAAAGTGCTTGGTTAACCTTTTTATTTATGTTTTTCTTATATTCTTGGAGTTGTGTTTGCTGGATGACATGCCTGAGGTGTTCGTGCATAAGTGCACTTCATCATGACGACAAGGTATCACATTTTTTCCTGATGCACGTAACTGGGTTAGTCAATCCGTTCATAAGTACATTCTCAGCTCCTAATACATCCCCTATTTCCCCATCATGCCCCACTTATCCTATTCAATTACATCCCCTTAGACACATCATATCCTACTCACCTCAAAACCCTTGATACACTATTGCACACTGTAACTCCCTAAGCAGTTACAATGCAAAACACAGTATACAATGCATGACACAAAAGGCAAACGCTCGAACACAAGCATGGCACTAAAAGCAAGCTCTTCCAAAAAGACCAAAGAGAAAAAGGAAAATAAAAAAATAAAGAAAAAAAAGAAAACATCAAAAAGAAAAAAAAAGAAAAGAAAAGAAGAAACAAACAAAAAAGAAAAAGAAAAAAAATGTCAAAGAGAAAAATGCATAGAAAAAGTCTTCATGACCCTATTAACATCATAGACCAAAGACTATTGGATATTTTCATACAAGCCCCAGGAGAGAACGCAATTGTCTTGGAAAAACAGTTACACTCGTGTCTCAAAGAGACCATGTTTCACATCATCGCATGGCTTTGGCTATTTACAACGGGCCCCGTAAACACTCTATAAGAGTCCTGTTTCTCCAAAGAACGCACCTTCAACATCTTGGTTCCAAGTCTGCTAAACACTGGCTATTGACAAGGACCAAAGATATAGCTCATTCACATGGAGCATTTCCTCTCATACAATCTCGGTAGTGATCATAACCCTTGATCAACTCCTAGCTTCCCCTGGTTACAATCAATTTACTTACATATTGAATGGCATTCCCTCAATCCCATGTACTTTTGAAAATGGTGCGATGACATGTGGCTAAGGGCCAATGGTTAATGCTTGATGCTTGGTTGTTCATGGGGTTTTGCACTTCTTTGTCGATGCCTCTTGGGTGGATTCCTCCAGACGTCAACAAAGTGGGGCCAATGAAACACCACTAATTTTAGCTTAGCACTTTAAAATGAAAATGACTCAAGCCCTTTCAAAGTTTCAGGAGGAAAAATTTGACTAAGGCAGGGAGCTCATGCCCAACTTGCTCACGTTGTTAAGCTAGCTTGCCCTTAGTATGAGCAACTCTAAAAAGTGTTAGAATCAAGTCAAGGGTGGCTCAATCTGAGGGTGTAAGGAATTCTCAAGGGTCACTATTGTGCCTAGCTCAAAACTCAAATTTTTAGCATCCAAAGACTTAAGTTTCAGACAAAAAAGTGCAAATTTCTACACTCACACTATCACTCACACTAAGGTCACGTTGCCAACATGAGTGCATTGTGAGTAACTTTCACAAACTAAAACTAAGTCAAAATGATCTGATTTCTAGGCTATAAGTCATCCTCAAAGCACATCCTTGACAACTTTAGGTCCCAACCTTCAGGATGTTAGATTTCAAGCTCAAAATTACAAGTTTTTGTAGGTCACACTGCAGGTCACGCTATGGTCACGCTGCACTCACGCTGGTAGCGTGAGTCCAGAATGAGCAGTCATAAATGGCTTAAAATAAGGGACTTTCAAACTTAATTTTACAATCACAGTTAGGCAATCCTTACACTTTAAGAATCAGGCTTCAAAATTCAAAATTTGGTGAAAAATTACAAGTCTTTGCTCACTCATGCTGAGGTCATGCTAGTGGTGTGAGTGCAACGTGAGTACAATGTTAGTGTGGCATGCGCACGCTGAGGACACGTTGGGACAAAATCAACTCATGCTAGAAATTCTTGTCAAATAGAGATGCCTCAAATAGCCATAGAACCACTCAAATCGACACCCTACAGCAATCAAGTCAGAGATCCAAAAGTTTCAAGTGAGCCAGAGTCAATTTCTCTTGTTGTACATTATCATGTCATTGTAAATTTTCATCATTTGTCATTTGTAGAGCTCTTACGCTCTGAATTGTATGTGCCATGAGCGTAAGATGGGTCGAGTGAGTTTTCACACGTTGTAAGATGCGATGCACCTAGTCCAAAACATAGCTTTCCCACACATGTCCAACTCACACATAGCTATCCATTGGACACATGTCGCTAGATCCGTTTTCCTCTCAACTCTCAGCAGTTGATTCCATTCATGAATTCTGTGCCCGAGCACAGCCAAACCCTATAAATACCCTGTCAATTCAAATAAATAGGGTTGGAAATTTTGAAGGTTGATGACTTAGGAAACTCAAGCCAGCAATCCTTGGGCACTCGGGCACACTTGACTCCTAGCATCCAAGCACTTCTGAAACACATCACATCATCCCAGGGCTCGGCACTTGACCTACCATTCACACATGTAGCTATGCTTTTTGGTGCACATCTTTTCTAAGCAATACAGTTCATTTTGCCAGCCATTATTCTATTTACTCTATTTTACATTCAGTTTATGTTTTGTTTACAATACCATATGTTTCTATTTACATTTCATGCGCATTGTTTACATTTTAAAACATTAGTTATGATAACCCTAGTGCAAGCCATAGTTTACGCTCAGGGAAGTCCTTGGTTGATTTTCATGCAAACCATCCAAGGTACTCTACCTTCATTTTCTTTTCCAACATAGCCTCGGGTGAAGGTAGGGTTAGCTGTGTCTTCCCAACGATCTTTCACTGTTTGTTTTTTCCTTCCAGCCTTACACTAATGATCTTATGAGCATAGGATTTTGCTTCTATAGTGGAGGCATTCCAAAATGCCTTTTCCTTTTCTTGCTCGACAGATTTTTTTTCTTCACTCAATTTGTCTAACTACTCTATTCTGAATTGATCCAACTGGTCAAGCACAATAAATTGGGTAGGATCCTATCTTTCAGCTCTCAAGGTAGCCAGCTCTTATTGTAAGCATTGCACTTCTACTTTTTCATGTTTTTCCCTGGTCTCAACCATGATCAACTTCTCCTTGGTGGCAATGAGATCTAATTTTATTGCAGTGACATCACTAGGGATGTCAAATAGGGTGGTCATTACTTATCCTATATGCAGTAATCTATCTAATACATCATCATGGGTTGTAGGAGTCATTGGAGTCCCAATAAACATTTGTGCATATCTAGTCCTAGTCAAATCCATTGGAGGCACAATAGGCACATTGAAAGATTCCTTAATGTGATTCGTTATCACCTGTGCTACACCTACCACATCTTAATGCTGCATGACCACTACTATGGTACCTTCTCTTATTTCAAGCATCACTTGGAAGGATGTATCATTACCAAATATTTTTCTTGACTAGTGGGATTTCCCTCCTAATTGTAGCAAAAAATTTTCCCTTGTTGGATAGGCAGAAATAGTGGGCTGCACAACTTCGTCAAGGACTTTGAAGAGGTTTGACTCATCTCTGATTCCCTAGCTAAGTGTTTCAGCAATTCTTTGTAAATGGCTCATTTTAGGTCTATAGTCTTATGGCAGTGGTGGTGGAACTTGTGTCTCAAAACGTTGTTCAAGCTCTTATTCAATTTTCTTTTCTGGTTCCACTTCCTTCTCTAGTTCTTATTCTTTACCAAGGTCTTTTCTTGGTCTAACAGGTTTGAGCAATTCAATGAAGAAAGCCTTCTGAGCCTTCTTGGGAATGTCATTTGTGTACCCTAGGATCCCAGTGCATTTACATAAGTTTTAGTTAAGCAATGGAATGGAAGTGTTGGCTTCCCTGCCTTCTTCTCTTCAAAATGCCTCTGAATTTCCATGTAATATAACTGGGAAAGGTTGGTCATGTATTTTCCCATTAGTATGACACTTCCCCTAGATACATATGTGGAGATTTTGTAGAGCCCTTTGGTAGGGAAAATATGATATGTGCCTATCTTGAAATAGGTCCTTCCTTCTAGCATCAATTCATTATATGTTTTATTCTCTTTGTTGTATGCTTGCCTCACCCATAACTTTTTGGTCTCAGGATTGGACCTCATGGATAGATGTGCTAACTTAGCTCCTACATTTGAAATATTTAGAGCCTATGCAATTGCTTTGACCAAGAAGGAAATAGTGACTTCACCAATGTTAACCGTGGTTCCTTCTTCATTGTTGTACCAGAATTGGTAAGTTTTGCCAAGGTACCATTCGTCACTATTTGATAGGATGTGCCATAAGGGTGATACTTGGAGTTGTGTCTGAACTACCTCAAAGGAAAACACCATGAATGAGCTGAAGTTCATTTCCATGATGACTATGGTCAACATGGATTTCTCTTGAATAGCCTCATGGCATTCTGGGAACAATGTGAGATGTTGCCCTTGAACTGGAGCTTGTTGTTCTACAACCTCTCCTTGGAGCAATTATCTTGTAACAGGAGCCTCTTGATGTATGCTGAATGATTAGGCCTCCTATTCCTCATGCTCAGCATACTTGCTTTGCTATCATCTACCATCTCTTCGGCATTTGGCTGCTTCCTACAAAGGTCCTAGTTGTGCTCCTCTTTTGGGAACCATCTGCAATCAATCAAGGATTGGATGTTACTAAGGTGTTATATATATTATCAATAAGTTTATACCTTCGACCTAACCTTAGCTCCATTAAGTTCTTTAGTTCGTATGATTGTAGAGTTAGAAAAATGTTCAGAAAAATGCCCTAAAGTATTTTTCTTTATTGATGACCCTTCGTGATTGGTTCCTTTTTCCTTATGTATGATGTATTACGAAGGTTATGGTCCCTTGGGTGAAAAAATTAAATTTTCTAGCATTAATACAAGTAATTTTTCCTTATAACATTTAAGTTTTTAAACATTCTTACCCTTGTGATACCTTCTAGGTGACAGAAAATTTTAAAAATTCAGCATAATTTTCCCATGCAAGCAACACCCACTACTAAATTGAACACTATAGGTTCAAATGGATTCAAATGATACGAAAATTGGAGTGGTATTGAGCAGGATATCGCAAGTGGAAGTTGATTGCACAAAGATCTGAGTTGCAAAAGAAAATTTGAAAAAAATCCCCTAGTTGCAAATGATGAGAATGGATTTCTAAGCACCACGAGTGTCATATATATAGGTTTTGTGAACTCGATATTAGGTATTCGATGTCAAGTCTAAAACAAATATTGAGTAGTCAATATCGGGGTACTCAACTATGAATTGAATGAGGGTATTGAGCATAGAGAATGAAGCTATGGGATTGGTTGGAAGGTTTTAGGTTAGGTCCTTAGTTGTTGGGTAAGGAGGAAATCATTTTTTAAGCACTCTAAGTGCTGGGAGATGGAGTCGTTGACATTAAAAGCATTACAAGATGCAAGAAAAGGGGTATTATACCTATGTTGTGGAAAAAATCAATTATATGAGAAGGGAAAGCATGAAATTTAACAATTATGTGCTTGGAGGGTTATGAATGATGTGGTTGTGTCAAACAAGTACAAGTTTCAACAGTTATAGAAGTGGATCCTCCACAAAGCAGGCTTTAGTCCATAATGCCCTTGTGTAACCATACCTAAAAATGTCTGTAGGAATTGAAGGCATTAAATGAAACACATACTTATGAAACAAAACACACATGTTAAAACCACCAATTTGAAAAAATAACTCTATGTGATACAAAACCACAATTTAGGATCATACAAACAGCAAGATGAGATGGACTATAGAAGGCATTGTAGAAACTGGAACATGAGGTGTCTTACCAAGGGCATAATGAATCCTTGTGTGTTATTACTGGTTAAATAACCATTAGCTCTTCTTTCTTAGATTCAAACCAAGTCCAAACGACATTTCAGTGACATCACATTATCTCATTACTTCGGATGATAACCATAAGACTACCATAGTTGTAAGAAGTAGCATCACTTAGTGTTTTGTCCAAGGGAGATGTTTATTGAGGGCACTTTGTTTCTTTTTATAAAAGTAATCTAACAAGGCACCAACCTTCAGGCATTGGTACATGTCTTTCTAGTGGGATCCTCAAAAATTTATTTAGTGCCCTGTTATTTTACTCTTACTCCCATTTTTTGTTAGATCTACGAGGATATAATTACAACCTTAGCAACATGATAGAACATGCAAAAGTGGCCAAAGAGAATCCAAAAATCCCCTTAATGTCACACCCTTCACATTTTCCCTTACTTCCTCACTTTTTTGTCCAAGCATAATAATTATGAATTTATTTTGATTTTTGGGTGATTGAAAAGAATATCATTATAACCAAGGTAAGAACATCTTATTAATGAAATGAGTGGAAGGATGACATGGCCTTACTATCCAAACAATCAGTTCCTCATAATTTGTCGACATAGAGAAAACCTCACCTCAATGGGATACATGATCATTTTATTTAGAAGCTAGATTACTAATAAAGAAAATGAAAAAAAAAATATGGAAAAATTTGAAAATGATAGGAAAAATTGTATCAAGAAATAAGAAAATGAAAAATTATTGTAAAACAAAAAGGTGAAAAACACTTATTAATTCTAGAGGTTATAATGGAGGGTTTTTCCCATGACTAAATGTTTGGCCATGGCAAGAATTAATAAGCAGATAGGTAGGCTCCATACATGTATAAAACATTGTTAACCTTTCATGTTTGAGCCACTGGGTGTCTCTTGGTTTAGTGGTGACTGCATGGATAAGTTGTTGTTCACACCCTTGGTTGTTAAACATATGATGGGTCAAGGTATGAGTTTTCTTAATGTTGTGGATGTCTAGCCCATGATTACACCCTTCATCATGATACAGTATGCATGGATTTGTATGTCTCCCCATACTACTAGATTCATTGCTTTAGTTTGGTGTTGAAGTAACAATGGATGGTAGCCCTTGCATAAGATCAAAGGTCAGTGATTGTGAAAAGGAAGGTGTTGCACTAGATTGTAATTATGCTAGTTTGGATGATGTGGTTGCTCCATGAGTGTTTTGCTTCCACCTACAACCTATCTTAAAGAAATCATGTTTTCAAGTTTGCGGTGGGGACCTATCGATATCAGAATTTCTATGCACATTCATAGCACAAGTGGAATTTGTTTGTTGACATTGTGGTGTTGAACCTTCCTATGTCATTGGTGGTGGCATGTGATGAGGTGGAGTATGAGAATATCAAGGGTAGGATGAATGGTAAGAGGAATGAGGTGGTGATCCTTTAGGGGATGTCATGAATTGATGGTACTTGAGAGAGTGATAGTAGTGATTTGAAGTAGAGAACATAGAACTAGTTAGAGAAACAAGGTGTTGAACATAATATCTATGTGGTTTCAGCTGATAGGAAGGATAGGGCTAGTTTGGTGGTGGCCTCCCCCACAACTATGGTTGTTGTCACTACAGTTGATGATAATTTTGAGGCTAGTAATAAGTCCCCTTAGAATAGTACAATTGGTTGTGGGACTATTTATTATTACTATGTGGAAAAGAAAATCTCCTAGGCATGTGGTTCTATACAAACTTTAGATTTAATCCACCTACCCAATACTCATGTAGATGCAATAAGACTAGGTAATTTTCCTTTGGATGGTTGTATATGAAAATGTCACATCAATTATCTTCATCTGTGGTTGAGTCTTTGGCCTTGCTTTCTTCAACCATTTTCGTTGTTTGTCAATAAGTGTTCCTAGTTGTTTCTTGGTTCTTATTCCTCTATTTATTTTGATCACCTAATTCATTTGGTATTATCTTCTCCTCTACAATTTCTACGAAGTTGTAACTTTTTCATTTATCCACTCTGACATCCTATCAAACTTTGTTTCAATTTCATCGATAGACTTCTGTATTGACAAGGTTTGTTGTAGAATCACCTTATTGAGAGTGGCCTCTTTCTCCTTACCATAGATGTGGACATTTAATTTTTGAAGAGTTGGATCCCAGTGATATCTCTCAACATTCTCCCATTTACATAGCTCTCCATCTTCTTTTGCCACGTGCTAAATTAGCTCTTGGATTTGATGGGTTCATAGCTCGTATAATTGACCTGGAGCATACATCCCAAGCATCTCCCTCATTTCATTATGAAGCCCACCTATGATATGGAAACGTTGCTTTTCCTTAGAGAAACCATGGCCTAGGCACCTATTCAATAGGTAATAATATCTATCGAAGACCATGTTGAAGGGTTCATGTTATTTTTATCTTTGTCCTTAGATTTTTCTCCTCAGGTTGGACACCCTCGCATAGGTTTGGTACTTCTCATTGAAGAGTTCCAAATTTTTTTACCACTATTGGATTGAATTTGGATTCAGTGATCTATACCACACTTTGGCTCTATCAACTAGCATCTTGGGAAAGAGCTTAAGCTTTTGCCACCCACTTTCAATATTGTAAAAGGCACAGGCATCATGGAAGGCTTGTAAATGATGTTGTGGATCCAAATCATAGCCTCCTGCAAATTTAGGGATATTATTCATATCAAGCCTAGGTAGGCGACTCTCTTTGCGATGCCTGCGAGATATCTTAACTACCTCTGTGATCTACATCATTTTCTTAGTGGCCAATAAGGGTTCATCATCATCAGACATGTCGTGATAAAAATTTCTATTCGGTTGATTGTAAAGATTTTGCCTATGTGCATGTTGATAACCTTGAGTTTTCTTACGGGTTCGATTTTTTTATTTTTATTCCAATCCTTTAGTGGAGCTTTATCTTTATACCTAAGTTTATCTTCATCAAAACTAGATGTTGAAGGGGAAGAGGAAGATGAAAAACTATGGTCCCTTGATTTTTCCTTTCTAGATTCAAGGAGGTCTTAGGCCTTCCCTAGTCTAGGACTTACTTCATCTTCTCTAGGGTTATCTACCTTAGGTGAATGTGGTCCTTGAGTGCCAATGGGTATTTGCATTAACACATACCCATCAACATGTACTCATTGATGCATATGCATCGACAAAGTATCTAGTCTTGCCTATATAAATGGTTGCACCCATCGAACTTATGATATCATTCATTTAGTAGCATAGTGAAGCTCTTGTAATTTGTTCCTGTAATAGTTAGAATATTTTCTATGTACCTACAGTAGGAGATGAGAAATGTATGGATTATTTAATCGAACACTAATGTACCTAGACACTTCTATGTGAATAGCAATAAAGAAGAACTTCTTAATAAACCTTACAACCTTAGAATTAGCATAATGTTTACTTTGATGCACTTTAATGTTATGAAATTTACAATGATGCATATTAATTAATTAGTTGAATATAAATAATTAATGCACATAAGTACGACCACCTCAAGAATATGTTAATGCTTAGTAATCCCAGTAGCATTTATGCTTGGCAACCAAGTAGCATTGGGGTATGTTTAGGATGTGTACGGTAGGTGGGAATGGATGCTTATGTTAGGATTAGCTGAAGGCATTATATAATTAGTATATTGATTAGCATTTAATCACTTTATTTTTACACTTAGGATAAATAGATAAAAATATAAAAATTATACAAATCATATGCCTCAATTACACTTAACCATACCATTATACCTTCACGAATGGAACTAAGAAGGAAACTATAACGTCCTTAAGTTCACTACCTAGATAATGTGTACTTAGAAAGCTAAAGTCTATAGAATTTGACCGAATCACTTAGTGAACACTAGTGATTCAAATGGTTAGGCATACGGACTACTTGCTACTCATCAAAAGTGATTGCTAACAATCCTTCTAATAATCATCGTTGAGCTCGTTGGAAGAATTTTCTTATTAAGTTTGATGTTTATTTTTTGTCCTGACATTCTATCAAAGATTAAGTCATAGTTGACCTTATCTCTTCCTTTGAAACAACTAACATTATTCATAGCTTACATATTGCTGGAAGGAATTTGAATGTTATCCTTTAATTTGATAGAGTACATACTTCCTTCAGAATTAGTGTAGTTTATATCCCTTATTCTTTCTACAAAACAGGTCCTTTATCAAGCTTACAAGCTTGACGTTCTATACACTAACAACATAGTTGAATACAAGATCTCTTGCTAGCCTTATAAAATCAAGTTAAGACTCTTACTATTTATGATGACTCTTAGCTCATCATAAATTAAGTTAATGATGACTATGATTGTAAGGCTCCTTACTTATTTCCTTATCTAGAAATGGCTAAGAAACTTATTCTTTTCTTTTCTACTCATACCTTGAGTGACATTCCATGCTCTAAAAACATTCTGGCCAATGCCTTGGCAACATTCTCCATTAATGGTGATCCTTTAGCTATGTGAGATTAACTCGTACAGTCATTGTGCATAACAACTATTATGGAATCTCCTACTGTCTTGATTAGTACTATCAAGATGAATGATAAGAATTAGCAATACACTAATATTCTTCATTACCTCACTATTGGGGAAACTCCTAATCATCTCAAACCTACTAAAAAGGATGCTTTACATAAATGTGATTGATACTTCCAATTAGTGAATCCCACTATCTTATGTCTAGTTTCTTCTATGAAAATTCTCCTTCATTATCTTAGTTTTATGAAGTCTAAGATAGTCCTTGAGTAGGTTTACTTTGGAGTTTGTGGTGGATCCCTAGGGTCACACTTAGTTTCTTGCATCATTTCTTTAGGCTATTGGTGGCCAACCTTGGCCAAAGNTTCTTGCATCATTTCTTTAGGCTATTGGTGGCCAACCTTGGCCAAATATGCCTACCATCTAGTCAAGACATTCGATGCTTGCCAAAGAATTATATCCATTATCTACCTTCCTTCATAGGAGCTTAACATGTTTCAAATCACATGGTCCATTCAAAATTGGGATTTAAATATTATTGATGCTATTAGTCCTTCATTTTTTGAACATCAATTCATTCTAATTGCTTCAGAATACTTCACTAAGTGGATAGAGGTTGTTCCTTTGTAGTCCAAGAAGTTCCACTTCATTTTTTGTTTCATTCTTGAGAACATAATAACTCACTTCAGTATGCCTCTTCAAATTGTAACTAACTATGGACCTTAGTTCCAAAGTAAATAAGTAGCTAATTTCTACTTTATGTAACACATCACCTAGTCCTTTTTATCATCCCAATACACTCAATCTAATGATCAAGTTAAATCCACTAACAAAACTTAGCTATCTCCTTCATGCCATGGTTAATAAAATCTAACACAATTGGTATAGAAAACTATCCCATGCCCTATGGGTTTGCTATTACAATTTTTGTATATCCACTAGTCATACCCAATATTTTTTAACCTATGATTCTAAGGTAATCTTACTAATTAAGCTTCATATTTCTTCTCTTTGTGTTGATCTTCATGATTGGTGTTTAGATCAAGATAATAATAACATGTGATGTGTTGAGTTAGATCTCCTAGAAGAACAATGATAAGCAACACTTCAACATCTATATGAATATCAAGTAGATATGTGATGTTGTCACTCCAAACATGTCAGAATTAGAGAGATTCATGAAGCCAATCTAATCCTTCACAATTTTTCAAATTGTAGAGATACAAAGATCTTCCCCACCTGGAAAGTTCCTTTTTTGGTGGTTCAATCTCTACCAAATAGCATCTACATTTTATTTTATTTGGAAGGGAATTAGTTTCTAGATCATGTAAACAAAAACTTTCTAAAGTGCTACTACATTAGCCAACTCATAACATTAAACCCACTAATTGTTTGAGACAAAACATGTGTTTTTCCAAGTAGTTTGATTTCTATCAATTCGTTTACACTACAAAGAGATATGTACTATGTTTGGATAACAAGTTTACTCTAATCCCTATTTTATTTTGCATTATTTTACATTTAATCCTAATTTCTATCTCATTTTTACTATTTTTCTTAGTATTTTTTTTTTTCATATTTCACTATACTATCTATTCCACTCTACTCTATTCTTAGCATAATCAGTGAGGTTTTTGAGTAACTAAATATCTTAATACTTCATGTGAGGCTGTGACTAGGTTTATTATTGAGTGGGATAGGGAGGGTTTACCTTAACAGTATATATGACATCCTTTTTAGTGATACAGTGTGTAGGATTTAGCCATGCCCCATTCTTGTGGAATAACATCATCCTCATGATAAGTATATGGGTGATATCCTCTTTTTTCCACCTGCTTTTTTTCTTTCTATTTTTGCAAGTTATAATTTCTACTCTCATGTACTATATTTCTATTTTCATCCTCTCATCCCATCTCCTCATATGTTTCCATTCCTCTCTATATTCAGCATTAGTGATATCAAATGATTGTCTCTATCCCAATGCACTGAGGAAGTGTTGAGTGCAAAGTGACATAAAGAGTATGAATATTTATATGAGTGAGGTAAGGGAGATGTCCATTTTAGGAATCTACTCATATCCCACTTCTATGACATAGCATCTCACCATTGGTGTATTGGTGATGTTTCTAGCATTCTTCACTTTGTTTTAGTGCTTTCTCTTTTCACTTTCAACTATCTTTCTATCTTTCTCTATTCCTTTCTCTTTTCATGCTTTGCATTGGTCAAACCAAATAAGTATGTCTAATTTACTCTAATGAGAGTGTGATTGGAAGAATTAAATGGATTAGGGAGTGCTTTTTAGGATCTAACCACATTCCACTTTTGTGACATAGCACTCCACTATAGGTGTATTATCTGTAATGATGGAAAATTTTGATGCTTAAAAACTAAAAGATCTTGTGTGGAATAGTTTAAATCATAGATCCACAAGCCTTGAAAAGGATCTAGAGCATCCTAAACTATGATTTCTTAGAAAGTTGAAAAATCTATTATCATTTTATGAAAATCTAGGATAAACTGTGATGAAAATGTGTAAAATAGAAATGTAATGCAAGATTCAAGAATAAGTAAAATAAGAGAGTAATATAACCAAATAAAAATAACTACAAATTATGTATTAAAATTTTAGTTAATAAACAAAAAAATGGGGGTTGATAAAGGGTACAAATTAAGGCTTTTAAAGCTAGAGAAATTAATATGTCTACTATGATTTGATGCAGACTGCAGGATATGTTTTACATAGAGTCTACATTGGTTTCTAGATTTGATTTGTGTTGAAATAAATTTCTACCCAAGGTTTTGTGCTTAAAAATTAGCCCTGCCAAAGTTGAAAAATGGTACAAAAATTTTCTAAGTGATCTACTAAGAGATTGATCAAAAAGGTCTTGAAAATGCATCAAATCTAGTATTTATAGGCTATGAATTTGTTGTATTAGCATCTATTACATTTTTTGAGCATTACAAGTTGTTCCTAGGCCAAAGTGTATCATGTGGGTTTAAAACCCAAGTATCACACGTTTCCTCACATACTATCACAATGTGTGTGACTGAGATGTTTAGCATATGAATTTAAAGCCCAAATTCCACACACTACCCAACACGCTACCATAGCTTGTGAAGCTAGAATGTGTAGCATGTGAGATTAAAAGGTTAATTTTTTGTAGCTTGTGTAGCATTTTTAGCTTCCACAAGCTAGCATAAATAGAATTTATAGCTTTTGGAGCATTTTTAACTTACATAAGCTAGCATGAATGGAATTTGCAACTTGTGGAGCATTTCTAGTCTCCACAAGATAGGAAGAATGGAATTTGCAATTTGTGAAGCATTTTTAGCTTGCAAAAGCTACCATAAATGGAATTTATAGCTTTTGGAGCATTTTTAACCTCTACAAGTTAGCATAAATGGAATTTATAGTTTGTGGAGCATTTTCAACCTCCACAAGCTAGAATAAATGGAAATTTCAATGTGTGGGCTATAAATCTCATTTTTTACATTGAAAATTGCTAAAAATCTTGTTAATAAAAGGCCAAAAGATACGATTTTTGGTGGAAAAATAGGGTAATTACTTCTACCTTCCCATCCCTATCAAATTACAATAAAAATTTTCACTATGATCTTTCGTTTGCAACATGAATTTTCCTTAAAGTGTTTCATTGGTTCCTTTTATTAATGTTTCAATGATTAACTGAAGAGACATCAACAAAGGACATGAACTACTATTATAGGTTCATCACCAATGCTCCTCTTTGCACTTAATTTTGTAGTTATTGAATCATGTCAAGAAGTGCCCATGAAGGTGAAATAAGGTCACAATAGGATGTTTGGCTATTAGAGAATGGTTACATGGGCTAAAAAAGAATTCCAAATGTCTACATCATGGCTATTGTATGGCAATGACATGCTTGCTAATTTGAAGAGGTTCTCATGCTTTACACTGGGAACTGCTAGTTACTCAATGATGTTTAGAAAAACCAATACTTAGTAATAGGATTTTTTGGCTACTTGGATCTCTCTCTATTATTTTTTGAGAGATTCATTGACTTGCTTAACATGAGGCTACATTGGTATTTTTGATTTCTTGGCACTTTTTCCCCTTTTTTTTGCAACAGTGAAACCTTCATTGGCTTCGTTAGTAAGGCTGAACTTTATTTTCTCACTGAACGAGATATGTTACATTCAGTGAACTTGGTTGGCAGAGCATGTTGAAGGAGATGTCACATAGACATGGTTCACGAGTGTCAAACATAGATTTTCATTGCTATCAAGTTAAGGAAGGCTACAATTTTGCTACAAGGTTATGGTTTAGGAGGAGTAACAAAGATGATGTGAGGCAAGCATCATTGACAAGATCAAACAAGCTAACCAAATCTCACATATTGATGTCAAATGATGACTCACCCTTTTCAATGAATCACATCTTGACAATGACCCTAGGCTCATCTTGCAAGCACAACTTGATCTTGGTAAGCATTTTTATTTATCATTCCTCCACTAAATCAAGGTCCATGATACATAGCTCCTTATTCTATTCATCATTCATAAATCTAGATAGTGCTACCCTCAAGGATGGAACCTACAATTCAAAAGGAAAAATAACTTCAAATTCATAAACCAAGCTATACATGGTGGCTTTGGTTATAGTTCTAAAGAGTTGTTTATGCCATTTACATTTGCCTGTACTTAACATTTTCTTAAGTAGGTTTTTTATTATCTTGTTGCTAGCTTCAGCTTGGCCATTAGCTTACAGACAGTAAGGTGATGAAAATGAGTGCTTAATGTTTAGTTGTTGACAAAAGGTGTGCACTTCTTGGCGACTAAATTATAGTTCATTTTATGTAACAATTGTTAAAGCTAATCCAAAATGAGGTATGATGTTATCCAAGATAAACTTATAGACTTGTTGCATCATTGTTTTCCTCATAGGTATAGCTTCAACCTACTTTGTAAAATACTTGGTTACAATGATGATGAAACTATGTCCTATGGAGGATTTAGGTGTTCTTGGTTCAAATATGTTGATTTCCCACCATTGGAATGGCCATATGATCTAAGTGGTGTGTAACTCAATCAATAGAACATATATTAAGTTGTTGTACCACCGATAGGTGTGACAAGTTGTAAAATTTTGTAGGTAGTTGCTTTCCATATATGGACAATAGTATCATAAAATTCTAATCTTTGTGGCCATGGCTCTAGGTCCTATATGTTCCCCACATATTCCCTTATGAACCTACTTAAGGACTATGTTAGCTACTATTTTTCCCAAGCATACTAATAATATGCCATCATAGGACCTTTGACATAATGTGTTATTAGCTACAATGACATGTTATTTTGATCATTTACATATAGTGTTCTTTTGAAAGGTAGTTAGGTTCTGTAGAGGTTCATCATGGATTAGGTACAACTTAATGTCATAATACTGCTCTTGTTGAGAGGAGTTACTAATGGTAACTATAAAGGTACCTTCAATGTTCTATGTAATTGGAAGACCAAAATTCTCTATTAAGAAAGATAACTTACTAAACACATCTGGTGTCACACTTAGGGATAAGGTCATAATTGCATAACCTAAGGTGTTCTTAGTTTGAGGAATGTGTTGGATACCAACATCTATAAACTATAGCTTGAGTTTTCTAGCTAGATCACAATATGGTTGTAAATGTTTAGCCTTGCATGCATAGACTTTTGTCACTTGGTTAACCACTAGTTACAAATCACCTTTTAAAATTAAACATGTAATTTCTAGGTTCTAAGCTACCATCATTCCTCTGATTAATCCTTCATATTCCACTATGTTATTAGTGCATGAAAATTGAAAATGATAGGAGAAATGTTGGATTTCACTAGAGGAGAATGTTATGATGATATCAACACTAGCTCCATAAGTAGTTGAAGCTCGATCAAAATGCATGATCGCCTCATATCCTTCAGGTACCTCGTTAACAATGTTGATATGCTCATTAGGGAATTTAGGATCTATGGCTATATTATCTTCAACTTGGGAATTTGTAAGTTGTGTGGCTATATCTTGATCTTTTATTGAATCTTGAAAGATGTCATCTAGGTCAAACTTAGTTTTTATGACCTTCCAATAGGCTATATGGCTACTCTCATATATGTTGGTCATTATGGCCCTTAATACATTATCTTTTCATATGATGTTGACTTGGCTCCAAAAGAGGTAGTATCTCCACTTGTTCAGAGAGAAGACTAGGACTAGGTAGCCTTCTCCACCTCATAGTATCATGTCTCATATGCAACTAGTTCATGTCTTAAGTAATAGATAGGTAACTTTGCTTAATCATATCATTTTTGATAAAGCAAAGAGGATCTGGAGGTCTCAGAGATTGCAAGGTAGATGTAGAATAATTTATCTTTCTAAGGAGGATATATGGTAGGCAATTGGGCCAAATCTTCCTTAATATTGTTAAATGCTTCTTGGAATTGGTTAGTCCACTCCTAGTGAACCCATTTCTTAAGTAAGAATTGCATAGGTTGTAGCTTATCTGTGAGCCTCAAGATGAACAAATGAATAAATTTTAAACTACCTTCTAAACCACGTAGTTCCTTAAGATTGGTCGGTAATGATATGTTGGTTATGGTCTTAATCCTATTAGGATCAACATCTATCCCTGCATCAAACACTATGATATCAAGTATTTTACCCATTTTAATGTCAAAGAAATAATTTTTACAATTAATTCTAAGCTCATATTTTAGAAATCATTGAAGTACTAGGTTGAGGTCACATGCATGATCACTGGCTATTTTGAATTTGATGGCTATATCATCAACATGATGATTAAGTAACCATAGCATGTAGTCACTAAAGATGTAGGTCATGACTCGTTGATAGAGTGATCTTGCATTCTTTAGACCAAATGAAATCATTATGTAATAGAAGGTTTTGTAAGGGGTCATGAAGGTTGTGTATAGTTGATGCTCTAGGTTAATCCTAACTTAGTTATATCTTGAGAACACATCCATAAAGGATAATAAGGCATGTTCAATTGTAGTATTAATGAGTTGATCAATACTAGGTAACAAGAAATCATCTTTAATAGTGGCCTTGTTGAGGTCATGGAAATCAATACAAATATGAATACTCCCATTTTTCGTAGGAACTACCACAATGTTAGATACCTAATCTACATAATAAATGAGTTAGAATAAAGTAGCTTGGTAAAGTTTCTTGATCTCATCACAAATTTCTAGGGCCAAATCTAATCTAATTTTGCATGCTTAACCAATTTGATACTAGGGTCTAGTATGATATTATGCTATACTAAACATAGGTCAAGTCCTAGCATATGCTCTTATGATAAAGTAAAGGTTTTAATGTTATCCTGAAGGGCCTTGGTGATGTCTTGGACTATCACAAGTTCTAGTGAGGAACTTAATTTTAGCATTTTCTCCTCACTATTGGGTTGTAATGGGAATTTCAAGAAGAGAGTCCTCAGTGATGGCTTTGACCTTGAGGTCAAGGGTTTTGACTATGTACTCAGGCCATTCAAGGGATTTCTCTATTAATTCTATTGGTTGAATAGGCTCTTGGTTTCAAGATTTAGGCATTCTAAGTCAATTAATCATTCAACATCATGATAAGGTTCATTCAAGCTCAAAGGTAGTTCGAATTGTGCCCATGTATTCATGATTCAATCTTTCATGTTAACAAAAGCACATTAACTAGCATATGTATTGCATAATTGTCAAAAAATGTTAAAACATTGCAATAATGAAGCACAACATAGTTAAACAGGGTTAACACGAAGCAGAATGAGGCAAAATGAGGCCAAGAAAGGTTATAATATGGTAAACCAATGCCAAAGAAGGTAGGTTGAGATACAACAAAGTAGAATTAGGGCCAAATGATGCCAAATTATAATGAATGTTATCAAAATCATGCAAAATGATGTTGAAAGACACCAAATGATGAAAAATATTGTCAAATGATGCAAAATGATGCATAATAGTGTTGAACAAGGTCGAATGTGATCAAATATGATTGATGATGGTTGAAAGTGATATTAAATAATAATATTTATTTTTAGTTGATTTTATGATCAAAGTAAGACAAAAATTAGTTAAAATAGGCTATAAATTTTCATAGTTAAAATTTAGCAAAATAGGCCTTAAATTGTTAAAATAAGCAAAAATCTAGTAAAAGGCCATAAATTGCTAAACTAGGCAAAAATCTAGTAAAAAAGGCCATAAATGATTGAAACAAGAAAAAATCTTAAAAAATAAGAAAAATATCATGTAAAATGCTAGAATAAATATAAATTTAATAAAAATAATAAAAATAGGTTAAAAAAGTCATTTAAATTGGTTATAACCTACTTGAAAATTGGCTTTTTGTTATTAAACAATTTTAAAAAGCTAAAATATTGAATTCTTAGCATGTGGGGACTATTCCTCTAGTGTGTGGGTAGTTTGGACTACCATCACAACATGTGGGACCTAAATCCTGAACATGTGAAGACTCTAGCCAAGTTTCAGACTTTTTTGACCACAAATAGATTGTGTAGGGCTGGTGTAAGGCTTTATTGACTATTTTTGGTAGTGTATAGGCAAGTTTAGGTAAGGGTTTGGTTTTTTAGAGTTCCACACACTACCATAGTATGTGGGATAGAGTGCCCTAGCATGTGGAAACAAGACCTAGTTTTCATAGCTTCTAAGGATCAAATATTTGGCCAGTCTTCCATCCTGGGGCTTGTGGGACCCATCAAGCAACTTATGGACAATCTTGGACATTACGGATCTTGCCACAAACCTTAAGTACTACCCCACATGTTGCCATGGTGTGTGGGATAGGATTCCCAATGTGTGGGATGAGAAGGGGGTTCTTATTGGATTTTTGATGTTCCAAGCTTCCATGATAGTGTCCAAGATGTATGGGAAGATCTATAGTTTTCTTGACTATCTTAAGCAAGGTTTGATATGTGTTGAGAAATTTTAAGAGTTTCCAAGGAATCACACACCACCCCACATGCTACCACAATGTGTGGAACATGTGTCCCTGGCATGTGGGACCAAGATCTAGCTCTAGTAGCTTGTTGAGCTCATATTTTTGCTTAACTTACAATTCTGGGTGTTATGGAGTCTACCAAAAATTTGATATGCAATTTTGGGCTTCTTGTTTAGTAATGAGTGGCTCACATGTTGTCCCACACATTACCACATCATGTGGGATAGGTGCTCTAGTGTGTGAGACCCACCCATGTTAGTTTTGATGGATTTTGACTTTATTTTTGGTCTCTTCAAGCTTCTAGGACATCACTTGGGTTGTGAGAGGAGTTTTGAAGTTGTTTTGGTAATTTTTGGCAAGGAATGACCTATACTAATGGAATTAAGATTTTTTGGGGGCTTCACAATATATCCCACATGTTTCCATAGTGTGTGGAAGATGAAACCCCAACATGTGAACATCTTTGATTCAACCTTTAGCAATTTTAGATGGGTTTTGTACATTGGAATTTTTTCAAGTTTTTCTAGGTCTTCCAAGTCCCACTAGGCACTGTATGGACAAGTTTGGTAAGAAAGAAGGCTAGTGCACACTTCACATGTTATTCCACATGTTTCCACAACGTGTGGGATGGGATTCCACAATGTATGGACATATTGGAATTGAATCTCAACATGTCAAATTTCTTGGTATTCTTGTCCAAGTCTTGTGGGGTTCACCCATTGTTAAATTACCTCAAGAAGTTGAATCTTAAGTAAAACCCAACGTACACGGCCTATTTTTTGATCTATTCTTAGTCCATAGTGTATATAATATATTTCCTAGCATATAGAGGATTCATGGGTAGTGCATAAGTATTGGAAGAGGATTCTTGACACTAGAACCTAGCATATGAACTTATTTATATATTGATTTTTCAAGGGCAACATATAAGCACTAGATTTGATGATTAAAACCCAAATAACCAACACTTAGTAGTAATTTTTTACATCTATCCATCCTTGAGTATAGTGTGGTTACAGAAAAGGTGAAACTTTGGGCTTCTACTGATCATAAAACACAACAAAATTTTCATGTTTTGGCAATTATGGTGAGGAAGGTGGGATCAATAAGTTGGAATCCAGTATTGGATGTTGCGAAGGAGGTAGTACGAATCATATCCAGGCTTTCAGATCCTTATGCAAGCAAAGGATCTTCATCAAGAACTATTGGGTAGCCATCTTCCACCATTTTCTTGATTTTTGTTCAAATTATAAAACCGTTTTTCTATCTCTAGGCTTACTCTAGTTGAAAATTTTCATTCTATCTATGTCAAATGCAAGGTTTAGGCTATACAACTGTCTTTGAAATGAAATTTTGATTTTAGGGCATGTTTTAATGGATATTTGGGTTTTTCTCCAAGCTTGTTTATAGCATTTTTTCCTTGGTTCTAATTAAACTTTGCCAAACTTTAACATTTTTTCTAACTTTCATGGAATGTAAATTTTGGTTTCAGGCTCCATAGAATTGTTTTATGAGGTCTACTGGTTATACCAAAGCTGGAATCATGATTTTTAAAATTTTTAAAATTTTTTATGGATTTTCTCCTAACATAGTGAACAATGTTTTGGCCTTTTTACAAAATTTTGTAGTTTTTCTATTGAAAAAATTGTAGTGTTTGCAATTTCTTGGTCATCTATGAGTAGTGTCTAGGGTCTCTAGGGATTTCCAATGCAATGTTGAAAGATCATAGATGATGTTTGAAATTTTTAAATATTTTACGAAATTTTCCCCAAGGTTTTAGTATAGTCTTTTCGCTTTAATTTGAGTTTTCTCTCGTTGATAATTCTACGCAATTCTAAGTTGAAATATGATATTTTCAAACTTGTTGGTGTAGCATTGGAGCTTGATTTGCATTTCCCTAAGCTTGTTATTAGTGTTTAGAGTTAAAAAATAATTTTTAGAGGCTTTCCTAGCCACGGGAGCTATGTTGATCAATTGTAGTTTTGATGTTAAGTTTCAAGCTTCTATTGCCAATACTTGATAGTGTTTGGCATTTTAAAATTGGATTTTGGCTATTGTGAAATTTTTTTTTAATCTTATGATTAGCGTATGACACTTTTTGGGGCTACTAGGACAGTGTATGGAAGGTTTTGGATTTTTTAAAAAGGTTGAATGGTAGCATATGGGCTTTAATATTCAGGAAAACTCATATTTTTTACTACCACTTTTCCTACATCATCAAAATTCCCAACGTATGGGCCTTGCTAAGATAATTTTACCATTTTTTATTTAAAATTCCCACTCATTAAATTCCAACATTGTTAACTTTGGCCTTCTAGTTTTTTTCAACCTTGGTTTCATGCCAACTATTTGTAGTAATGCTTGTTTTAGAGTCTTACATGTAAAGTATTTGTTAAAATGTTAAACTATCTTGTTTTTATGTTAAATGTTTATTAAGATGTTAAAAAGGATAAACTTCTGTTCGTGTTAGAGTTGGAGTGATGGAGCTAGTTATTTTTTGTATTTTTAGCACCAACATTGACATTGTAGAGGTTGTTTTTGCATTAATTTTTTTAATTTTTTTTAAAGGATCCTATGGTTTTTTATGGCTATGGTTGTATGGCTTGGCTATGTACATGGCATTCTTGAAACCCATCTTGATTGTTGTGAAGCTAGTGGGGATTCTATGTTGCACTGGGATGGCCACATAAAATAGTTTAAACCTAGATATGAGCATTGACAAACATACTTCAGTATGGTTCAGACCTAGCATAAGAGAATTCTTGGCATACTTTCTTCACAACTATTGTGAGATTATGTGGTCACACTTGATGGTATATGTTGCCTCCATCAACACAGAGATTATCTAGAAAATTCCTATGTATTCATAGTATAAGTTTGACAACACCTTAATGATATGCCATAGGATAAATACACTTTTTCAAAATATTCCAAGAATTATCTATCTACTAGAACCATAATTCTAGTTCTAAATTTTCATCTTTTTTCATTTTCCAATTTAAGATTGTTTGGTTCTAACTGTTTTCATGCTTACTTTTTTGCAAGTAGAGGGTACATATCAAGGGATTAATGAGGAATGACTAAACCTTATATCTAGCTTGTACAACCTTGGAAGAATTTAGGCAAGGTGAGGTTGTGAGTGTACAAGTGCTCAATCAGCTTGAAGTTGAGTTTAGTAGATATCATACATGGTATTCTCGTGTATATGAAATAAGTTTAGCCACCAATTGTGCACATAAATGATGGGCCCATGTAGATTTAGGAGCACCTGTACCAACTCGTCCTAAATTTTGAGCTTTACCAAAGTCTAGTGAGTGAAAGTTATCTAAGCATGATCAATACTTTTGGTACTTCTAGTTTTCTAGTTTTTTGAGTTTTTTATGATTTTAGAATTATCTATAGTGTAAGAGGCTAACGAGCTACCTAGGTTGTGTTGTAGATTTTTTACATGAGTCTATTGTCGTTGTGATCATTTTAGATCATGTTGAGAAGAAAATTCAGTTCAATGGGGTGAAGTAGACTCATCGTAGGATTGGTTGATAAACAAGACTCTTATGATTTTCCAATAGAACATCATTGATGTAGGTTTGTTTGACTTATTCATGCTACCTAATCCATTGATGTAAGTGGCTAAGATGTTGAATGTGGTTGATTTTTTTGATGAGGGGATCACCAAATTCATTACATATGTTTATGTTTTTCTTTTGATTTTGAGCATTAATGAGTCTATTTGGCGATCTATTTCACGTACCTTCAAGTGGTGTTAAGGTAGTTGTTAAAGCAAGAAAAGATGAAAGCCACAAAAAGAAAATGAACACTTAGCTTAACTCTTCTATTGGTGGTGTATTTTTTTTACTAAGTGTGAAGTTGAGGAGGCCAATGAGACTTATTTTATTTTCCATTATGGAGCCTTTCCCATGCTACTATCATAGAATAAAATCATAAGGATTTAGTAGGCTTGCACAGTGAAAAAGGTGTTAATTGATGGCATTAGCTTTGATTATACTACCTTCTTGGTTACTAGTCCATAGGATGAAATTCGAAAATTTTGTAACAACCTTAATTCTATATTTTATATGCATTACATATTCTTTGCTGCATATCTCAAAAAATTCATAGAGTTCTTGGTGATTATGAGGGATGGAAAGTGGGTGGCTCATGATCCCTTTCAACTTTTCAAACCTTGGATCCATCACATCCTTTCAGTGATGAGTGCCCAAGATCCATCCATGGAGGAGATCATAGAGTCACTATTAGTTACCCTTAAGAAATTTAGTGATGTACATTATTGTTTCCCTAACAACACATGGGTGGAACCCCATGCTACACATGATATGAAAGAAGGACTAGGAGGGTGGCAAAAAATTTGATGGCACAACCAAAGAAAAGATGAATATGCTACAAGTTGAAAAAAATGTTTCCATTTTCAACCATCCAAACCATAAGAAGCTAGCCATCAAGTTTAAGAAAATCAATTAGAATGTTGAAGGTATGCACATATTTTTTATATTACTTTCTAGTTTTTTTATTCTTTTTAGCTATATTTTTTACTACACTTTTGTTCTTGAAAATGTTTGCTAATGTGTTCCATTTTTGGCTTCGATTTATTGCAGGAAAGAAATAGGCGTTGGCTATAGAGGTTTCTGCAAAGGAGAAGCAACGACACAAGAAAGAATAGAAAAGAACATTGAAACACCATGAAAATTGCGAGTCGGCCTCAGGCAAAGATTCGTGATTTGGGCGAGAGTACATGAAATAATTCCAGAAAGAAGAACAAGACAGGGTGATGCAAGGAGGCGCGCGGCATCAAGACTTTGATTTTCCTTTGCGGATTTCTTATCTCACTATGTTTTCCATTATTTACGCTATAGCATAAAACATAGGGTAATGACGCTTTGTGTAACATAGTCCGACATTCAAAGGTAGCTTACTTCAGCAGCTTTGGCAAAGCCTAAGGCCTAAGCAGCGTAATATGCGACTTCTCGTATATTTTGGCTAAGTCTTTTGCCCAAGGCCGAGTTTACGCTCTGTACGCACGACAGCGTAATGAGCATCAAAAAAGTCAGAGAGAGACCAAAGATGCACAGTGGATCGACGCCTTTCTTTTTTTACATATTGGCTGCCTTACGCCCGTTACGCAACGCAGCGTGTGTCAGCGTAAGTCATCGTCAAAATAATCATTGCTTACACTTCACTACGCACGGCGGCGTAAACGAGCGTAAAGCAGCTTGAATCTATTATCTTCATGCGTTATTACGATGTTGTATGCGACACAATGCGTACGAGTGTAATGTAGCCCAAAATCAACTAAGACATGCCCGACCCACATTTGTCACTCATATGCACAATACGCAGATGTGCGTATTGTGCATAGTCACGGATTTCAACACAAGGATGGTCAAGTCAACGATCTTCCGAAAAGTTTGAAACATGTGTCATCACAGCTGTGCCTTCTCCACATATCGTCAAACCTATGAATATCCCAGTTGGCGAAGAAAAGAAAAGGACAACAATAGACACAAACAGAGACAGAGAAAACACCCAGACAAACAGAAAGAGCAACATTTTCTGGCAACCACCTTGGCAGCACTAGCTTTCCACAGAGACAGGAGACATTTGGCTTGAGCATTGGCAGTAAGAGTGATTACCCCTTTGGCGAAGATACAACTTTCTCCATTGGTGATCATCGGCAGTTCCGAGCAAAGACTACCTAAGGCAAAAGGAGCAGATCAGAGATCCAGAGATCATCTGGTGTGGTTTGTGAGTTTCTATTGATCAGAAGCAGTTGATCAATAGACGTCAGAACTTGACCTTCCTTGCATCCCTTCTCTAGCCTACAAGGTAGATCGGATTCTATTCTGTACTTTTGCTCAGACAGTTTGCTTGTTTCTTGTTTCTTTGTGTTTGCTTTATACAAAATAATCGGGGTCTCCCCAGTGTAACTTGAATATACAAAAATACTTATTTTCCCAGGTCAAACGATAAATCTTGTAATCACGTGCTTCTCTCGTGTCTGATTCCTGTTGTCATGTTAACGCTATCATCATCATTACCATTCATCTACATCGCTTTTCTCTCATTTTGCGACTCGCCAAATCAGATTGCTCCATGAAATATTTGTAATCTTCATTGGTTTACTGATTAGTAAGTCCCTGTCTGATCGACAAGACCGTTCAGGGTGCCGCGGATTCGTTTTTCCAGCACAGCCCTTGCACGGATCCATGGTTAAAACTGTGTACACGGGATTTTGTTTGGTATTTTCTAGCTGCCGACATTTTCCATTGTTACATTTTTCTGGCGCTAGAAGGAGGGCCTAGGCTCCAATCCGTATTTTTTGGGTAGCCCTGTTAGCGATTTATACCCAAAACTGTAAACGTAATACCTCTAGGGAAGTTTACGGCAAATCGTGTGGTGTAGATCGATGACAGGAACGATTCCTCTGGAATCCTATAGGGTAGAAAGCCTATTTGCAATCTTTTTCTCAGCCGCTTATTAGATCCGGTTATTTGTCATAGCTAATCCACTCGATCAATGGATTCCGTATACACAACCACAACCGCCATGGTCGCCGCTGATGTGGGTACCACATCTGTGAACCCTATCACTGTCACTAGACCAGCTTTTGGTGTAGCGGGACTGCAGGGACCATCACGTAGGTCATTGAGATTGCAGGGCAAAGACCCTATTTTCACGGTCGTAAACCCTGAAGAATACAATTTCATCTACGTTAAGATCTAGGAAAAGCTTATCCTTATTCGAGCCGAGATCGAAGCAAAAAGAAACTTTGAGATGATCCATCGAGGAGGTCACGATTTCACTCCAACAGCCTATGACATTATCCCTTTGACCGAACATCAACATGAAATTATAACACAGTTGGTCATGGCCAAGGGCTAAGCTTCACGGGCTACGCTGGAGTCCAAGCATGGGGAGGAGGAAGAGGATGAATTGGCAGCCCAGTCTGAACACTCATTTCATACTCTGAGCCCCCACACGTACATAAATCCCCTGTTCCCTTTCAACAGAGAGGCTGCTACTCTTGACCCATCAATGACCACACAGACGCATTTTCCTGTCATGCCGCAAGCCACTGCACAGTCATCTGGGTTGCAAATGCAAATACCTCACAACAACATGGGGGCGGTTTCATCGCCACGTGTACTCAGCATTCCATTGGTGGTTCCAGCGACCACCGCGCCCCATTTCATCCTGCAGATCCAACCCCAAACCATGTCCAGAACTCGTCCGATCCAAAATTTGTCATTGCCGCCCCCTCCAACCTGACAGATCACCACTGTTGTGCAACCACAGATACCTGTCCACCAGCCTACCGTGAGTCAGTGGACTTACCCCGTGGCACAACACAACCAATCTGCGGTATACGGTGTGCAACCCTCGGTGGCACCCGCAACACATATTCCGCCGATGGTTCTGCAATATCCTCATCCTTATCCTGCGCAGTAGATGGTGACTAACCTCTCTTCCCAAACTGGTGGGTGGTGGTCTTCACAGGTCCACCTGCTTGCAGGGATCCCCGCCGCACTGTCTACCGGCCAAACCATCCCACCATTTCCGCTGCCTCGCACAGCTTTTCCAGGTTAGCCCCCTACTCCTCCTCCATAGGCACCTCCAGCTACAGGTCTGGATCAAGCCTTTCTACTGATTCAAACCCTCACCGAGGAGGTTAGGCATCTTAAGGCTGCTCGGTCAGACACGGTACAGATCATGGACTTTTACCAGGACGATCCTATCAGCTCAGCGGTCCCTATGTTGTCATTGCTAACAGGGATGTCCTTGCCTCATTTTACCAAGTATAATGGGGAGGGGGATCCTAACGCTCACTTGGTTAGCTTTAGATTTGAATCCTTGTTGTTACAATAGTGGCCACACACGATTATTCAAGTCTTTGCTATGTCTTTGACAGGGAAAGCTTTGGATTGGTACCGAGCCCTCCCACGCTCTTCCATCTCAACTTTGGATACAACTTAAAGTCGGAAGTCACGTTGGATCAGCTCATGGAGGTGAAACAAGACCCGCTCGAACCAGTCCAAAGGTTCATACAGCGTTGGAATGCTACCTGGAATGAAATCCGTGAGCCAATCACAGATTCACATCTACTTGCTATATTCAAAGGAGCAGTTAATGACTTTATTAAGTCAAAGTTGTACTATCTTTTTTCCAACTCTTTACATCAGGCCTTCGCTCAAGTTAGAAGCATCCAAGATGCTGGGGAGGCCAGCAAAGACCCGACGTATGTCGCCTACAAGAACACTCACAACAAGGGCAAAGACAAAGGTAAGGCAACAACAACGACAGTAGCTGTGCTGACTGAGGGCGCAAAGAACAAGAATAAGAAGGCACCTACGGAACCTCCTAAAGCTACGGCTAGTGGAGGAACCAACCAAGACACGACAGCTCCTGAAAAGGCCCCCCAGCCAAAACCAAACTTTGAGCGTAAAGATCTCTCAAAGTACACGGCCCTACCTGTAAAGCATTCAGAACTGTTGAAACAACTATTAGGGGCAGGGCACATTCAACCTAAGAAGGTGTCTGAGGAAGCTTTGAAGCATCACAGACGTCATTATGAACTGCTGAAGAACCCTTCTTTAGCCTTACTTAACGAACCACCAATTCTGAGATCTTTCAGGCTAGACCCTTTCTGTGACTACCACCAGCTATGTGGTCACGATACGGATTACTGCTGGGCATTGAAAGATGGCATTCAACATATGCTAGATGATGGTTTACTCAAGTTGGACAGCAGTAACCCGACGTGCCCAAAAAACCAAACATTGCACGTATATAAGGACCCATTGAACACAAATGACACTTCTTATACAATCAATGTGGTGAGTATGGACAGTGAGAGGAGGGGACCGCCAAAATAGCCTTTTGTTCTGCATGTGCCTGCCAGCTCACAAAGGGGGGCAACCATTTCATCGGCAGCCAGTGGTGTCTCCAGGCCTCCCTTCATTATACGGACACCTTCTCAGATACACCCTCAGTCATGCAGCAATAGAAAAGTCGTGGCTTCGTTCGTGCCCATGCCTAGGGCACCCTTCATTATCAGGGCACCAAAACCACAGGCTGCTCCTCTCACGCAGGGGCAGACCTCTAACCAGAATAGCCAACCATCGCCTCCTAAGTAAAAGGGAGAGGACATACCTATTAATGCAATGAAAGACCATTCTACGCTTGGCTTCCCTAAGCCTAGGCCCCTAGCCTCTGCGCCTTCATCTCTATCTCAAAAACAGGATAAAGGCACAGAAACGCAGCCACCTTCTCTTGGCAAGAAAAAGAACAACCCTTTGACCGACACTTTCCTACCTCAAGAGATCCGTCTCTTGGGCCGGATGGAAGAGGACAAGGGAGACAAACAACCTAGCTGAGAGAAGGACCTCCTCGATGCATTTACGCAATTCAAACAGGCTCTCAAACAAAAAAACACAACCCTGAGCCTTTATGACCTACTTATGACATCTCGAGAACACCGTGAGGCTATGGTTCGTATGTTGACATCCATATCAGTGGATGAAAGCTTGCCAGCAGAGGAGGAAGCGATACATGCTGTCATGTTTCCTTCCAAAGCTGAGCAACCTACGCCTACCTCGTTGACCTTTCACGATGAGTCTATCAAAGACAATCCTGAGAAGGATCAGGTCACAACTAAACCTATGTTCATCACCATCCGGGTTGGTCAATACCGGATCCGGAGGGTACACGTGGATGATGGCGCAACTACAAATGTCATCCCCTATTCCATCGTGGATAGGTTGGGTTTGGTCGACCAGATCACTCCCACGACGACGGCTTGCGTAAAATCGTTCAATGGGGCACGGGTTCAAGTCAAGGGGACGGTGCGTATCGAGTTTGTGGTAGGGGATCAATTCCCGATGGATGTCACATTCTTAGTCGTTGAGGAGATGCCAGGGTTCAACTTGGTCTTAGGGAGGTCGTGGTTAGCCCAGCTGAGGGCGGTTTCATCACCGATACACCAAGAGATACACCTACCCTATGTCGGAGGGGAGGTCGGATACACAGTGATGAAATCACCCCGAGGACCATCAATAACACTGAGGAAGAGTGGGGTTTGGAGATAGAAACGACTGATGATTAGACCCATCTCCAAATCCCTCAACAAACTGACATCAATGATGACAGTCTCGCCTGGGCCAACTTGCCATTTCCGGATGGCAGCGTAGAGGAGTCAAATCATAAGTCCCCCCGCCCTTACGCAACGCTCAACGTAAAGGCCATTAAGAGACAATTGCATATTAATGGTTGAACAATGGCTTTTGCGCACATCATCATATCTTTACACGTTCTTGCATCTTACACTTAGCAGTTTGTTTTATTTCATACATTTTTACGCTATATTCGCTTTCGGTTTTTACGCTAGTCATTTCTTACGTCATTTTGTTTCTTTTACGCATGCTATTCACGCTTTTACATCATTTTAGCATAATTACGTAGGATTGTATACNAGGAGATGCGTAATTGTGGTTTACACATAGTTTTATTGATGTGAAGTCAAGTAGTGTTTTGTGAATGACTGAAAGACACGCTATAAGACCTGGTGGTTGTTTTAAATATCAATTAATTTGTTTTTCTCTTATGTTTTTATTTGCAAAACGTGAGCGTAATTGTTAAGGATTTTGCCTAAGTTATGTCGATGAAATGGAAAAGCTAGTTTAAGGCCATTGTGGGCCTTATGCGTAAACTGGAGACTAGTTTTAGGCCATTGCAGGCTGTGGCTAGTTTAAGGCCGTTGCGGGCCTACTGCGTAATGTGGAAAACGTAAATGGTGAGGGTATACAATCCTACGTAATTATGCTAAAATGATGTAAAAGCGTGAATAGCATGCGTAAAAGAAACAAAATGACGTAAGAAATGACTAG
>MNCI01020446.1:958-41587 GCA_015680685.1 Gnetum montanum | reverse complement strand
TATAGCACATCAATATCATTTATAACATAGTCTTGATACATAAAACCATCATTGGTGGTTTTTACCATCACAAATCTATTAACCACACATGTATAGTCCACCATAGGACCCCAAGCAACACAAGGGTCATCTACCCCATTTGTCCCATTTGTGCCTCAAGTACTGACACAAACATCTTTTTCTTTGTTTGGTCCATAAGCCACAACAATAACACAACCTCTTCCTTCTATCATGTAATCGATAACAAGGAGACAAGCCTCATAATAGATGCCACATAAAGTTGTGGCCACCACAAGGATTAGATCAAGCCTTATAAATGATCCAAGACCTAATAGAGGAGTTGAAGAGGCTTAAATCCTCTACTAGACAAACTGTCAAAATTATGGACTTCTACTAGGATGATCCCATAAGTCTTCTAGTCCCACCCTTCACACTTCCTCCTAGTGCCCTCATTCCCTAATTTAGTAAATATAATGGAGAAAGTAACCATAATTCTCACCTTATTACCTTCGAATCTAAATGTTTACTCTTACAGGCATGGCCTCATACCATCATGAGGATTTTCCCTATGTCTTTGACTAGGAAAGCATTTGATTGGTATCATGCATTGCCCAGAGGAACCATATCCTCTTTAGAGGACCTAGAAGCCTAGTTTATCAACCACTTCAAGTATAACATGAAGCTTGACATAATGCTTGACCAACTCATGCAGGTCAAGTAGGGGCCCTTAGAACTCATACAAAAATTCATTCAATGATGGAATGGACTATTGATTGAAATACCAAAGCCCATAGCTAAAGCCCACTTGTTGTCCACATTCAAGGGAGTAGTTAATGACTTCATCAAGTCTAAACTCTACTACCTTGATTCACAATCTCTTAGCTAAGCATTCTCGTAAATTAAAAATATAGAGGATGCCATAGAGGCTAGTCATGGTCTAGCCTATATAGCATATAAAAATCAACACACTCAAAGAGAAAAAGAAAAGTGAAAACAAAACAATACTATCATAGCAACTATAATCAAGAAAACCAAGATCACAAACCAAGGGTGAAAGGTCAACCTACCCAAGGCCCCCACCAATGACCATAATAACCAACCATCAACTTCTAGGACAACTGCATTGACAACAAATAGACCTAACATCAAAAGAAAGGATAGGTTTAAATACACTATGTTGCCATTAAAACCATCTAAGTTGCTAGACCAAATATTAAGAAGTGGATGCATGCAACACAAAAAAATGACCAAAGCTACTCAAAAGAAACATGAGTGACTATGTGAAATAGCCAAAGATTCCACTCAGGCAACAAAGGATGATCCCTAGTTGCCTAGATACTCCAAGCTAAACTACTTCTACCATTATCACCAACTACCTAGTCATGATATAGACTTCTACCTTGCACTAAAGGATGACTTGCAAAGGATGAGAGATAGGAGGAAGTTGGTCTTAGATGCTTCTAACCAAGTTCAACCTCAAAACCAATCGATGGAGGTCTATAAAGACCCATTGAATCCTAATGATAGTTCCTATGTTATTTTAGCATTCAACATCAATGACAAGCAAATACCTATAAGAGAACCATTCATGATCCAAGTACCCTTATACAATGAAAAGGCTTCTTTGACTTCCCATAGCTCAAGATGCCCCTTCATTAGAAGAGTATCATCATGAATGCCTCCAATGGAACCTTTTGTCATTAAGGTCTTCCAACCCAATACAACCCAAATAGTCATAGCCTAACCAACCATACAACAACCCCCTATGGTGGCGAATGCTACTACCTCTTCCTTATAGCCAATAGCTAACAACCAAAAATCTACAACCAAATAAAGGATGAGGCATATACAAAAGCCCAACAGCAAGGAAGAAAAGCATACAGAAGCATGAACGAAAGTGAGTCCACTGAAGCCCACTTCCGTTTTAGCTATACCCATGACCTTCTTTGCCCCAACCTATTCAACCAACAAGCCACAGGAGAACATCAAAGTCCATAATCAAAGCAACAAGAAAGAGCTACAACAATAAAAACTAAAAGACCAAGCCCCCATTTTGGGATGCATGGAGGAAGTAACACACAACTAGGATGACAAGCCTATGAACAATGACAAAAACTTCCTTAGTGTAATGGACCAAGTTCAGCAATCTCTTAAGTAGAAAAAAACAACCCTAAGCTTGTATGACCTAATCATGACTTTGACCACACATCATGAGGGGCTAGTTACAATGGTAACTTCCATACCCATTAGTGAGGATATTCTTGCTAATGATGAAGCCATCCATGCAGTGATGATTCCTCCATTACCAAGCAAGGAGAAGTCAACACCATTAACCTTTTGTGATAGAAAAATTATTGTTAATCCCTAGAATGGCAAAGTGACTATAGCCCATTTATTCATAACCATATGCATAGGATAATTTAAAATACATCAGGTGCATGTTGATGATGGAGCTACAACCAATGTCATCCCATGCACCATCTTTGAATGCTTGGGCTTAATTGAGCAAGTACAACCTATAATCACCACAACTCTCAAGTCCTTCAATTGATTAAGAGTTGTCTTCAAGGGGTCTATCTCCTTAGATTTTATAGCTAGAGAATAATTTTGTACAACTGGAAACTTCTTGGTGGTGGAAGAAACACCAAGATTCAACTTGATCCTAGGAAGACCTTAGTTGGCTTAGTTATGAGTTTGGTCCTCACCCATCCATCAAGAAATTCACCTTCCTTATGAGGAAGGTGAAATCATCATTCATAATGATAATGCAACTCTCTTAGCTATCAGCAATGTAGACATAGAATAGGGGTCAAAAGTGAACCTTTAAGAAGAAGCTCTTAGCCATGAAGAGCAAAAACCCAAGATAGCCAATGATGATAATGATAAAAAATGGAATACATTATGGAATGAACTCCCTTTTAACATCATAAGTGAAGGGGATGGCAAATATAAGCTTATGTAGGGTAGGCCTTATTTACTCCCTAATCTTGCATAGAGTAGGAAGAATCTACATAAGTGAGGTTTACCTTAACCTTTCCATGCCTCTACAACTAGATGCACTGATAGCCATATAGTCTTACTTTTCATTTACAGTGTACTATATGTTTTTATACAATTTTTGTTTTACTCTTTATGCATGTAGCATATGCATATAGTCAAAGTTCTTTTGCATTTTTACCTATTCGTTGCAACCTTTATTTACGTTTTAAACATCAAAAAAAAGTGTCTCTTGTAGACCTCATCTACTAAGATGTTAAACTGGCACCAATGTTTGCTAAGATGGTAAACTAGCATCAACATCCACTCAGATGTTAAACTAACACTATTATATGCTAAGACATTAAATTGACACTATGGTCCACTAAGAGGTTAAATTTACATTATGGGCTACCATGACCTTAAACTAGCAACATAGCCACAATTGTGCAATATAACTTATGCCTACAATGACCTAAACTAGAAAACATCTTGTTTATTATGACACTTCCTATTGTCAATATAGCCATTTTCAATGTTTTCTACTACTATAGATGCATATAGCTAAAGATAAAATCAAAATTTAAATTTAAAGTTAAAATGTCCATAACATACATAGCCATGGCCACACTTTGGCAAAAATGTCAAAGAATAACCATCCATAACATAGTTTTGGCTAACCATATCTATCGACATAAAAACAAAAACAAATAGCCAACAAGTTAAACTAAAGGAGGCTACTAAGTGGAATCTAGAGGAGGAACTAGTGGGTCATTCCCACCCTCACCACTATGGCTACCAATGTCTTCAAAGGCGTAAAGTGCAATGACATATAGCTAGTTAGTAACCCATAATCAGAATCATAACTTAAAACAAGGACTGAAACAAAAAATATATCAAACCTATGGAGATTTTGACTCCATTACAATTTGGGGTAGATGGGAAAGAGCTTTCTCCAAATGATGGAGGATCTAGTACTTCATCATGTTAACCCAGTCAACATCCCTAAGATCAATGCCAAAAATAATTTCATTCCTATCTATAGGAGTCCAAGTAGGAGGCTCATGACTAGTAGCAGCTATAGAGGTCTCACCTACAACAACGGTAATCTAAAGAGTAGGGAATTGCTCCACCTTGGAAGTCCTTTTACAAAGTTGATAAGCACTCTCCACTTGAATCCCCTGAATGAAAAACTCTCTCTTGCATCATTCAACCATCTCCTCCTTGAGCCCTTTTAGGTAGCCCCCACAATTAGCCTTATACTATTGCTTGTGGACTTTTTGTGTCTTGTTCCACTCCAAGACCCAAACACAATGATCCTTCCAATCCTCAACATTTTGGTAGATAAGATCCATCTACATATGTTGTTCTACCATCTCCCATATGACCACTACTTTCTCCTAAACAACATACTAGTAGCAGGCCCACATGATCTCCTTAGTTTGTAATTCCCCTAAGATAGCCACTTGGGCTTCCACAAAGGCCTTATGCTCATTGAGATCTCTAATTATATCCTCTTGACTTTGAGTCTTTTCCCTTAAGGCCACAACTTCCTCCCATATGGATTCATTGGACCTCTCTAGCTTCCATGAATTTTTTGCACATAACATCACTAAATCAGTAGTGGTCTTATACAACTTCACGAGTACACTAGACACATCAACGGGAAGCTTAGGCAAGGAGTCTATCTCCATGTCTCTACTAGGGTCCCATTCCATGGAAGGCACTACAAAAGCATAAAATACAACCATAAGATAAAACCTAAGATAGTTATAACACAAGCAAAGCCCACAACTGAGACACATAAAACAAAATCCTTACCTATCCCAGGTGCAACCTTATGCAACTGATTGATGATGTCCTTAACCATCCCATGCAAAAACTCCACTTTATGAGAGTCTCTAACCATGGTTTCACATGAAACATAGGGACAAGAGCTAGCATTGGTGGTTCAGGAACTACTATAAGCATAAAAATCATTGAAAGGTTAGGATGATAGCCAAAGACAACCAATGAGATATAATGAAAATTTTAAGGCATAGGCATACCTAGCTCCTCCTCCTCTCCTTCCTTTGAGATGATGATGGGAGAGGTATCTAGTGCTGCCTCACCAAACAAGGCATCTAGATCATCTATACCTACATCAGCAAGTCCTTCAACCATAGGTTGCTTTACGAGTGCCTCTTCTACACATCTTTATTCTACCTTCGTAGCAACTTGGGCTACTATAACCTAATGTTTATCTACAACCATAACACATAGAAAATTGGTTAGCACATGAAACCATAAAGTATCTATAAAATTTTAAAACCTGAAATAGTCAAATTTGAGAAAAGCATAACTTTAACTACCTGTTGTTATGGCTTAAGCTTAAACTTAAGCTTCTTTAGGATAGGCTAATTTAATGTTAGGAATTCCTTATCCTTAGGCCTCTTGATTTTCTTCCTAGTTGCCCCTTTGACCTCAATGCACCATTGTCTAGCATCCTAGACACTAGTAGGAAATGAGAGGGGATCATCATCATCAGTTCTACTAGGAGACTCATACTATTTGACATCAAGATTCTTTGTGGTGATGGATAACATACCATCCATTCCCTTTGGTGGCTTCTAAGCCTACACTATTGGATAAATGTGCTTTACCCAAGGCCTAGAAGGTTGGCTTGGGTCTTGGGAAATCCATCATTCATTCCTATACACAACCAGAAACTCCAAAGACCTCTTTAGATAACCTATAAAAAATGAAAAGTGCATATGGATTATCATAGAGGTGTTAACATGAAGTCTAAGGATCTCTTCTCAAAGCCCAGTTGCCAAAGTAGTCACCTAATCAATTCTAATGCCCTTTATTAAGTGACATTAGCCAAGGTGAAAAATCTTGTGAAGTAATAATCAAAGGTTAGCATCAATATGAACATTTTTAACAACCAAGAAAATCAATAGAACACCTAGAGCCATAAAACACTAGAAGTTATACGTTTACCTTTCCTTTTCTTCTATGGTGTTGAGGTTCTAGCTACAATGGTCTAATTCATGCTATTTGCATCTACCCATTAGTTGTGCATTGTCCTATCATCCTCATAGTTTTTGTATACATGGTTAAACCTAATGGCATATTCATCAAAGTCCCTTCTTAACTATTGATACATAGCAGTCCTGATTTGAGGACTCTTAGTGAATTTGTCCAAAATAGTTTGAGCCACTACTAGGGTTTGGTCATTGATAATCAAGCCTTGATTATTGACCTTGTACCTACAAGAAGTTTTTAAATTAATGAAGTTAGGGAAGGTAATCAAGACAACAACATAAAATCATTATAATAATCATGTTTATCCCTGGAGATGATACACGGTGCCAAGTGGTTCTAGAATAATGTGTGGGCTCTATGCACCACCATAACAGTATTATTAGTATTATACTAACTATACTCTAGCATCGTCTAGATCTCTGAAAGGTAACATGGACTTATGGCATTTGCTAGTCCCCCTACAGTCTTAGTATGTGGCTTGTTAGTAATGTATTTTGGTAATCATGCTAAATGCCCAAGGCAATAGGGTCTCCATAACAACCCTAACTGTGTCCACGGACAAGTGTAACCATAACATCATACTAAAGTTCCTAAGGAGGTAGGTAAGTAATTCCCTTGCCCTAGGTCAAAACCACAATAAGAGTTTTCCAAAAGGTATGTCATTTGGTGGGGTGTTGAACTTAGGATGACCAATAAGCGCAAGATACTAACTAGCTCCACTATGATGAGGATAGGCCTCAAGAAGACCTTGCATGAAGCAGAGCATAAAAACATTATGGCTGATTGAAATTACTTAACAAATTTGGAAAACACATCTTGTCAAAGGTGAAATTAGCCTTTGTAGAAAGCTCTAAGATGTTTTTTTTTAAAGTAGTCTAAGTAATTCCATAAGAGAACATTATTACAAGCTTGCATAACCTTACATCATGACCAATGGAAATTTCTTAACAAATTTTTAAAAATGCTTCCTAAGTCAAAGGTGAAATTGACGTTTATAGATAGCTCTTATATGTTTTTATAAATTATTTTATGAAATTTTCTAGAAGCATTGTTGCCATATTTTATAGCCTATATAGCTAAAACTAAGACTTAGCCTAAATTATGCATAAATTTAAAAAAAGCATCTAAGTTATGCATGAACTTGAAAAAAACATACAAATTATGCATAAATTTAGAAAAATCATTTAAATTATGCAAGTCATGCATAAATTTAGAAAAATAATCTAAGCCATGCACAAATTTTGAAAAAACATAATAAACTTAGAAAAAGCCATATAGCCATAGTAAAAGCTTATTTAAAATAGAAAAATCTTTTACTCTTCTTGAAAAAGCAAAATTAGACATTAATTTTACATGTTCATAAAATAAAAACATAAGTTATACATATCAACCACTTCCACTTCCAAATGGTTAATGTACTACAACCATGATTTTTGCCTTTATTCACACAACCATAGCCAAAAAGTTCATATAAAATCATTTGAACTACAAAAAAAGTTATTCCACCATGATTTGAAAGCTCAAATAGAGCCCTATGTAGCCATTCTTAGAAAAAATTCAAAACCTTTTCCATTTATGCATGAAAAATTTGTCAATTTGGACAATAATCAGAAAATAACACAAACATCCTTATTACACATGCTTAGTAAAAAATTCGTAGAAAATTTGTTTTGAGTCTAATTGAAGTGATTTCACTTCCATTAGAAAGCTAAAGCTAATATCTATGCATAAATGACTAGAAAATAGCCAAAACATTTTCTATTTCCTTAGAAAAAATTTACAAAATTACATAAATTTACAAAAGCAGCATAAACAACCTAATTGTGTAATGTTAGGAAAATAGCCATAACTTCTTTCTTTCAAGGTTAATTTAAATGAGATAATAGCCATTGAAAAGCTTAAATAAAGGGATAAAAACCAATAACCTTAAATTTTACAAATGTGTACCTATTATACCAAGAAAAGAAACATGCATCTTTGCTTGCTTTTTCATATCAAAACTTCAAAAATCTTAAAACCTAGATTTCATATAGCCATGGAAATAGTTGAAATAGCCAAAAACATTAAAACCCATTAAAATCCACAACAAAATAATGGGGTAGGATTTTGTTAAAATTTAATTTTAACAAATCCTAAGGCATAAATCTAAGAAATGGCCACACCCCAAAATTTTGGGAAAAAAGCATGAAACAGCAAATCCTATTTTCAAAATCAAATCTACAAAAGCTAAAGTAATGAAAAAATTATAGAACTACATAGAAGTAGCCAAAATAGGAGGTGGGATTTCATCAAAATTCCATTTTAATTGCTCCACAAAATTAGATATGAAAAAATGGCCTCAACACATAGGAAGCAAAAAACTAGAGAAACCACAAGAAACAAAGGCACAAATAGGTAGAACTGCCTACCTTAAAGTAGTAACAGAAAAATACCAAATGGATATGGGCCTAGGTACTTATTTTATGTCCTAGGAATGTTCATCCACCTTTTGAATTGTATGATTTCATCTCTTTCCCCCTTGTTGCCTTAGTACCATGGCAGGCTCAACATTGGGAATGGTTGAAAACTAAGGAGGATGATAGATCAATGCTAGCTATGAGGAAGGTGGGGGACTTCCATGATAAGAATTATTTTTTGCTACCATAAGAACCTCTACTAGAGCTCTCCTTCAATGCACTATTGATGTAGACTAAAAATTGTGATGAAAACTTCTAAGATTTCATAACAAAATCACATCTAAAACCTAAATGCACAACTTAAAATCCCAATTGCGAATTCAGTGCACCATAACTACATGTGTACTAAAGTATGAAGGGGGAAATTCTAATTCATGTTGGTTTTGGGTAGGAAAAAACTTCACTTTTCAAAATTTTAAATTTTTGAATTGTGGGCCCCAATCTACACCTTCACTCTTAACCAAAACTTGCATCAATGCTGAGCGTTTTACTAATTTTGACACTTAAAAAATTATGGAAACCTTAACCCCATGCATCCACACTAGGAATACCAAGCCCAGTGTCAAAACATGCCTATTATTTTACAAAATTATTAGAATTACAAATATTTTCTATTTTTAGTGACCCAAACTTCTCTTTTCCAACCCTGAGTTTCCAAAAGTGGGTAAGACATGAGCAAGGCTAGACACCATGGATTTTCATGTTAAGGTAGTAGTTCCTAGTGTGGAAGGGTGGTAACACTCACTCTTACCTTCCAATACTCATCTAGCACAAGTCTGACCCAAAATTGGACCCCACATAACCTAGAACCCCTCCAAGCATCCCTGGCAACCTGGGAACCCCATCAAACCTAGTCAAAATTTGTTGAAATATAGGTTCTGGTTTCTTCCACACTAACGGAGGCTTCTTTCACATTGATCCTCTCATCCTTATCATGTATATATGGGGGAAACAAAAAAATAAACTAAATGGATTACCTAATGACCATTTCTTGATGCACAATGTCCCCTAAACCCTACTGAAACCCTCTTGAGCTTTTAAAAGCCCCAAAAGTAGTCAAATATAGCACAAAACTATCATCCTCCTCTCATACACACTGAGGTCATCTTTCCTAGCATGGAAGAAAAGTCCCTCAAATTATCAAATCTTGACATCCAACATTGACCATCAACATCAATAACCCTAAAGGTTGACATGCATGGTTGATCAGCTATCGATTTTACCTATATCTAACTTTCTTCACTAAGGGAGACCTCTTCCATGTTGAGCCTTCCACCAGTCGCATGGATAAAAAGAAGGAAGCCTAAACACCCCCTCACAACCTTCAAAATAACTAGATCTTGATTATAGGCACTATTGGCTAATGACAACAACCCTACGGACACTCATGCATAGCCAAAATGATTATAAAAACCTAAAAATACCTTCCCCTAATTTTCCACACTAAGCATGGAGGCCCCAATGTGAAAAAATGTGGAATGCTAAAAACTTGTCTAATGATCCTTGAAATAACCACATTTTGACATCAGATTTTAGCAGTCAACATTGGGAGCCTTAGAAGCCTACATGCATGACCAAGAGTGATCAGAAATAGCCAAAAAGCTTTCCCCATAATTTTCCACATTGACCATGGAAGCCCTAGTATGAAAAAATGTGGGGAAGCCCAAAAATTACCTAATGACCCTTGAAAAGGTCAAATTTTAACATCAAGTATCAATAATCAACACTAGCAATCTAAGAAGCCTTCATGCCTGATCGAAAGTAACCACAAAGCATGGAATCCCCTTTTTTCCACACTAAGCATGGAATCCCTAACATGGAAAAAGGGGAGAAGCCTAAAAAACACAAATCAATCTTCAAAAAAAGTAGAATTTTAACACTAGGCATTAACCATTGCCACTAGCAACCTCAAGGACCTACATGCATGATCAAAAATGATGTAAAAGTATAAACCTCTATTTTCCCCAAATTTTTCATGATATTCATACTATCTCCAGCATGGAAAAAGATGGGGAAGCTTAATGACAACTTGGAAAACCAATAAACTAACTAGTTCTAGCCCCAAGCCTTAGTCTTTGGCCCCACAACCCCAAAGGTTGACATGCATGCTTGATTTGAGTTAAAACTAGGCTAGATCTTAGTTTCAAGACGTTTCCATGCTAGGAATTTTTCCCTCCATGCTTTGGAGTGTGGAAATTAATGGGGAGACCCATCTAGGATCAATAACTACCTCAAAACAACATTAACTGAATGTGCATCTGCTATAGGACCCTACCAACATCGTTTAAAGCCTTTAAACTTCAAGAAACTAATGTCAAAATGCTAAAAATGATTTTCCCTAGTTTTCAACATTGAGAATCCTAGTCCTAGAATGGAAAAAGGGGGATAATTAAAAAAAATGCTAAGAAATACCCAAATGACCAAAATTTAACACCAACCCCTAGTCCTCAACCCTAATAACCCCACAAGCTTACATGCATAGATGATTGAGGTCATATTTGATCTAGATCTTAGTTTAATGATTCCTCCACACTAGTAATGTCTTTTCCATGCTAAGGATAGTATCCCTAGCATGGAAACCCAAGGGGAAACTTGTTTGGGGCTCCTAAACATCTTAGAATGATATTAAATGACCTTTCATGCACTCTGGAACCTTGGTAGCAGTAATTGGAGACCTTAAACTTTACAAGATTAATCATAGATGGTCAAAACGTGGTTTCCCCTAGTTTTCCATTCTGATTTCTCCATCCCTAGCATGGAAAAAATGGGTGAAGCAAAAGATCCACTTAGGGATGTCCAAAATTGCTAAATTTTCACAAGCCTTTGATCCTAGTAACTCTGGGATGCAACATTCACAACCAATTATGATCTGAATTGGCCTAGATCTAGGATTCTTACTCCTTACACACTATAATAACTTCCCCAGCATGGATATCAGGGAAAAAAGCTACTTTTCCAATTTTTAAGACAAGATGGCACTCTTGGAAGCTAAAGATCTACACTGAAGAAGCCTAGGACCTCATAGCCTTAAGATTTTGATTGTCTATTATCATTTCAATATCTAAAATCAATTCCTCCCATTCTTCCACCTTAGATAAACTCCCCCAATTTGGCAACAAATGGGAATACCTTAAGTACCCTTAAACAACCTTCAAACGTGCCCAACATTAGCTAGAAACTTGTGGAATTGAAGCCTATAGCCCTAGGGGCCTAGAAACATGGCCATAGTGCCTCTAAATCACTTCAAATCCATAAAAAAAATGTCCCCATATTTTCTCACATTGCGAATACTATGATCAACATCAAAAAAAAGGGGGAAGGCAGTTTGACATATATTAACACTAAAAATTACCTCAAATTGCCTCAAAACAAAGCTAGAAGATGCAAAATTTCTAGATCTAAACTCTAGCTACCGATTTGACCATGATTCACCTCATTTTTACTTTTATTTTTGTTCTCCATACTAAACCCCCTCTTTTCCATGCTAGCTAGCATGGGAACAAGGGGGGAAGGCTTCATAATGTGCTTTTTGACATTTACAAACCTCTAGAGTGTCCAATTTTGATGGATTTGACCCTACGCTACCTTACGAAGGTCTTGGAACCTAAATTTTGGACCTTTGATCATCCCAAAGCCTATTTCCCTTGGTTTCCATGTTAAGGGTCCCTATTTCCACATTGACCCTAGCATAGAAGCCTCAAAACACTTGATTTTTGGGTCCAAATAGCCTAGAAAATAGCGTTGATTAATGTCTGAACTTAAATAATAGCTCTATAGCCACAAAACATGGCCAACTAAGGCCTAAAACTAGCAAAACCTAACCATGATTTACCTATATTAGCCAACATTTATCATACATAGCATACTTTTCTTGATGTTTGCCTTGTTACATAATGCTTTGGCTTGTTTTTAGACTTATGTTGCCTTGATGATTTGGTTAACCTTCTATGGTCTTTATAGAGCCTTATATGTTCATTGTTTATCTTATTACAGCTCAATTTATCTTTGTTTGGCCTGTAAATGGTATCAAATAGTGGGATTTGACCTTCCCTGACCATCCTTTANAAATGGTATCAAATAGTGGGATTTGACCTTCCCTGACCATCCTTTAACACCCTATGATCATGGCTTGCTAAGGCCTGAAATTGGCATCATAGTCCACCAAGACTATAAACTGGCATCATGGCTAGATAAGGCCTAAAAGTGGCAAAATGGTTGCCTTTATTGACCATTTGTAGCCTCATATTCCCCCTTGTTTGACCTTTATGTGATCTTTGTTCACCGCTATTGCACTTTTCTGAATTGATCTTATCTCACTAATGATCTTGGATGTCCTTAATTGCATTTGATTTGCATGTGTTTTATAGCATTTTAACATTATTTATTCACTTATATCCAAGTGCAACTTAATCTGCTTTTGGTTGACATGCAAGATCAAAGTACGAGTACTTGGAAGAAAATCAATTTTCCTTTGTATTTACATGGACCTCATGGTGATATTAAATGGTGTATTAACCCTACTTGCCTAGATCTTGAGCCTGAAAATCTTGTAGACCACATAGCCTGAATAGAGAAACCTCTAAAATGGCAGAAAAACCTAGTCAAAACCCTTAACTTAGAAACAAGAGACATAACTAAGCACTCTCTAGTTGAGGTTCTTATCACAACACACAATGGTGAGGAGAAAACCATTAAACTAAGTTCCTCACTAGAGCCTCAATGTGCCCAAGATATCACCAAAGTCTTACAAAAAAAATTAAGGTATTTTCTTGATCATATGAAGATATGTTAGGCCTAGATCCATGTCTAGTCTAGCACAACATCATACTAGATCTTAACATTAGACCAGTCCAGCAAAAATTGTACAAGATTAGAGCTTATTTGGCCTTGGTAGTTCATGATGAAATCTCAAAGCTTTACAAAGTAGGTTTCATTAGGGCTATCGATTACAAAAAATGGGTATCCAACATAGTGTTAGTCCCTAAGAAAAATAGGAGTATCCATATTTTCATTGATTTTCAAGACCTAAATAAACCAACTATCAAGGATGAGATCCCTTTGCCTAGTATTGATCAACTTATTAATATTATTGTCCTTTATGGATGGATTCTCAAGATATAACCAAATTAGGATCAACCCAAAGCACCAACATAGCACAACCTTTATGATCCCATGGGGTACTTTTTGTTATACCATGATGCCCTTTGGACTTAAGAGCATCATAGTGACATACAACAGAACCATGACCTATATCTTCAATGATTACATGTTAGGTTTGCTTAATGATTATGTAGATGACATAGCTATGAAGCCTAGGATATCCAATGACCATGCTAATGACCTAGATCTTGTGCTTAAATAATGCCTCAAATATGAGGTTAGGCTAAATCGTAAGAAGTATGTCTTTGGTGTCAAGACTAGTAAGATGCTTGGCTTTATAGTCTCTGAAGCAGGGATATGCATAGATCCTGATAAGGTTAAGGCCATATCCAAATTAGTAACACTTAACAACCTTAAAGAACTTCAAGGATTACATGGTAGATTACAATTTATTCATAGGTTTATCACTAGGTTTATGGATAAGTTATAACCCATGCAAAACTTGCTTAAGAAAGGAGTTCACTATGAGTGGATAGCTCAATGCTAAGAGGCCTTTGATAGCCTTAAGCAAGAGTTGACCCATCTACTAATAGTCTATCCTCCATAAGAGGGTAAATTGTTTTATATTTATCTCACCATATCTAAGACAACCGTTGCCTCTCTCCTCTATTAGAAACATGATGATGGAGTAGAAATGTCCATATACTACCTTAGCCATGCATTAGTTACGCACAAGACCCAATACACTAAAGTGGAGAAGTATTATCTAGCACTAGTCTTCTCTTTAAAGAAATGGAGACACTACCTATTTATAAGTCAAGTCTATGTAATTTTCAAGGACAACATACTTAGAGCCATAATGACCAATATCTATGAAATTAGTCATATAGCCTGATGGAAAGCCATAACCATGGAGTTCGACCTTCATTACATCTTTGAATCCTTAACAAAAGGATCAAGCCATAGTCATACAACTGATAGTTTTACATATTGATGATCAAGTAGCCATAGATCCTGAGTTTCCTAATGAACACATTAACATAGTTAGCTAAGTTCCCAAGGGTTATGTTGTCATGAACTTTGATGAAGCTTCAACCATCCATGGGGATAGTGCTGCTACCATTGTAACATTTCCATCTAGTGAAATTTGATCCCTTGCTTATCATTTTGCGTTCCCATGTACCAACAACATAGTAGAATATGAGGATTTAATCAAAGAGATGATGGTAGCTTATGATCTTGGAATTAGATGCCTAGTCATCAAATGTGATTCACAACTCATGGTTAACGAAGTAACAAAAGTCTATGCATGCAAAGCTAAGCACTTACAACCTTACTATGGTCTAAGGAAGGAAAAATTCATAGATGTTGATATCCAATACATACCTCAAGATGAAAATTCCATAGTTGATGTAATTGCAACATTAGCCCTTAGTGTGACACCATATGTGTTTAGAAAGCTTCCCACCCTAATTGTAGTTTGCACTACTTCTATCACATAGAACACTAATGATACCTTTGTCGCCATTGTCCATAATGCTCCTTCCAAGGAGTGGTATGATGATACCAAATTTTACATTATGCATGGTGAGTCCTCTCAAGACTTGACTACTACTCAAAAGGATGCCATATGCAAGTAATTGAAGTAGTATGTCATTGTATGTGATAACACATTATGTCGATGATCCCATGATGGCATACTCCTAAACTGCTTAAGTAAAACAAAGTTAAAATAGTCCTATAGGAGGTTCATGATGATGTTTGTGGAGGACATATAGGACCTAGATCCATGGCTACTAAGATTATATGGTTAGGCTACTCTTGATCTCATATGAAAAATTATTACTTGCAAAATGTTAAGCGATGTAACACATGCCAACAATATAGCAACTTGATACATGTATCACCAACTAAGTTACATATAGCCTAGATAACATTGTCATTTTAATGATGGGGGTTGGATATCATTGGACCTATAACACCTAAGTATTTCTCAGAACATAACTTCATCATCACCACAACCAAATACTTTACCAAGTGGGTTGAGGCTATTTCCGCAAGGAAGACCACATGTGAACAAGTTTGCAAATTTATCCTAGATAACATTGTAGCTTGTTTTGGCATACCCATCACCATAGTTATGGATAATGAACCTTAATTTAGTAGCTAAGAAACCAAGGATTTCTATCACAACCTAGGCATTAAGCATTCTTTCTTGCCACCTTACTATCCTCAAGTCAATGGACAAGCCGAAGCAAGCAACAAGGTCATCATCAACTTGCTCAAGAAGATGCTCAACAACAGCAAATGGACGTGGCAAGAGCAACTTTTCCATGCACTATGGGAATATAGAATAATGTATCACATGGAAATTGGCATGACCCCTTATGGCCTTGTTTATGATTCGGAAGTTGTTTTACCTCCTGAATTATAGGGGTCATTACTCTAAGTAGCCTTGATCAACTTCATCAACAGAAAGTAGAATAAGGAGTTATAGATAGTAGCCTTGGATTTGGTGGAGGAGAGATGTATGCAAGCACTTACTCATATCAAGTACTATCAAAAGAGGTAGAAGTGACAACGTCACCATGACTTGACCATGCATAAGATCAAGGAGGGGGACCTAGTCCTCAAGGGCATTTATGAGCATGTAGAAAAATTCTCAACTAACTAGGATGGACACTTCCTTGTTACTAGATCATATAGGAATGGAGCATTTAGAATAGCTAACATGGATGGAAATTAGCTGGCCAATCTAGTCAATCATTCCTATCCAAAGCCATACTACATATAGCCGATGATCATCAATAAGTGAGCCTACTTTCAATGGTCTGCTACAACCTTAAATTGGAAACACAACCTACTAGGGCATTAAATTCATACCATGGCCCACCATAGCCTTAAACCAGAAACCTTAGTTGCTTGGATAACCTAATTCTCATGTGACCTATATGCATTGTAACATTATAATATGCAGTGGTGTTTTGTATTCTTTGTTGATGCCTCTCAGGTTAATCCTCTAGGCACCAACAAAGAGGGGACATTCAAACACCACAAAAATTTGCATATTATTGTGAATCTTCATCATGTAGCTTTCACCACATGAAAATCAAGGTAAAACTTCATTGAAAATTTGAAAATTGTAACCCACAGTGGGCAATTTCACATACTTTTGTGGCTTAAAATGCTTCACAATTGGTAAAAGCCTCATTCCCCAAGTGAAAAACATCACCTAGTGTCTATATTTGGGCTTTGGAGGGTTAAAAATGCCTTTTGAAATGCCAAAAAGGTAATTTAATGGGTTTTATGGGGGGTATACATTTTTCTACATTGGAAACACATGCAGGGGAGGTAGAGCTCACCTACCCCCAGCATGGAAGGGTGAGGATTTTTGAAACTTTCCCATCCCCCAATGTGGAGACCACATGCATTTCTTGGAAACGTTTCCCCCTTAGAGTTGAATTTTTTCCCTAGTGTGGAGTCTTCATCCTTAGCATTCAAAATTCAATCCCCTAGCATGGAAGCCACAAAAGCCAAAATTCATCACTTCATGTACTTCAACATTGACTAGCCACTTCAACAAGTATGGTGGAAAGCTCAGTGTAGAAGATTCATCTCCATCGTGGAAGGTGTGCCCTAGTTACTATTTATAGTAAACAAAATGGCCATAGGTGGAAGCACTTACTATGTATAGTAACCCCCAAATTTGGGCATCCATCACACATAAATTTGGCAGCTAATTTGTAGTAGCTTAGTGGCCATTATTTAGTCATTTTTGTAGCCAAATCATAGCCATTTTGCAACCTCATTCATGTCCCAAAAGAACCTATAAAACCAACCTTAGACATCATTTACAGATTCCAGCAATTTTTATTAAGGTTCAAAATTTTTGACAAGATTCAACACTTTACACTATTAAACAAATTCTCAGCAAAATTTCAGCCATTTTTCCCCACAGTTGAGGCATTCTTATGTACTTAATAGATCTTGCAAGTTCCCATACTTGCATTCTCTTGAACCTCAATGTGGAAGCACTGTAGCCTTGAGATTTATGGATTTTGGATGTTAAAACTGCACTTATAGGATTCCCAAACCTTAGCTTGAAGCAATCTAGCATTCAAATTTTCCACTTTTATTACTCCCCAGTAGTGACCCAACTTACAAATCTGAGGTTGTAGTAGTAAAGGAAGGTTCATTACCATTAGAAGTATCTTAGCACTTGGATCATGGAGCAGATCACATTGACTTCAACAAGCTTTGAACTCTTGCATAAGTGAACCCCCTTTATGCTTATCCAAGCATCATTTGGACACATTTCTCTATCTTATTCTTTATTATTTCTTAATAAAGTTTTAAGTTTTGAGTTTTGTGTTCAAAATAAATTTATTTTCTATGCATTATTAAGATTTGTTTATATTCCCACATTTTACATTTCACAAATCCCTGGTTGATCTACAAAACCAGCCAAGTCATCTTGAATCCCATTTTTCTTGTGAAGGCCTTGAGGATTTGGGGTTGGAAAATTGCTACACCAAGGATCCTTATTTTTTTTCTAGTGATCAAGGTTTTCAGTTTTAGTAGTTTTTCTTGGGGCTAGAAGTAGGACATTTGCCTAAATTTTGTGACTATATTTGTTCTTTTTGTTGCCATTTGCAAGATTTTTATTATTTTTTATAACCAAAACCTTTGAAGAATCAATGCTATTCTATCCCCCTTGTGGCTAAAATTGTACTGTGAAAGTTGCAGGTGGTTGGGTTTTGGCTTTTCACAACACTTACTATAAACTTTACAACCCAAAGCTAGCATTGATATCTCTACCTCCCCTATTTTTTCCTTATTATCAAAACTTTATTCTCTAGTTTCTAAATGGGTGGTTCAACTCTTCTGTAAGTTGGCTTTCCCTCAATTTTTGAAGCCAAGAAAATTGGTAGCTAGCGAAAACCAATTTTAGTGGAAAAGCACCAACTTTCCACTTTGGTTTTTAGCCTTCTCCTCATCAACTTTGAAATAGAAGGTGTGAGATTCCCATCATATCTTCTTCCTTCTATACCCAACACCCACCCCCCCCTCCCCCCCCCCCCCCCCCCCCCCAGCCGCTTTTTGCCAAACCCAACATAGAAGTAGTTGGGAGGCTAGCATTGGTGGGGCTTGAGAATAATTTAATGACCAGATCTACTTTTATTGCAAGTTTAAAGTCATTTTCTAGGTTTTTAAAGCCAAAACTCCTAAGGAATTCAGTGCTACCTTTATCCCCCCTATAGTAGAAACCATAGCATGAAAGCTATAGGTGTTTTGGGTGCTAAAATTTCACAACATCTACTATGAATTTCTAGAGCAAAGCTAATGTGGAATAATTAATGATGAAGTGACTATAGAACCAAAATGGTATGATGGCATCCTCACTTATTTTCTTACTCAAGAGATGCCATAAGATCTAGATCACAGGAAGAAACAACAGTTTCTTCATCAAGCCAAGTGCTTCATGGAAATCAAAAAACACCTTTACAAGGTGTGCAATGATGGCCTAGTTCATTGGTGTGTCCTTCATACTAATCAACTATGCATTCTCCAAGATGCTCATGAGGGCTCTTACAAAGGCCACTATGTAAGGAGATACATGGCCATTAAAATTCAGATGGTAGAGTACTATTGGTCAACAATCTTCAGGGATGTCCACTAATTTATCTAATCGTGTGAACATTGTTAATGAGATGGTGGGATGACAATGCAAATGGAGGAACCTCAACAATGGATCCAACCACTAAAGCCCTTTGACATATGAATCATAAACTTTATGGGTTCCATCACACCCATGTCCAACGGAAACACATACATTATTTTCACTATTGACTACTATACTAAATGGGTAGGGGCAGTAGCCATCATGTACTATACATCATCAACTACTACTTGGTTTTTTCAACAACACATTGTAAACAAGTTTGGGGTGCCACATGCACTAATTTCTAACAAGGGAGCCCATTTCATAGGCATCACTTTTTTTAAGCTTATACAATGCTTGGGGGTTGAACATAAATTAACAACACCCTACCACCCCCCAAGCCAATGGTTAAGTAGAGGTTACTAATACAGAGATTACAGAGATCTTAACAAGAACTATTAGACTAGAGCATAAAACTCAATGATGCCCTCTAGACCTACTACTTACATGGAAACTTCCTATAGGCTACTCTCCTTATGAGCTAGTGTATAGGAAGCTAATAACACTTCCTATTCAATCCAAGCTCCATACGCTTTCAACAACTTGGGACCTAGATCTTGATGTGACTCTAGCACAAAAAGAATGATTGATCAACGTTAATCTACTAGATGAAAATTGATTAGTGGTCCTATCCTTGAATGAAGTACATGAGGCATTTAATAAGCAATGACATGACCTAAGAATAATGAAAGTCAAATTTAACCTAGAGATAAGGTCCTCTACTAGAATCCCACACATGTTCCACAATCAACAAAATTTCAAACATTGTGGAAGTGGCCTTATATTATTCACAAAACTCTTCCTTTTAAGGCCATGTTAATTTACAAACCTAAGATCCCAAACAAAAAATAATTGGTCAACATTCAATAAATAAAACCTTTCCATGAGTCCAAGTAAGCCAATGGAAGCAACACCTCAACAAATGAACAATCTCGCTTAATCTTTTGGATCTCCTCCTTCCAACTTAGTCATGGGGGAGATGACCATCCGTGCTAATCATTTACATGACTCCTCAGTTTTTTCTATTTTTTTATACATTTTTCTTCTACACTTTGTTTATGTTACACTTTTTTTATATAATTTTTTGTTATTTTACACCATTTTTTGTTTTACACCATCATTGGCATGTTTGATTTTTCAATCTTTTACACTTTCTTGTATAATTTCCTTTATTTTGGGTGTGATTTTCTAATTTTCTACTAATAAGATGCTTTATGCCAATAAGACACAGTGGTGTTGTAGTTGTTGTTAATGGTGGTTCGTACTTATTATTTTTTTTATTGCTAATGTCTATTTTCTATTTTTGATTTTTTGTATTGATAACTCATACATGGTTTCTTTTTCATGGAACAAGCAATGAGTCCACAACATCCAATCATCCACAAACTCTATGGTTTTCCTTGTTTTCAAAGTATGAGGTCCTTTTTCATTCAGTAAAAATTTAATGAACATGTGACCTTGGTAATTTTTGGACTTGGAAAGGAATCAAGGGTTTGAATAGTGTGTGACTTCAAAAGGACTCAATACTCTATGTACCCTTCTACTTACTTGGGTGCATGAGTGTTTTCATGGATTTCTTACTATTCCATGTTGACCAATAATAGGACGTTGAATAAGTCTTTGCATGGTGTGGTTCTCATCTAATTATTATTATTATTGTTATTATTATCTATAAATAAATATAAATATAAATAAAAAATTATGAAAATTCAAAGCACGACCCTTAGACAGAATAATGGGCTACAAGCACTAGTTATGGGACTAGAAAGACATGTTACCCATGCTTGAAGGTACCCTCTAACTAAGGTCCTCTCTCACTTTCTACTTCTCTTTTCTTCTCCAGAAGGAATAATGTTTGATCTGTGGGAGCACTCTTGTGTCTCAAGGGGATGAACTGGACTTATAGTGACAATATGAAGTCATTGAATGTGGTTGGTTTTGGTATAGAATAAGGATGGATTTTATCAAGTCATTCAACCACAACGTCCATGAGGGACTTCATGTGACCTTAATCAGGAACTCCATTCCACTTTCTCTCTCATCCATCTATGCTTTCCATGACTCACCTCATTTCCAATGTCCATGTCCCTATTCAATGTCTTGGTTTGATGTTCTTGAATTCTTAGATTTGATACATCCAACTGTGTACTTCTTAAGGCAATTTCTTCAATGAACACATTATCCACCAAATTTTTCAATTCTTAAGCTTTCAAAGACACTCTTCGATGATTCCATCAAAGTCTTTGCTTTTCTGGAACTCCATGGACCCCATTCTCATTAGAAAACTCTATGTATTTTTTGAGAAATTCAAGTTGAAGAATTTTGTTTACAACCTTCATAAATGGGTACCTATTGATGGCCCTCCTACATATGCAAAACCCTATATATAAGACATCATTAATGCAGCATAAAAATAGTTTATATATACACATCCACACTTTGAATTTTTCACATTTCATTTCAAATGCCAAAGGAATTTTTATAGTTTTCAAAGCCCAGAACCTTCCAAAAGCCATATCTTCCTACCCAGTTACTCAAATCACTTTGTTCTTTGAACACATAGCTGCTAGAGGTAAGCTCTTAGTCATGGGGCCCACAATCTAAAGTTTTTGATAGAAAATGTTTCTCAATGTTTCTAACTCCCATAAAGGTTTAACAAAGAAACCAACATGAAAGCATCAAATTACAAAAGTTAGACTCTTCCAACTAGCTCTAGTAAAGCTTTGAACTTAAAATTTAATAAAATAATAATAAAACAACCAATATACCATGGTCCAACCTTAGCCTAGGTATAAGTAACTAATGTGATGAGATGTCAAAACATTGTAAGTTAAACATTATATATACTAATCCTTGGATATGTTGTGACCACTTATGGCACCAAAGGGAAAGCACACACAAGGAGGACCATCACAGCCACATGACAAACAACCATGAATGGGAAGGGGCCAAGAATAGGCCCAAGATGAATAAGAAGCAACCCATGCTACGAGAGATCTTAGGGAGGAGTTGAAAGTGAAATCTATCTATCAAATTCAAGAATAACTAGTAGTGACAAAGCAATGCCACCAAGATGAGGCACTAGCCCCACAAGAAAACCTTGAGGTGACATTGACAGAAGCCTATCTTAAGCAAATCAAGTCAAAGGAGGTTCAAAAAATAGTGCTCCAAGAGTTGAATTTTGGCTCTTTCTTGGATTAAGCACGTCAAGAAGTACAAGATCAATTAAAGACCTCTCCCATGTGGCCCATCATCACTTCTAGTAGGGAGTGGTACATGGAAGAGATGTTCTTATTCAAAAATAATAAGTAGGCTAATTCAATGGTCAAGATCAAGGAAATTTTTATGTCCTACTTAGTGCAGGCCATTTCAAAGGCACTTGGATTGCCAAAAATTGGAGCAAATCTCACTAAGATTTCAATATAGGCAGATCCTAGCATCAAAAATAATGGTTACAATAGCATTATGTTATTAACTATAAGGAGTATGATGTGATCACACTGACAAAGAGAATCTACTACAAGATTGAAACCTTTCACCTCAACCCAATGGTGAGGCCAAGTAGGATCATTGCCTTCTTCGTTAGTGTGTGTGCCACTCTAAGCAGTAGATTCCCTATCAACCTTCCATAGCTAATCTATCTTGAGATAGAAAAGCATTTTAAGAAGAACAAATGTGAAAGGAATCCACTCCCCTTTCCATGCCTCATCAGAAAACTATGTCAAAGGGGAGGGGTAACCCACTATGCAAATAATGATACTTGATGTGCTCCATCTGCTAACTGGATGGAGATGATGAAGGACAAAGTCCCTACAAAAGTCATTCAATAAGAAGAGTGGTAACGAACACCCTCACCATGCACTTAGCAAATAGTGTCAGATATTACTACAATTTCTAAACAATTACATGAATTCTGGGAATGGCTCTATATTGAGCAAGAGAGACAAGCAGGAATAGTCGTGGTGATCCATCTATGTATTCGTTGATGATGAGTCACCTTAATGAAGTGGTTCAAATTGTTAGCCAAATGGAGGGAGGTAGATCAATATTTTTAGCCCAAAGAATTTAGTTGCCTACAAGATCAAATCCTAGCACCTGAGAGGTAATAGTATCCCTCTCACAATAGCAACAATTTCTAGAAGTCTCTAGAAATGTAGCTACTTTTTTAATGCACTTGGAGAAGGGTGAGGGGGCAATAGTTTTGGTGATTTAGCACTAGGTATAAGAGATAGTAGTAAAGGTGGTTGTTGATAGAATTCCCAAAACTCTAAACACACCTACAATATATGTACCAAACATCTCTACACTTAAAGATGTGTAGACATCCACAGGAATAGTAAGTGGCAAGTTGAGCATAGAATAGCATGAACAATTGATAGATTAACTAGTGGGAACCAAGCAAGTGATTTTGGATGTCTTCAACCTTCTAAACATCATAACTACAACTCAATCGGAGGTACTAGAAGCAAGGGGCAAGAACATCATTTTGGAAGGGCAACTCAAAACAACCAAAGAGCTAAATGAATGCTTGGCTGCAAAGCTTGTCGAACTAAGGGCCTAGATTGCCAATCTTGCATTCCTCAAGCCAACATTGACAAAGGATAAAGCTCTTGAATAGATTCACACAAGATTTAAAGGAGTTGAGGGTGCAATGAAAATGATGGTGTTCTATCGATCCTTGGTAGAGGTCGCTTAGCATAAAATTCAAAAGGCCTTGAATTAGACCTGCTAGGAGATTGTACATTTGATTACAATATGAAATGTTGATGCACAAAAATAGTAAATGATAAATTTCATCTATCAATAGAAGGAGTAGTTAGCCAAAGTGAACACTGAGTTGAGAAGATTGGTAGAAGAAAATAGAAACCTCTCCATGGAGGAGGTTCATGCTCTTTGTCAAAAGATTACAATCAAAGTAACCATCCAAAAATCAAAGGCTCTTAACTTTTAGAGAGTCAAAAATCACTACAAGAATTAGGTTAGTCTACAAAAAGAATTTAATGAAAAGCACATCTAGTTGATAAAGGCAAAATTTAATGAGACCCTCAACAACTCTAGCAGGGAAGAGAGATTTGACAAGCTATCATTAATGATATAGATGCTTATAACAAAATGGAGATCCACATGAAGGAGTTGTAGATTGAGAAAATGACAAGATACATGGAGCTTGCCAATATCCAATATGCAAATTTAGCTATGTTAACTATAAGATGACTACAGTCTAAATTGGAGAAATGAGTGGCCAACTCATACTTGTTGTATGAGGTAGAGTTCAAGAACCACAAGGACACTAAGCAGAAGCTTGCAATAAAAAATGTAGAACTTGAGGTTCTCAAGGTAAAGTTCCCTATTCAAAGATCAATTTCCAAGAACCTAGCTAAGAGGATGAAAAAATACTAAAATTTGTAAAATGCACTCGGAGCATTTCATATCAAATGCAAGCAATTCACTACCTATTTTATCAATGTTAAGGAGATGTTCCTAGTAATGCCCTATCTATGGGATATCCCCATTCCAATGCACATTAATAATGTTGTGTGAACTATGAATGATCCCTAGAGTAAGGAGGAGAAGATGAAGAAATTTTTGGATATCTTTCACCCTCCACTAGAAGTGGTATCTGTAGTAGGATAACCATAGATGCCTTCACAATCGCGTGCGCCTCGAGTGGGAGAAGGTCCTTCGGAACCTTAGGAACCTCCACTGCCTAGGATCATCTAATATTTTTAACTATCTTCATGCCATCAAAGGATGTGTTATCCAATTTTGTTCAATCATGTTTTGGTGTTCAATTTTATGTCATGAACACCATAATTTTGTAATTAATGTTGATTCGTACACCTTGGTACTTAGTTTTTCTTTGTAGTTTTAGTTTTGTTATGTTGTGTGACAATCAATAATCCCATACCTTCCCAATTTTGTAAGAAACTTAAGGGAAAGTTTTCATTTAGTTATGGGGGTATGATGAAGAGTCTTCAATCAATTATGTTGCTGAGATCTTGTCAATGTAGGATTTCCCACATTGATGTGTACCCATCGACATGGCATCCTAGAAAGTCTATAAATATGACCTTCTAGTTGTGTTGATGAATTATAATTTTTGTTGCTAGCAGAACTCTTGCAATTTGTTTCTGTGAAAGATAGAACAATTTTCTAAGTTCCCATAGTAGGAGTCAAGTAGCATACAGATATTTATTCAAGCACTATTATACCTAAGCACTATAGTGTGTGCAATAATAAAGATGAGCCTTTTAATAAACCTTGCAGCACTTGAACTAGCTTAATGATTTATTTATGCATTTATTATTTTCATTAATTAAGTAATTAATTAAGCTAAATATACTAGCACACATAAGTATGATCACTTCGAGCATACATATAACACTTGGTAATCCCAATGGTGCTTAATGCTTGGTCATCCAATAGTGTTGTACATGTTTAGGATGTGTACAGAAAGTGGGACCATATGCGTATGTTAGGATAGTTAGTTATTAATTAAANCTATTTTTGGACTTAAGGTTGATGCCAAATGGTGCTTCACTAAAGTAGTATTTTTACAATTAGTATCAAAGCCATGGTTTTTAGTTTGAGGCTAGTGATGATTCTAGGTATATGGTTCATGATCATGATTTATTGTTTGTAACTCATGTGCTACCATGATGCACAAAAATAAGAGCAATGGGAGCTAACATCTTAATAATACTCCTCTTGGTTCTAATCCTCACAATGTGCTAATTGAATATGGAAAACAAAGTAGTCATGTGCATGAAAAGATGCATGATTATATAAGTGTGTATGAGGATGTGCATGAAAATGAGGATGTTGTGTTGATTAGTGAGAGGAATATTAATGAATCCCCTAAAAAGATGCAAGAACTAGAGGGCTATTTATTATATGTAGACAACATCATCATGCTTAGTCTATCCACAATAGAGAAAGCTTGTATGATCCAAGAATTGGTGGATCCTATGGAAGCGCCTTTCCTTCCAAAGTTAGGCTCTAGTACAAAATAGAAACTTGCCCTAACTCAAAATTCTATGTTGAGAAATCAAGTGAAGCCACTTGGGGATGTTGTTGATGATTTGTAGTTTTACAACCAAGATCTTTGGGATAAAAATTAGGAGGTATGATCATTGTTAAATACTCAACAAGATTTGTATGAAAGTCAACAAAATACGATTGAGACCCTAAAAAAGAAATTAGATGATAAGATTAGGGTCATGAAAGATTAGCTAACATTGTAAGCAAGGGCATTGACATAAAGGTTGAATCAATCAATTTTCAAGTTCCAAGCAAAGAAACCAAAAATCTATGAGGTCAATATGGATGATAGATAAATTTCTATTTGAAATAGAAGAGTTTTTAGAGATGTATGAATGTGTCATCAAAAGACAAGCTCCTGTTGATGCAAAATTCTTACATGGAATAGCAAAACTCTAGTGGCTTGACATGATTTAAGAAGAAAAGACTAGGATAGGCAAGCCCATCTAAACATGGAACTAGTTCAATAAGGCCTTGATTGAGAACTTTTATCTAGAAAATTTCATTCATAAAGCCTAGGACAAGTTAAAGGAGTTCTAGCACACAAGAGATCTAGCGAAGTATATTTGAGAATATGAAAATATCATCATAAAAATCTTGAAAATTGATGAGGACAAGTATAGACTATTTCCTAATGGCCTCAAACCATGGAACCAATGTGAGCTCAAAACTTGCAAAATCATAGGATTTAGGAAGGTCATCCATGTTGCTACCACTTTGATTAAAAGGTGGGAAAGAAGGATAAGGATGTATTAGAAAAACTACTCAAGAGTAAGAAGGAAATTAATAAACCTTGGAGAGGGGATGGATAGGTGAGTTTTTATGGATTCAAAGGTGCTGATGTTAAGCCAGCTCCAAGTAAACAAAACTTATCTTGGGGATAATGTTATATCTTCTAAAAATAGTAGGAGTTGTGAAACAAATGATCTTATTTTAGAGGGTTCTCTCAATATCCTTCAAGGCATCTAGNTTGCAAGTTTTGAGCTCACATTGGTTCCATGGTTTGAGGCCATTAGGAAATAGTCTATACTTGTCCTCATCAATTTTCAAGATTTTTATGATGATATTTTCATATTCTCAAATATACTTCGCTAGATCTCTTGTGTGCTAGAACTCCTTTAACTTGTCCTAGGCTTTATGAATGAAATTTTCTAGATAAAAGTTCTCAATCAAGGCCTTATTGAACTAGTTCCATGTTTAGATGGGCTTGCCTATCCTAGTCTTTTCTTCTTAAATCATGTCAAGCCACTAGAGTTTTGCTATTCCATGTAAGAATTTTGCATCAACAGGAGCTTGTCTTTTGATGACACATTCATACATCTCTAAAAACTCTTCTATTTCAAATAGAAATTTATCTATCATCCATATTGACCTCATAGATTTTTGGTTTCTTTGCTTGGAACTTGAAAATTGATTGATTCAACCTTTATGTCAATGCCCTTGCTTACAATGTTAGCTAATCTTTCATGACCCTAATCTTATCATCTAATTTCTTTTTTAGGGTCTCAATCGTATTTTGTTGACTTTCATACAAATCTTGTTGAGTATTTAACAATGATCATACCTCCTAATTTTTATCCCAAAGATCTTGGTTGTAAAACTACAAATCATCAACAACATCCCCAAGTGGCTTCACTTGATTTCTCAACATAGAATTTTGAGTTAGGGCAAGTTTCTATTTTGTACTAGAGCCTAACTTTGGAAGGAAAGGCGCTTCCATAGGATCCACCAATTCTTGGATCATACAAGCTTTCTCTATTGTGGATAGACTAAGCATGATGATGTTGTCTACATATAATAAATAGCCCTCTAGTTCTTGCATCTTTTTAGGGGATTCATTAATATTCCTCTCACTAATCAACACAACATCCTCATTTTCATGCACATCCTCATACACACTTATATAATCATGCATCTTTTCATGCACATGACTACTTTGTTTTCCATATTCAATTAGCACATTGTGAGGATTAGAACCAAGAGGAGTATTATTAAGATGTTAGCTCCCATTGCTCTTATTTTTGTGCATCATGGTAGCACATGAGTTACAAACAATAAATCATGATCATGAACCATATACCTAGAATCATCACTAGCCTCAAACTAAAAACCATGGCTTTGATACTAATTGTAAAAATACTACTTTAGTGAAGCACCATTTGGCATCAACCTTAAGTCCAAAAATAGCCATACAACCTAGTGATAATCCAAAATGGACTAACCTTAATAGTCACAGCACTTGCACACACAACATAAGTGCATGTCTTCCTTTAGTCCATAAGTTAGAAGCATATTAAGTACACCACATAAAATCATATAAGTGACACAACTAGCATGACACAGAAAAGAATGACCAAAATAAGCATACACAACCATAAGAGATAGTGTTCTCCTAGAAGAGCTAAAGATACATTCATACTCTAACATCTCTAGCCTTAAGCCCTACCCATCAAAGAGAATGGTAGTGGTCCAAGCATCAAATTCAAAGTTCCTCTACAAGCCTTCATATCCTTATAATGAGCTACACAAAGGAATTAGGGCCAATGTAGTTCTTTAGTAATGGTTGTAATAGCATAGAACCTATGAAGATCCCCATGCTCCTTTGACCCCTACTCTAGAGAAAAATAGCCTTCAATCTATCAATAAGGAATATTTTCCTACAACATCTACATTCTAATTAATGAATCTTAATAAAATATTATTATAGAAATTTATTTTTGTATATTTCATTAATATCAAACCTTCTTAATTAGATTTAATTTAAAGCTTTAAAGGGCATTACAGTTTAAATAAAACTAAAGACATGAAGGGAAAATATAGATTTTTAACCTATCATATTGTAATATGTTATCATATAATATATTGCAAAATATGCATCCAAATCTAAGAACAAATTGCAATCTTTTGATGACACACTACAATAAATTTCAAAGTAAAGGAATCCTTATGAAGATGCTTTATCTGTCTTTAGAAGGCCTATGATGAATCCTGCCACAAACAGAGACATAGGTGCTATGGAGGTCTATCACATGTTATATGAGCTTTCTTTACTAGAGTGAATTCATGTTTTCCATGCCATCAATGTATCATGGGAAGCATACAAGAAAGTTATTATTAATGAAAAGGAATTGGATGAAGGTAAAAATTACATGACTATTATTAATGTTTATTAAAAACAATCACTTTTCATGGAGGGAGTATCATTACTACAAGCTTTTAAAGAGTACAATTGTGACATGAAGAATAAAAAGAACTCAACTTGAAATTTGTGTCACCTAGAACAAAATGTTATTATGAGATATTATTCCAAAATTCCTCTTTCTAGAAAGCATTAAAGAAAGAATGATAGTTCATAGACATAACTCTACAAGTGCAAGATCATGAAGAGTATGATTTTCAAATACTTAATCATCATTTGTTTTCAACAAGTCATCTCCAAATACTAGAATTAGAGATGCTTGGCTTATGAACTGTTAATAGGATGTATGATTGGACATTCAAATTTCTAGGAGAGGATGTTACAAAGTTCACCATAACCTTTCATGCCAATAATAAATCATCTCGATCTATGATTGTCATAAATCGTGGCTATGGTACCTATGATCCTGATAAGCTAGGTGCTAAGCAAAAAAAATGCTATAGAAAAATTGTAGGCCATGTGTTGTTTTCACAATTAACAGATGAAGTTGATACTACTTTATGAATGATTATCTAGCAAATAGTTGGTATGATAAATTCTTTTCTTATATGTGCAATTCAGAAAGTTTTCGTAAAGTAGTATCATGATAAACGTAGTGCTTTACTTGTCATGGCACCCACAATGCTGCTACATATAACATTAATGTAACTATTGTTCATTCTACTTTAAGCCTTGGTATAGGTACATTTAAAGAACATTTACCTCTCCTAAAATGTATATAATATCGACTTTCCCACATGAGATATATAATCATTGATGAAAGGGGGCGAAGAGGGGGGGGGTGTGGGGGAAGATTATTATAGAGTTTTGATAAAAGATTAAGAGAAATATTTCCATAGCATCATAACAAAATTTTTGGAGGAAGATCAATTATACTCATAGGAGACTTGGATCAACTTCCTCTTCTGCTTGATGTTGTGCCTTATGCATCCAGGAATCTAGATATCATAGGAGTTTGGCAATACTTTGATACATTTGTTGTATTAGATGTAGTTTATCATTAATCCATAAATGGTCCTAAACAATAAAGATTCAAGGAAATATTAAAGCATGTCGAAGATGGAAAATGTCTTAATGAAGACTATCAATTCTTGGGTGCTCAAATGAATCTCAATTGACTTTTCATGGATTAGATGATTTTGAATACTTTGTGCATTTGTATGATACAAGGGAGAAAGTGCAACAAAATAAGAAGATGTTGCAAAAAATGTAAAGCAATATGTATTGCATTGCAAACAAAGATTCCCATGGATTTAGAATTTTTGATGGGAAAAGAGATTACATAAAATGACCTTTACTTGTATGCAAAAGTGCATAGATTACGCTTACAGTTAAGATTTTGCCAAAAGTAGGATTAGTGAATAGTGCACTTTGCATAGTTCACAGTATTGTCTATCACCTTGGAAAATAATCTCCTACATTGACATGTAATGTTGTTATTGATTTTGACTCCTACATCAAATGTCCATTCAATAATCGCAATCCCCATCATGTTCCAATTGTACCTATGGTTTGAGGAGTATCATGTTAGTTACCATTGCAATTGGCATAGGCCATGACTATCTATAAATCTAAATGAATAACTCTATATAAGGTCATTATTGATATAGGATCAAAAGAAGTGATCTGATTTTTGTTGCATTATCTAGAGTCGAGAACATTGACTCTTTGAAATTTCATCATTCATTCTCCTTATAGGGATATAAAAAGATTTCAAATTCTAAGTGTTTTCATAGTATAATTGCAAAGGAAAAATATTTGCTGATTTACAAGAGTAGGCATCTTAGGTTCAAGCTCCTACCTCTATTATTACATCTATTCTTCCTATTCCTATTTCCTATTCTACACTTCTATAATGGTTGTTGCAGCAATTGTGTAATGTATTCTTGCATAAGGGTATTTGAAATATATATGATTTTATTTTTATGGGGCTCTTTTTAAATATTTAATGTATTAATAATACTATTTAATATTAATTCATTTGCCAATTTTGATATTATTGAATGATTTCACATATTATTTCAATAGCTTAAGTTTTAAAATAATGTCGTCAATAATGATAATGGATATCTTTTAAAAAATTAATCCAATTTTTTGTTAGGGTTGCAAAATGGCTCCATTAACTTTGATATAATATATATATATATATATATATATATATGAATTAGCTGAGAAGATCTTCTGAATATTTATTCTTTTGGAAGCCTGACTGCTGGTCGAGGAAAAAAGTTTGATGATAACCAAATCACTCATCCATCCTCTCTTCCTCTCTTCCTCTGCTTCTTTCCATTTTCTTTGCACCCTCTGGATTCAATTTGTTCTTTCAATATTTGTTTGGGATGTTTTTGAGGTATTGTTATTTGTTGAAGATTGATGTTTTGAAAACACCTGGAACAAACATTGAAAAAAAAATTGGACCAATGCAAGGAAAATGAAAAAGGGGCATAGGAAAAGAAGATGGATGAATGATTTGGCTATCATCAAACTTGTTTCGTGAGAGAATGAACTTTAGAAGATCTTCTTTAACCCATATATATATATATATATACACACGCTGATAACTGTTATAGTCAACTTAGTAAACTTAGTAAAAAAAATGGTATCATTAGACTGAAATTGAAATTTTGTTAAGTCTACACACTCTGGGAAGAAATGTTTCACAGCAGATTTGAACAAAATGACCAATTAATAACTACCAATTAAAAAAAATATAGTCCCCGCACATTTTTCCACTTTCAAAAATAAATGAATGTCATCGATGCCGCATTTCGATCTTTGCATAGTTCCACCGTAGCTGCAAAAATGCCCTCACATTTTTTTTGGTGCTGCAGCAAAGATGCCTCCACGAGCACCATAATTGAAGCTAAGCTTCTCTGCTCTGCATTATCATCTTGGATGTTTTTGTTTTTATTTTTATTTTTTCCGTCCATCTGCAATCCTATCTAACTAGATTTATTGGCATAGCGATTTTGCAGAAAGGATATTTTATTATGCATAGAAGTTGGAATAAAAATGACTCATCAATTAGAGTGATGTTCAAACTCGAGTCTGGAACGGCATGGCTGGATGTCCAGTCAATATCTTGAAACAGGAGAGCCAGACTTAAATTTTAGTTTTTGTGTGACCTGGGCTTGCTTAACAAATACAAGGTGAGTCTTCTTTGGAGCTGTGCAAATGCGTGCTTTCATATCATTAATGCTTTCAAGGACGATCTTCCATGCTTAAAAGTACGTTTTCAAGATGCAAATTCGGACATTAATAATAGGTCGATGATGCAAATTCGGATCTGACAGGAAATTCCTGCAATTACTTGCATTAAAACTAGCATTCCTGGAAAGGCAATAAAATTTCCATTTTCTACCGGCGGATGCAGGTAAACTCCAATTTTCATCTTTTCATTCATTGTTTAACCTTGAATGCCCACTGCACTAACCAGGAAAACCGCTTACTATGGATTCAAAGAAGCAAACCACTAAAGGTGCACCTCTGTGGAGGCTGAACATGTTTGAGGAAATGAGAATTTCCTGCTAATATTATCATACATATAATGTACCGTTACCGTTAGTTATTTATATAATAAAATTCAATCGGGAATCAAATAATATTCATCTCTGGTAATAAAACCTTGGAGTAAATAACGACTACAAACCCAACAACCAAGGATCTTGGACAGCTGTTTGTGCTTTTAGGCACCGTCACTGAAATATAATTTATTTATGTACAAGGATACAATTCAGGCGAGATGAAAAACAGGGAAAACCAGAGCACACTATGGAAAGCCCACAAGAAAACCATTATGAGAACATGGATACACAACATAAGATTCAACATTTTATCTATGATCTATACTTGACTTTATGGGTCTAACATTATTGGTCTCTCTTTGGTAACTCCTGCCTTCTCCGTGGTCACTAATCAGAAAAGCTTGAACTGTCAATTTCAGCCCTTCTTGGAAGTAAAGGCGGCTGTGACTCTACCACCCTAATAATCTCTTCAAAGTTTCCTATTAATTGTGTCCCCAGATTTTGCACATGTCCAATGGTGATAGATTTTAGAATTGACTCAACTTCCTTCATTCCAGGTCTCATGGAAGCATCTTGGCAGGTGCATCTTAGACCTAGCATCAAAATTTTTCCACTGCTGACATTTCTTCATCTTTGTCCATCTGGATTCCTCCTCCACTTTCATCTGCCATCTTTATCATATCTTTCAGAGCTTCTCTCCTTTCTTCTGCTGTTGTCTCTTGCAGAGCCATGGAAATCCACAATGGCAATGTGAGATCCCCTGAAAACATCTCATCTGTGGGCTTCAATCTTGTCATGACTTCTAAGGCAACCACTCCAAAGCTGTACACGTCCCCTTTAGCAGATATTCTTTCCCCAATGCCATACTCTGAAACCATCCACTTGAATTGAGCAGATGCATCTTAACATTACAGGAAGAAGAATTTATTAAAAAAGCATGTGAAAATAAAATAGAGATACCTGGAGCAATATAGCCAGCAGACCCTTTTACAGCAACCAACTCTCCTGAAGAAGAGAAGAAGATGTCATTGAACCGTCAAACTCTCCCATGAGACGGGATATTCCAAAATCACAGATCTTAACAGTCATATCGCCATCCAATAATACATTCGCTGGTTTGATGTCGCAGTGGATGATCTGACAATCATAATCATGATGCAAATAGCTAAGTCCACTTGCTAATTCTGTTAAGATTGTTAGTCTCTCCCGCAAGTTCAAAGGAGTTAACTGACCATCTTCTCTGCTGTGAAGAAGAGAATGGAGACTGCCATTACTCATGAAAGGCATTATAACAGCTTTCAAATCTTCGGACCAAACCACAGTAATAATCTTCAGAATGTTACGATGTCTTACTTTCCCTAATACACCACACTCCTTTCTGAAGCTTTTAACAGTCTGCTGCTGATTTGTGGAAGAAAATAGTTTCACAGCAACCAACTCTCCTGACATCAAAATACCTCTATACACCTTTCCATGGGTGCCTTCACCCACCAAGTTGGAATCACTAAAATTACCTGTGGCCCTATGAAGTTCCTCGACAGATATCTTCAAGAAATGGTTGTTTATACTTGGAGTTTCCCCCTTGGATGTTCTGATTCTTCTGAAAAGTATCCCTGTAACAACCACAACCAGCAACACAAGGCCACCTAAAATGGCAAGCACAACTCTCAGAATAACATTTTTGTTTGAGTGAGATCTGTGCTGTCCAGCAGATATTGTACAAGCTGGAAGATCAAAGCATCTTCCACATAAATAAGGATTTCCAATGAAGGACCATCTGCTTAACCTTAGCTTATTTGAGAAACTGTGCAAACATGGCATCTCATCACTGAAGTTGTTGTATGAAAGGTTCAAAAAATAAATATTTGAACCATTCAAAAGAGATGAGGGCACCGATCCCGTAAAATAGTTACGAGAAAGATCTAGTCTTTGAAGCTGGGTGAGCCTGTTCCCGATTGATTTGGAAAGGTTACCAGTGAAATTATTGAAAGTGAGGTTGATTTCTCGGGCATCCAACCAGCTATCCATGTAAGATGCAACGCTTCCAGACAGCTGATTGTTGGAGAGATCGATATACTGTGCCATCTGCAACCCTGTTATTTCTGTTGGCACTTCTCCTTTCAAATCATTTGCTGACAAATCAAAATAAAATACAATAGATTTCAAACCAGCAACCTCGGGCGGTATTGCTCCTGAAAGGCTGTTCCCTGAGAGTATAAGCTCTTCAAGAACATCGCAGTTTCCCAGCTCCGATGGAATTCTTCCAGATAGCAAGTTCCCATGGAGATTTAGACCACGCATATTAACAAGTTCCCCAATGTTGGCAGGGATGTAACCCGACAAATTATTCTGATATATATACAGATATTCAAGTGTTTTGTTTAACAGGGAAAATTCAGACGGGATGTTGCCACGAAGTTTGTTTTTTGACAGATTGATTCCTTGCAGGGACCTCAAAGTTGCCACATGAGAAGGAATGACACCGCTGAACATATTATCGTCAAAATTAAGTCGATTGACAGATGATAAATTTCCTATGCTTTCAGGGATGTTGCCACACATGAAGTTTCGAGAGAGTTCCAATAACTGAACATTTGGAAAGGAGCCTCCGAATTTAGCCGGTAGAGTTCCAGTTAAACCGTTGCCATAGATTTGGAACGCAGTTAACTCAGAACAATTGGAAAGAGCTTCCAAGACGGTAGCCTTCCTGCCAATCTGTTACCGGACAATTCAAGCTCTTGGAATTGGGTCATATTCTGCCATGACTGTGGGAGGTTACCAGTGAATTCATTGTCGGCTAAACGCAAAACCAGAAGCTCTGCTCTGTGAGACATGGTGCCCATCCATGAAGGAAGATGACCTTGCAAATTGTTATCAGATAAAGATAGCTTTCTAAGAGCTGTGAGGTTGCATATGTTAAGGCCAACACGCCCATGCTTGGCATGGGGCCTTTGTTTATTTTTATTTTTATTTTAAAAAAAAAAAGGAAAGAAGAATACAAAATTAAAAATTGAAAACAAAAAAGAGGGTTACCCTAACCTTAAAATTGGCTATAAAAAGTCATCAAGGTGATGGAGTTGAGGGAGGGAGGAGGTTTCGGCCTGAATTCGCCGAAGGATTTCAGCCTTCTACTGCTGGGCTTTGGTTTCACTTGTCTTATTTCTGCAAGTTTCACAGGTAGATTCTAGTGGCTGTTTTCTTGGTTCTTTTTTGGTTTCTCGTCAGTTGCAGGTTCCCTTGGGTTCAGCTGCAGCTTCCAGGTTTCGAGAGCGACAACCGGAGGTCACACGCTGTCTTCATTCGCCATTGCTCCACCGCCTGTTGCTGTCCATCCATCCTTCACTGGTGCACAGTCCTCTGCCGCAAGTTCTACCTCTAGTGTAGGAGCTCCTGACACGACGGCCAACGCCCAGATCGCATGAGCACAGCAGACAGCAGAGTGCGTGGCAGCAGCAAGCAATCCTCTTTTCTCTGTTGCAAGTAATTGTTGCAGTAGGCGAATCTGTCTCTACCACAAAGGCAGCAACAGGGACAGCAACCACAAGCACCTTTTGCAGCAAGACATATAAAATTTGAATTTTTGAATTATTTATCATTTTATAAATTGCACAAATTATTTTAAGTTTCCAATATTAAATTAAATTTAAGTATTTAAATATTAAATCAAAGTTAAGTTTTAAATATTTTACTGTCACATAGCTTTTTCAGAGACTATTCTTGGGTTTCCGTACCCATACGGGAGGCACCCTAGGCTATAGTCTCCTCAAACGAGTTTTTCACAGGTGTTCGCATGTCCAAAATTTACGCATCAACACCTTTTTGGCGCTAGAAGGAGGGCAGTTTCTCAACATTTTTTTTTTCCTTTTATGTTTCTTTTTCTTTAAAAAAAATTATCATATTTCTTATTACTGTCTATTTAATTTTTGGTCTCCCCATTTTCAATTTTACTGCTCTATTTTAATTTCAAATTTTTAAAATTTCCAAATTTATATTCTAGCAATCCTTTTAATTTATTTTTCTGAAATTTAATTTAGGTGATTTAAATTATTTTACTTTTTATTTACTTTTATGAAATTTTACAATTTCAATTTTACTTTTAAAAATTTTAAAAAATAAAAAATATAGTATTCAAATGTTTTTTTATTTTCTTTAATTTTCACAGTTTATTAGCATTTTACATTTCTTGTTATTTTTCATTTTATGAGTGACTTTTCTTACGGAGTATCTCAACAAAAAACTCATACTCCTACCCCTAGTCAACCAACTACTCGTCAATTTACTTTGAGGAAACAACGAGCTTCACTTTTTCCAAGTTTAATTCCTAAAAAACCTCGGACTAAGATGGCAGCCCATCAACCCCCGACTCCCTTAGTAAGAAACCCTTTTAACTTTCACAACTACCATGACATACCAAAATCCCTTCAAAACATAAACTTGTTCTTCGATCCTACAACCTCTACGAATGATGCCCGCCAACACATACAATGTTTTGAAACCTTATTAGGGATCCACAACATTATACATAATGATGTGGCATGCAGGGTGTTTGTAACAACATTTAGGACCAAAGCAACCCAATGGTTCTTAATGCTTCCTGATGCCTCTATTAACACATGGCAAGAATTCAAAAACAAGTTTTTGAATCAATTTGACAAATTTACAAGCCCTGCTATCGCATCAAGCAACTTTACCAGCCTAAGAAAGCTACCCGGGAAAAATGTTAGGGATTATAACCTTAGATTCCTTCATCAACTAGCCTATGTGCCAAATGAGATGCGACCACAACCAGATGGTATCCTCAACTTCTATCTCTCTACCATTGATCCATTCTTCGCTTATGCTATCAAATCTGATCCCAACATAATGGAAATACAAGGTGCAATGTCAAAAGCTATGGAATTAGAGCAAATAACCCTTATGAACAGCATCCAAACCCAATTTGGGATGATGAGTGTTAGTAACCCTATGCAATCAAACCCACTCCTACCAACTTTTCAAACATCTAATGTTATGCCTCAAGCTGTTTCTCCCTTTCAATCAACTCAACCTTTAAGTAATTACTCACAAGGCCCCATGTCCTCTTCATTCTTACCATCCAACACTGGTTTGAATGATGACCAATCAAAAGCCTTGATTCAATCCATTATCAACCCAAACGGGACATCAAATTCTGTTGAACCACCAACCCAAACTCAAAATCAGATGACCCAAATACTCACTTCACTACAAAAACTATCCAATGAAGTGGTTGAGCTAAAGAGAAACAATAACAAAAGCCCTATACAACCAGAAAAACCAAGTGCATCAATCAACGATGATTATTGTCGTCTTCATAATACGAGGCAACATTCTGAAAAGACTTGTCCTCAATTCATGGCATTGTATGGTGACAATACCCAAGGGCAACAAAATGGGAAAACCCCTATCATGGTTCTTGATGTACCTCATGAGACAGAAAATGAAGAGGTTTCCTCATTAGAACAAGTTATGGTAGGCGACCCTAACCCACACAACACTCGCTACCGCAAAATCAGTGACATTATGAATACTACACAACAACAAACTAGGAACAATTTCTATACACCTCCAAACAAAAGAGTTCCTATTCAAAACAATGCAAACAATCAATCCGGGTCATCCCAAGTAATTGCCCCACAACAACCAAACCCCCCATCTGTACTTAGGAGAGTTCCATCTCAACAAGAAGCCAAAGATGAACATAAGAATTATGATTTGGTTGAGGACTTAAAAAGAGTTAAAGCCAACATTTCGATGTATGACCTCCTACACTTTAACGAAATGAAAGAAGTGATTCGGGATATGGTTCATATACCTGTAGCCCAAAGAGAAAAATCCCCAATTCCCGAAAGGCAAGTTCACTTTGCAGAAAGTCCTAACACGTTATCAGTACAAAACGTGAATAATTCCATGTCTAGCAAAAAGGATCATCCCCCTTTCCTAACCACTTTGATTATTTTAGGAAAGAATGTCCATAACTGTTTAATGGATTCAGGTGCAACTGTTAGTGTTATGCCTCTTGACATTTGTAACACCTTAGGAGCACAAATGATACCACAAACTAAAAGTGTGATTCAACTTGATGGATCTAGCGTACCTGTAGTAGGGTTATTAAAAGGAGCAAAAGTACAACTTAAGCAATACCCTACATTTACATGTTATACAGATATCCTAGTAGTTGATATGACACCCACATATGGTGTGCTATTATCTAGAACTTTTGGTGCTAAGTTTGGGGGCTTCTTTAGGTCGGATTTCTCAGAATTATTGATCCCATTTGAAAGAAAATCTGAATATATGATTATACCTAGGGAACCCTTTTATAAGCAAATGGTAATAACTTTTGATCAACAAACTATGTCTCAAGGAAATCAAAACAACGATCATTTCATTGGAGTGGTCGAACTAGGACTTGGCGAGTATTCCTTAAACGATGATACAAATGAGGCTACATACATAAATCCTTTTGCATACACATGTTCCACTCAGTACTATCAAGCTTTTAGAGAATATGAGAAGGTGTATGAAGATATTTTTCCATATCACCAACATGATGGAAAAACCTTTCTTTTCGGTGACCCACCACCACTAGGAAATGATACAGACATAAGTGAGATTTTAACTAATGAAATATTAGAAGATGAACCAAAATTTGATGATGATCACTGCTACCTTGATCAAAGGGCCAATTTTTTAGATTTTACAAACTTGAATACTTGGATATTAAGAGTGGACGGTGCTTCTTCCAAGAAAGGATGTGGAGCTGGAATAATGCTTATACCTCCTGGTGAAGCTCCTATTCTTAAAGCTATTAATTTCACTCAACCAATGACCAACAATATACTCGAGTATGAAGCATTAATTCACGGGATCAAATTAGCTAAACACTACGATTTGTCCAAACTTAAAATCTATAGTGACTCCCAACTGATAGTGAACCAAGCTAATGGTCTCTTTGACGATAAAGACATCACCATGAAAGCATACAAAGCTTACGTTCTTGAACTTATTAAAGAATTTCAATGTGTAACCATTGAACATGTGCCTAGAGAAGAAAATTATATTCCTAATGCACTAGCCCAGATGGCTACCACTTTGGATGTCCCTTTTAAACATAATGCTTGGGATTCAGAAATCATTATCAAAAAGGTGAAGTCTTATTCTATCCCTGATAATATCTCTTCTTTTCAAGTGTTTGTTGATGATGACCATATTTGTAAGTTCCTATTTTCTGAAGGAGAATTTAATGATCAAGGAGATACATCCAAGGATGTTGTGTTCTTAAATAAGATATCTCCTAAAACTGCAGTTAGAGAAGCTTTATTTGATGATCTATACACCAAGGCCCCAGATTTATCGAAAGACAATAATTGGCAAACGTTAGCTCAAACTAAAACAATTCAAGTTCAAAAGGGAGGAAAACAATACCCTGTTAAAATAGGAGCTTGTCTACATCCAGATGAAAGACAAAGATTTGTTGATCTATTACATGAATTTAATGATGTTCTAGCTTGGACGTACAAAGACCTTAGGACTTTCAATCCACTAGTGATGAAACATACCATT
>MNCI01020440.1:149121-172264 GCA_015680685.1 Gnetum montanum | reverse complement strand
TCCCATCACAAGTTCAAAATCATGGGAAATCTTGTTCTTCAATGGCTTTGGTTTTGCTGTGTTGTGTAATGTTTGTTGAAATTTGAGTGTTGCAATTTTGTTTTGTTCTGTTGCAGAGAAGCTAGGGTTATGGAGCTTATTGCTTCCCTAAGCATCCTTCGGTTTTTCGCCTGTAAGTGATTTCGATCCTTATCTCTGTTCTGTTTTAATTTGCCTGATACCGTCTTTTTTGGATACTTTAGTCATGATCAATATCTTTATCTTGTTGTCTAAATGGTAGATGAATTAGTCAAGGTCGTACAGATACTATCAGGGCTGATTTTTGGAGCAGCGACCATGGCATTGTGTAAGGCTATTTATTTGAAGAAGTGGGCAGAGTCTGTGCTTTGCACTACAAAAAACTCACCTGGGCCAAAACGTTTGAGTGCATACAAGCCAGCTTTGGTGCCAGTGCACCATCATTTCATGTGGCCGCCTGAGTTTGATGGACATGATCCAACAGGTCTTGGGATCAGATCTGCAACAACAGTTAAAGTCTGTTCCCCATCACAGACAAAGCAAGAGAGCCATGAGAAAGTACCCTCTCCCTGGTCCAACTATGGTTCTGGCATAACCAAGGGCAACATATACTCGGAGGAACAGCTCGAACAGTTTCTTGCAGATGTTGAGGAAAAATTGACAGAGGCTGCAGAAAACAAGATGAAAGCTGCTGCAGCAGCTGCTGCTCAGGGTTCTGCAAACACTCCTCCTTCCATGTCAAGCAGAACTATAAGGACTGTTAGGATGTTTCCAACCCAGCAAAACTATCACAGACCACCCAAGAGGGGCCCAATGACTATGGAACAATCAATCGAAGCTTTTAAGAATCTAGGTGTGTATCCACATATTGAGCACTGGAGAGATAATCTACGCCAGTGGTTTTCTGAAGCTTTGCTCAAGCCTCTTGTTCAGAAGATTGACACCAGTCATCTTCAGGTAGAGTACTGCGTATATCTTCTGTTATTTCATTTCTTAATTCAGTCTTAGGGAGGCATTGATTAGTCTTAAAATGTGTGTTTTGTGTTTTAAATTTTTGAAAAGGTCATGCAAGCAGCGGCGAAACTTGGATTGACCGTAAACCTTACAAAAGTAGGAAGCAATGAACCTTCCCCTATGGCACCGGTCTCTGCTTTATCTGGAAACGGGTGGCGGACTACGGATGAGGATGGAGTTCTTCATCAGTTGCGAGCTTTCCTCGTTCAGGCACGTGATGCTCCCAGTAAGTTAGACAACTTAACAATTGACTGCTTTCCCTTGATGTTTTAGAAACTACATTGCAACCTTGAATTTATGTTTTATATTTTATACCTTATTTTCCTTATTAGGACTTCATCCACCCAAAGATTTGTCTTTGAATCCTCTTATACAAGAATGTATAGATGCTGTCACGGAACATCAAAGGCTGCGTGCCTTGATGAAAGGAGAATGGGTGAACGGGTTGCTGCCCCAGAAGACTGTAAGGCTGGATTACACTGTTCAAAGGGTTAGAGGTATAATTTGAATTTTGTTGAATAAATGGTTAATCCAGACACAGTAATGGCTTATATTTTGTATCAAGAAGGATGACATGAACTTTGTGCTTATATTGTGATGTGTTCTTTCATCAGAACTTGCTCAAGGTACTTGTGTGAAGAACTTTGAGTATGACATTTTTGGAGAAGCGTATGACAAATCCAGTAATAGATGGTCTTCCGAGTTACCAACTGATTCACATCTTCTCCTTTATTTATTTTGTGCACTTCTGGAACATCCACAATGGATGTTGCATGCTGCATATCCAAGTGCTCATTCTGGAAAAAACCCTTTCTTTGTTAATATGCTTCCTCCCACAGAACGAATTCCAGAAAAATATACTGCCGTTTTGTCATGCCCTCCCAATACATTACATGCTGGGGCTTGTGTGCTAGTTGTAGGAAAGCAGAGGTCTCCTATTTTGGCATTATATTGGGATTCAAAGTTACAGTTTTCTCTTCAGGTATGGTATTTGTATTGAGACATATTCTTCATTTTCATTATCCTTAACCATAATTTTGCACAAGTTGACCGTGCATGGGAATTCTTTTTGCTATTAGGGGCGAACTGCTCTTTGGGATGCCATTTTACTTCTGTGTCATAGAATTGAAGTGGCTCATGGAGGTGTTGTTCGAGGGATGAGTCTTGCATCCTCTGTTTTCAACATTTTGTCAGTATTCGAGGAACAAGATCAGGGCAAAGATTGATTTTTTAAATCAAGTTTTTGGAGATGGTTTTTCGTTATGTTATGCATTATTCTTCAAGGATGTAAATGTTGCCAATGGTACATGCATTATTCTTAAATAATATGTCATATGCACCACTTGGATATATTGGACTGCACCACTTGGTTCTTTTTAATGGAAATTTTCTTGTCATAAAATAACTCAAAATTGCTCATTGGAATTGAACTTGTCACTTTGGTTTTCTATACAAAACTGTTACCACTAATTTAACACACTGCGAAAAAGGCAAAGTAAATATATATTTTTATACTTTGGATAACATTTACTTTGTGTGAGCGTGTTATTTTCCAGACCTAAGGTACAAGTGATTTTGGAAAGGAGAATTTTTTTGAGGTCTAATATTTCACAATGCACCATTTAAATTAATAAGAAATAAAGAAGAAAGCTCTATCTCTTGATAGAGGTGAATGGTTAAAGAAAACTGATTATAGCTGACCCATATTTATTTAGACATGTTCTAAGAATAGAGAAGTTTTAGTGAGGGGTTTCTAACATGGGGAACTATAGTATTAGAGATTCTATTCTGTTTTGACTGAGTAATATGTATGATGACATTAGAGGGGCATCCCAGCTATAGAGCATTTTCAGAATCTCTTATTACTGCACCCTAAATTCTGCATAAGATATGATATTTTTGCAAAATGTGTAAATGGTAGTCATATTTATATATTCATTGCTGCATGGTTGTATCTGGAATGAAGCTTGGGTAGCTATAGCATCATCTTATGAGGCCAAAATCTGTACAGGCAGTGGTGTGGACATGGATGGGGACACAATGCAGTAATAAAATTTAGAATGCATTAATGTGATCTTTGGAAAGGTCTCTTGGCATTCTATTTGGCTGATGCTCTCCTACCACTGGGAAATGAATAATCTTTAATGTGATATGTCTGTTTTTCTTTTAAATGTATGTTTACCACGTATTGATGGGATAAATGTGTGAATGATCTTAAATATGACATTTTTCTTTATTGTTTAAATTTGGTTTACCATTTATTATTTAGGTCCTTATTGTATTGTTGTCTCTAACTTGCATCTGCACTAAACCAAAAGTACTAATACTACTTCAAAAAGAAATCTAAAGCAAAAGTACATCAAAGGTAAATTTTTGGTTGAACAGGCAAGTTTGCAGAGCTGCAATTGTTGCCCTAGCATCGTTGGCTGTTGCTGAAAAGGAATAAGAGTGGCATGACCGTACCTGATAGTTTAAAGAATGATTCAAACAAAATATTAATAGTAGCATTCAATGATTTGAAAGCAGTGGATGTAACTAGATTTAATGTGACTTGACTGATTTGATTTAATGTGACTTGACTGATTTGAAATAATGCACAAGTTTAAGGTTATCCTTTAATACTATTTTTCTAAAAGATGTAAATTAAGTATGGATTCAACAAATAATGAAGATTAGCTGCATTTATGACATTTATAAAAATGTGTATAATTTTAATAGTGAACTAAAACTGGAATTTTACTTGACCAAGAGGGCATTATCAAAGTGAAAAATATGATGAAAATAAGAAAAGTAAAACTGTGAAGTGTAATGTAGAAATTTAACATCCTCATCCCAAGCATTATCAAAGTGAAAATATAATATAATGAGGTACTCAAAGTGAAAATATAATGAGGTACCCCGTGAAAATAAGAAAAGTAAACCCCGGTCAAAGTGAAAATATGCCGAGGTACTCGGTGAAAATAATAAAAGTAAAACTATGAAGTGTACCGCAGCAATTTAGCATCGTCATCCCGAGGTACTCGGTCAAAATAATAAAAGTAAAACTATGAAGTGTACCGCAAGAATTTAGCATCGTCATCCCAGCCTCGCCCTGTGATTTTTTAATATATGTTTTAACGATTTACATTTTTTTAAATGTTTCTTTGCATATCTTTTCGGTTTGTTTTCCTATGTTTTAACCGTGATGTACCAGTTTTTCTTTTTTCTTTTACTTTTTTTTCCCTAAAACAAATATCATTTGATCATGACTCAAAACTCAAATCTTCATAGGAGCTTTCCTTGATCATGGGAATTTCATACGTTAAGGATAATTGTTTATAAAATTTACGATGGGCAATAAATGAAGTTCGAAGGGAAATATTGCCCAGGATGGTTGCACGTCGAACAATATCTTCGAAACACTTACAAAGAATGACACGGTGAACTGATTAGCAAATGCTACTATGCATGTGCAAGAAATCTTAAAAATTAAACTCTGCACAAAGATGGAACATCAGTAGTCGAATCTCCCTTAGCCTTGCAAGAATGTTATGCAATTCAAAAATAGAATCTTAAGTTGCAATCTGGAATTATTTGGTATTAGTATTTTCGAAATTTTTAACTATCGTTCAACGCTGGTAAGTGTTAAGAGAAGCGGTAAAAATCATATGCCTGGAACTGAACTCTGGCCACGGTTACGGCCAAGCATGCCTGTTCAATCTCGTCGATTTTAATTCTGTCTAATTGTTCTTTAGCTTCATGTTCCGTTTCAATATACCAGACTTCTTCCCCAACTCGCGGCTGAACTATAACTCAATTAATTCTTCCTAACATTTCTAATGCAAATGGTTGAATTCTAACCTATGCTATGGAGTTGTTCATGCCAGCTTTGGGGCGCTCCAATAAATAAATAAGCATATGTAGTAGTAGCAGTTGCAGAACAAGTCAACAAAAGACATGCTGCCGTTATTTGGATCATGCAATCAAGTTAAGACGGGAAGTAGCAAATTAAAAACCGAAGTCGGAACATTAGCATCATTTTGTTGCCTATTATCCCAACAATACGGCTTACCCCGTCCATGTAGGCAAAAGATTCCAAATCATGAACAGCAAGTAAAGGATTTTATCAATTTTGTTGTGTCATACTACTTCACTATATTTATGCTTTTAATAAATAATTTTATCTATTTTATGGCTTCCTTTGAAATTTATAAATCAAGGTTAAATCTAGATCCTTGGGGGCTTGTAGCATCTCTATTAGTATATATAGGATATATTATAGATAATTAATAGGGGTGTTACAATAATGCTTTTCATATTGCTATTGATAAGAGCTCATTTGAGATGAATTATGGATTTTGTTTAAAGATGGCGAACACCTTGAAGAGCTTTGATGGTAAAGCTCAATTGAGTGCTAATTTTGTGCAAGACATGAGGGATCTTCATGCATAAGTGAAATCAAATCTTGAGAAGAAGGATTAAGAGAGAGTCATTAAGAGAAATAAGGGTAAACAAAAGTCAAATTTGGTTGTTGGTGACTTGGTTTGAATGCACTTGAAGAAGTAGTTAAGAGGTGTTAACTTCTTCAACTTGAAAGCCAAGAAGATGGGGCCTTTTAGACTTAAGGCCAAGATTAATGATCATGATTTTGAAATTGACTTGCCAAAGATGTTGGTATGTCTTTTGTATTAAATATTTTAGATCTTGTACACATCATCAAATAGTTTATGAGGAGACCATACAAGGTAGCATTGATGAGTTGAAGGGGGCTATTAATTAGTCCAAGCCTTTAATGGAGAGGAAGGATATCATACTCAAGCAATGGAAAGCTTCTAGTACTTAGGGAGTCAAGAGGTGTGAATATAGATCCATTGAGAATATTAGTCTATGGATGATATTGTATGAGTCCATAAGACGAAACTTCATGAGTGGGGAATCACTTTTTGAGGGGTGGAAAATTTGGTGTAGGAACACCTCTTCTGATTCCCTTATTCTTCCCTACATGTGTGGTTTTGTAGGTTTTGGGTTTTGTGGAGATATCTTGAAGATTAAGGAGATGTCTTGTCAAGGAGACATCTAGGACATGTAGGAGACATCTCTACCAAAAGTTGAGTCATCACAGGAGACATCTCCCAAACTACAAAGAAATCTCAAGTGATACATTGCATCCAATAAGAGGCCTCTCACCCACAAAGGAGATGTCTCTCCTAAAAGTTGTAGTTTGGGTAGGAGATAATCCAAGGAGATTAGAGATGACTCGTATGGCTAGAGAAACTTCTAGAATTATCATTCTAATTTAGGAAACAGCTGAGAGAAGGTGGAAAAAGATAGAAACAGCATGGGAACTCCAAGTTAAGCTTGAGGAAGATTTCCTAGGATTTTTATCTTGTTTTTCTAATAAAAATTGATTGTGTTTCATGTTTGTATGAGATGTAGAGATATAGAGAGAGGAGATTTTATGTAATTTCATGTTTTAAGCTTGGACAATAGAGTGAGAAAGCACATTAAATGAATTCATATGTGTTATAGCTCCAAGATGAATTATGTTGTACAGTGGCCAATGTATTCTAGTCTTACTTGTGAGTGAAGAACTCCAGTCCTAGGTTTTGGAAGAGTCTCTCTAGTGGTTGTGTCTTACATTAAGAACAATCATTGTGTGGTTGTAGAGACTTATTCTATGCAACATCATTTGAGTATTTCAAGAGGTTTTGGATATTTTGTGGGTTTTGGAAACCTTGTTGTAATCTTCTCTTGAATAATTAAAGATAGCTAGTTTTCTCATTTTCTAGAAAATTAATTATCTTTTTATAATATCTAGACTTCGTATTGGAAGGTGATTTAATAATGGAATAAACCTATTCTATGGATCCCAATAATTGGAGTAACAGACATGCGTTTATTGAAACATCTGCTTAATAACTAAAAATTTGCTAGCAAGGGTGAGCTTTTCTTGCTTTCATTTATCAAGATTCTTTTCAATTTTATCAACCAGATAGCTTCATAAAATAGTATGATTAGGCTTAAAAGAAAAAGGTATTTCTAAAATTTTGAAGATAATTGTTTTCAAGATTTTCCAATGCTTGAGAATAACCCACTCATCAATATTGCCATTACAATAAACAAAAAAAATTTGTCAATTGATACAAGATCTAGATAACATGTAGTAATCCTCAACTCTAGCTAAAAAAATATTAATATATTACATAATATTCTAAGAAAATATACTACTTTATATACCTTTTTTTTGGCATTCTCTATTATTTTTATTAAGTAATTGATGAGCAGCAAGGTATCCCTACGCTCAACCATACGAATTCGAGCGTCCATGCACGATCTAGTCAAATTCCAAGGACTAAGTGCTTATGCACCTTTGTGGAACAAGGATAGGTTAGTCAATCATTGTCTTCCCAAGTTTACTTGCATAGCACGATTGTATGGTTAAGTGAACTTGAGGTACATGATTTTTATAGTTTTTTATGTTTTTATGTCTTGGTGCTACAAAGGGAATAGAGATAGATAACTAAGTAACTAATTTAATTTAACTACTCAACTATGCTTTAACTAGTCCTAACACCAGCATCTGTTCTCACTTTTTGTACACATCCTGAACTAGTTCAACACACTGGGATTACCAAATGCTAATCGTTACTAGGTTACCAAGCGTTACACGCATGCTCGAAGTGGTCATACTGAGTGTGCTTACTTAGGAGAGTTGTAGGGTGAGAGAGAGAACATTAATTAACTAGGAAAAGCATTAAGTAATAGTAATTAACATTAATTATTCTATTCTGAATGCTGCAAGGTTTATCACAAAGTTCGTCTTTATTATTATACACAAGGTGTGCTTAGGTACACAATGCTCGAATAAAGATCCGTTCACTTTATGACTCCTACTATGAGCACACAGAAATAATTCTAACTCTGAGAGGGAGAAAAGGCAAGAGTTTGGTTAAGGGTCTAACTAATCTATTGCCAAACCAAGTGCACCCACCTCTTATTTATAGGCAACAAGGTAGGTCCCAATATTGGATGCTCGATATAGCTTGGAAGGCTTTGATTTAACAAATGTGATATCGCGGTCCCGATATCACGGTTCATCATACCCCACAACTAAATGAAAACTCGTCCTTGAGTTCCTTACAAAATATTGGGAAGGTATGGGATTATTGATTGAATGACAACTAACAGTGGAACGGGGTGACAGACTCAAAGTGCCCAGTGACCGAATCAACAACACATTACAACATTGGTATTCATACCCATGGTAGTGAACACTATACATAAATGACATCCAGACTCTTATTTGACAACTTAGAGTGAGAGAAAAGAAGATGAGGTCCTTTGTTGTCGATGCCAAGATTGCACCTTCTATTGTTTATCCATAGCCACATGACCAAACTTGTTCCTTTCATAAACACTCTAGCTCTAGTCCGTCCCAAGTGCTCTCTCCTATCCTAGTTCATTGTTCGTATGATCGCCATCTGCACACACAACATAGTCACAAATTAGCAAGGATAGATAAACCACAATGTAGTTGATACCTTGCCTCGATATAAAGCTCAGTGGCTAAGTTGTGGTTATGGAAGATACTGGGTTAGAGGTTTATTACTGGTGACTACATGAGGTGTAGGGGTGAAACAAGTAGTAGAATGGAAAAATTTGTGATAGGGCCCCCACAACTAAGAGCAAACCTTCAGTAGCAATAAGATGGAAAAAATAGAAGGAACAAGAAAGATGGGAAAAATAACAACGACGATGCCAATAAAATGAATGTCATGGATGGGGATGAAATGAGAAATTGTTGATTGCAAAAAATGTTTAAGGAAAAGAATTTAACAATTACATCATAAAGGAATTTCCGTGGGTCCTCCCCAAAGAAATCTTATGCCTTTTATGCCATGACAAACCCACAAACCAAAGAGTCTATAGGCTCTAGGAATGACACATGGAACAAGGGTTAAAAGTTAACCCACAAGAATTTACCAAGGAAAAACAATGCATCAACCAAAATATAGACTAATGATAAAACCAGCAATGAGGTGGAAAATGGAAAGAAAGATGGAGAGGAGAAGATGGAATGGAATCCCAAGAGCAAGGTTATGTAAAGTCCCTTGTGTATTTTATGGTTAAGGTGACTGAGTAGAACTCATTCCAAATCTAGACTTAAACCAACTACATCCAATGACCTCACATCAATACACTTGACCAATCCATCCTCTTGAAACAAAAAAAAATGCTTCCCCAAAGAGTCACCACCAAGGAGAGCGAGATGGAAAAGCAGGAAGCAAGAAAGGGCCTTAGTTAGAAGGAACCCTTAAGCATGGGTAACATGTCTTTTCAGTGCCATAACTAGTGCTTGTAGCCCCATATTTCTTTATTATGTCTAAGGGGTGTGCTTTGAATTCCCACATTTTTTTGTGTGAGAAACACATCATGCAAAGACTTATTCTTATTTTTGACTTAGCTTCCTAATAGTAGGTCAATGTCGAAATGGCAGAATACCCATGAAAAGCATCCAAGTGCCCAAGAGAATAGCCAGCACAAGTGTATCAAATCCCCTTGAAGTCACATCCTTTTCAACCATTGAGTCCTTCCTTTGTTTGAAGAATACAAAGCCACCAATTCATTAGCAAGTTTATTTAGGAAAAGGAACAGTATAGTTCCAAGCAAAGGGAGACCACAGAGTTGAATGGATGAATGGACGATGTGGACTCATTACCTATTTTATCAAAAGAACCATATCTTAGTATCAACATTGAAAATCAAAGGCGAAAACTAAACATTAGCAACCAACATCATTATAATACAATCAACCATCATGAGCACTTATTGTAAGACGAATAAAAGTAAATCAAACAAAGAAATAGTAAAAATATGAATAATGGTGTAAGATAAAAAAAAATTAAAATTGAAAATGTGCAAAAAAAAACCCATAAAACAAAAATACAAAGGGAAATGAGGGCTTTGAATGGTTAGCATTGGTGGCCGTCTCTCCCATGACTGAGGTGGTAGGAGGCAATCTGAAATAGGGAGCAAGGTTGTCCACCAAAAGAGGTAGCATTGGTACTAGCTATCCTAGGCTCATGGAAAGGTTTGGTTTGTTGGACATAGACCAATAGTTTCTTGTCCAGGCTCTTAGGTTTGTAAATCATCCCCTGAAGGAAAAGTTGCATGAATGACATAAGGTCCTTTCCACAGCATTTGAAATTTGGTTCATTGTGGCACATGTGTGGGATTCTAGTAGAGAACCTTATCTCCTGGTTGATATTTAAGATTTCTAATTTTTAGGTTATGACGTTGTTTATTGAAGGCCTTGTGTAATTCATTAGATGACAGAGTGGCTAATTGATTCTCATCTAGCAAGTTAAGGATCATTAACTGTTCTTTTTGTGCTAGATCTAGGTCAAGGTTGATATCACATGCCATTGATAGTGTATGGAGTTTTGCTTGAATGGGAAATGTTGGAAGTTTCCCGTACACTAACTCATAGGGAGAGTAGCCTATAAGGAGTTTTCATGTGGAGCAGTATTCCCAAAGAGCATTGTTCAGTTTGGTGCTCCAATCTTGCCTATACTTTCTAATAGTTCTTGTCAATATTTTCGTAATCTCCCTATTGGTGACTTCAACTTGACCATTCGCTTGAGGGTGGTATGGTATAGTCAATTTTTGTTTAACCCATAAGTGTTGCATCAACTTCCAAAAATTCGCACCTGTAAAATATGTGCCATTGTTAGAAATAGGTGCACGAGGCATGCCAAACCTATTTACGATTTATTGTTGAACAAATTGTGCAGCTGTAGATGATGTACAATCCTTAACAGTGGCTGCTTCTTCCCATTTTTTAAAGTAGTTAATGGCAACAAGGATGTAGGCTTTTCCATTGGACATTGGTGTAATAGGCCCCATAAAATTAATTTTGCATATGTCGAAGGGTTCTAAAAGTTGAATTCATTGTTGCAGATCCTCCATTCTAGCAGTCATTCCCCCATCACGTTGATAGTGCTCACAAGATTGGACAAAATTATGGGCATCCCAAAACAATGTAGGCCAATAATATCCTGCAAGCAGGATTTTAATGGCTGCTCGTCTCTTGGTATAATGACCCTCACAAGGACCCTCATGAGCATCTTGGAGAATTTGTAGTTGATTTATATTGGGAACGCATCATCGCACTAAGCCATTGGTACATACTTTATAAAGTTTCCTATTGATTTCCATAAAATACTTGGCTTGGTGAAGCAACTATTGTTTCTTTTTAGTGTCTAACTCTTGTGGTGTTTGTTGTGTAAGGAGATAGGTGAGAATACTACTATACCAGTTTGTCTTCATGGTCAATTGATTAGTTACTACACCTACAAAGAGGAGTTCATCAGGGAAATGATCAAAAATTGGATATTAATCCTCTTTATTGTTCCATCACAACCAAGATAAATGATTAGCAACTATGTTCTTGGTGCCTTTACAATCAATCATCGTAAGGTCAAACTTCTGTAAGATTACAAGCCATCATATAATGCAAGGGCTCACCGTTGGTTTATTCATTAGGAACCATATTGCACTATGATCCGTATGTACAAATACCTTATAACCCAATACATAGTGCCTAAATTTTTCTAGTGCAAACACTATACCCATTAACTCTTTCTCTGTTGTAGTGTAGTTAAGTTGTGCAACAACAATACTCCTACTTGCATAGTGGATGTAATAAGGAAATTTTTGGCCATCTAACTGTGTAAGTATGGCTCCTAAAGCATAGTTAGACGTGTCAATCATTATATGGAATGGTCTAGACTAGTCAGGAGCTTGTAGAATGGGTGTTTCTACGAGCTTATGTTTTAAAGTTTGGAAAGCTAACTCGCATTCCCTGGTCCATTCAAAAGGTACATCCTTTTTCGTTAGTTCAGCCAATGGTTTTGCAACCTTTGAAAAGTTCTCAATAAAGCATCTGTAATAGCCACTGTGTCTAAGGAATGATCGAATATCTTTTACAGTTTTAGGTTGCTGAGTAATTCCTTAGATGACTTTGATCTTTTTGGGGTCTACCTCTATCCTTTTTTGTGAGATCTTATGCCCTAGTACAATGCCTTCTTGGATCATTAAATGGATTTTTTTCTAGTTGAGCCTTAAGTTGGTTTCTATACATCATTTTAGTACTTGCTCTAACTAGTCCAGGCCTTGATCATAGTTTGCTCCATAGGTGGAGGAGTCATCCATGAAGACCTCCATACCATTTCCTATCTGCTACTAGAATATGTTTAGAACTAATCATTGAAACATTGCAGGGGCATTACACAATCCAAATGACATCTGTTTGTATGCAAATATTCCCCAAGGACTGGTGAACATAGTCTTGGCTTGGTCTTTTGGGGCTATTTGTATTTGGTTGTACCCACTGTACCCATCCATAAAACTATAGTAGAGATGCCATGCAATGGTGTCTAATACTTGGTTGATGAATGGAAATAGAAAGTGGTCTTTGAATGTTGCCATATTTAGTAGCCTAAAATCTATGCACACTCTCCATTTACCTCCCTTTTTAGGCACAATAACTAAGGGACTAACCCATTCACTATCAGCAATGGGGTATATGAACCCAGCTTTTATAAGCTATTCGATATCTTCCTTAACCACTTGCTTAAGCTTTGCGTTAAGTTACCTCCGTGGTTATCTTCGAGGCTTTATCAAGGGGTCGGTATAAATTCTATGTTGGCATATCCTAGGATCTATTCCTCTTAATTCAAGATATGACCAAGCAAAGGCTTTCGACCATTTATTTATTACCTTAAGCAGTCTCTCTTTTTGTTGAGGAGCAAGCTTAGCGTTAATAATTACCAATTTTCCATTCTTGAGAAATGCATATTCCATATCAGTGGGCAATGGTTTTAACTCAATGGGTTCCTTCTTAAACTTATCAAGGATTTCCAACTTTCCCCAGTTGATATTTTCAATGTCAAGACTTGGAAGTTGATGATGGAATTGCTCTAATGTGTTTATGCTATCAATGTAAGCGTAAGTCAAATCCTCAGTTGGTTCCATGCATATAGTTGAACTACTCTCTTGATCAGCTGTCAGCCACTACGTGCCTTCTTTTCTTGTGGCTACTGCATATAGGCATCTTTGTATATTAGTCACTTGTGCACACTGATTGCATGCAAGCAATGTTAAATATTGTACAAACCATGACTTTTGCATGCAATTACACTCTGTGTCACTGTATGTGATGCATGAAACTTTCTTCTTCTCAATCTTTCCAAATGTATTTTCCTTTGATATTTCTAGGAAAAGATCATGGATTCCTAAGTGCGCATCAATTGTGCTTAGCCATGCTCTTCCCATTATGATTGGGAAGTCCCCCTTACCATTGTTCACTGAATTACTAGGAAATCGACTAGATATGACCATCCACAAACAGTGGTCATAGTATCATCCACTAGTCCTAATGGGACAGTGATGGACTAGTCAACTAGCTCTAAACAAATGTTACTCTTTTTTAGTGGAAGAAGGTTCCAGGCTTTGTACATTTCTTGAGAGATTAAGTTGACACTAGAACCTAAATCCAAAAGAGCTTTGTACAACTCATTCCTAGCAATTTGTAGATATATAAGAGGACTCCTAGGATCAAATAATTTTCTAGGAAAATTTCCAACTTTTATCCAATCAGTGATGGCATGAGTTAACATGACTATATGCATTGGGCGCAATGTGTGGTCTGAAGGGAGTTCCAAAGTTTTGATTGATAATGAGGCATCTAAGGGATTAGCCACTTGTGGTTGCAAGGACTTAGTCAAACTATTGGTTCCAAAGAAAGGTATTTTCTGCATGCGGTTGTCAGAAGCAATAGTAGATTGAGAGTTAACAACTCTTGTAGCATTACAGTGTTGTGGCTGGGCAGGGAGCTCACCCTGCATAGTTGGAGCAGGTGGTAATGGAGATATGGGTGAAAGAGATATAACCAAATGATAAGGATGGTATGTTTGTGGAACACCACCCCTAGGAGAAGGAGTCCTATAATACTCATGGGCTTGGTAGTTAGGTTGAGGAGTGACGTGACTAGTAGAGTCACGTGGAGAGATTGGCTGCTGCACGTAATATCCATATGGGTCAAGTTAATGATAAGGATACTATTGCTATGGTGGTGGCATTCCCCATGATTGTGGGTGTTGCCATTGTTGATACTAATTAGTTGGTTATGGTGGAGTTCCACTTGGATAATACATTAAGGGTTGGTGAAACTATCTTGGGTTACCTTGAGGATAAGGTAACCTTCGGGATGTTTGCCTTCTATTTAATCATGGGTTGAATGCATACAACCCAGACTCTTACAGATGTAAGATTATAGGGCAACATCCCTTAGGATGGTCATATTGGCATATCTTGTATCCACTATCATTGTCTATATCTAAATCCACAACCTCTTCGATGGCAGCAACTTTGCCCTTACCTTTGTTACGTGCATATTTAGTTTCTCTCTTTTTTCTCTTTTCATGATCACTACCTTACTCTTTAGAATCCTCTACTATTTTGAGAATAGTTTAAAATATATTATCTAGGGAGTCCCACATTTGGTTTACCTTTGCCAATACTTTCAATGCCAACTTTTGAATAGGAAAATTTTTCCTATTCACCATGTCTTTGAGTGATGACTCTTCTTCATCCTTACAAAATCTTATTGCCTTCTTTTGGAGGGAAGGATCTCTGTTATATTCCTTCACACTCTCTCTTTTCCTTAACTCACCTTCCTCTTTAGCAACTTGCTCCAATAATCTCTGTACTTGATGGGCCCTAAGCTCGGATAGTCTTCCTTGGGCATAAGTCCCAAGGTTTGTTCGTGTTTTATGCCTAAGCCCATCTACGAGATGGTGTAGTTGATCCCTCTACGAATAACCATGGCTAGGACAATGATGTAACAATGCATAATATTGGCCCATGGCAGCATCCAAGGGTTCATGTCCTCCTTGTTTTCACCCTTGGATTTTCTTTCGTAGGTTGGACACTTGGGAGTATGTTTGGTAGTATGTTTGGTACTTATTGTTGAACAATTCTAACATGGTACTCCACCTATGAATGGATTCTAGTTATAAGGACCGATACCAACTCTTCACTTCTTTGACTAGTGTCCATGGGAACAACTTTAGTTTTTATCATTCATTTTCTATGTTTTGTAAGGCACATGCATCATGAAATTCTTGTAGATGATTTTGAGAATTAGCGTTGTATCTCCCTTCAAATCGTGGGATATTGTTTATGTCTAATATCTTGATCCTACTATCTTTTTGGTGCCTTGTTGGAACTCTAATAGCCTTAGTTATGTCTAGCATACTTCGAGTAGCGAGTAAGGGTTCATCGTGATCATCCCATCCGTGGTGTCTATGATGCCTATGTTGTTCCCTACTTTCCCTTCTTTTATGCTGTGATTCTTTAGAATGCCTCATCCCCTTACTTGACTATTTCATCTATGAATCCCACCTTAACTACCTTTATCCTCATGGTCTTCTCCTTTATGACTGCATCTAGATCCTGAAGGAGAGGGTGAAGGAGATGATGAAGATGAAGAAGGAGGAGAACTGTCACCATGATGATGCATGTTTCCTTCTCTTCGGTGGTCGTGGCCTTGATCACAGTTACGATTAGAATGTCTATCAGTACCAAAATATGGGTTATGGATAGTTGAATGAAGATTCTAATACATAGCCCCTTGATTGAAGTCAATAGGAGGGACATCATTATGTGGGAGACTTCCTAAGGTAGGTTCACCACCCTCATTTTTACTTATGACATACGGGACATTTTGAGACAACTTCCCTTTCATCGATTCATGACATCTCTCTTATTGTAAATCCCTTTGATGTTGTGCCTCTGTGGGTCAATACTCTCTCAAGTTGTGATCATGCACAATGTACTTTGCCTGTAAGTGCTGCATACCAATTCATGTGAGATCATGAAGGAGCATGCCCAGGACTGAGTGATCAGGAGGTAACACTATGTTACCTTCTAAATTACACCAACACAGTTGTTCATCCTAGTGGAGGATAAAGGTAAAGTTTGGTATATACTCATCAGGATGAATGTATACCACACGAAACTGTTGAGGGACTGGCGGATTATCATATAAACTAGGCCTTCGATTGTTTTCTGTATCGGATGTAGGAGGTGAAACACTCTCGTAAGAAGATTGAGACATAATTGTCTATTTAGTGTGCAATACTCTTCATTTCACTATTGTAAGATAACCAACCCTAAGGGTTCGTTCGAATGATGTAAAGATTTACTAAGTTATAGCTAGTGCACAATCAACAAAGTCTCTAGAAACAACGCCAATGATAAGCGGCAAGGTATCTCTACACTTAACCATACGAATACGAGCATCCATGCACGATCTAGTTGAATTCCAAGGACTAAGTGCTTATGCACCTTTGTGGAATAAGGATGGGTTAGTTAATCATTATCTTCCCAAGCTTACTTGTATAGCATGATTGTATGGTTAAGTAAACTTCAGGTACGTGATTTTTATAGGTTTTTATGTTTTTATGTCCTAGTGCTACAAAGGGAGGAGAGAGAGATAACTAAGTAACTAATTTAATTTAACTACTCAACTATGATTTAACTAGTCCTAACACTAGCATCCGTTCTCACTTTCTGTATACATTCTGAACCATTGCAACACTACTGGGATTACCAAATGCTAATCGTTACTAGGTTACCAAGCATTACATGCATGCTCGAAGTCGTCATACTGAGTGTGCTTACTTAGGAGAGTTGTAGGGTAAGAGAGAGAACATTGATTAACTAAGGAAATAATTAAGTAATAGTAATTAACATTAATTAATCTATTTTGAATGCTGCAAGGTTTATCACAAAGTTCATCTTTATTGCCGTACACAAGGTGTGGTTAGGTACACAATGCTCGAATAAAGATTCATTCACTTTATGACTCCTACTGCAGGCACACAAAAATAATTATAACTCTAAGAGTGAGAAAAGGCAAGAGTTTGGATAAGGGTCTAACTAATCTATTGCCAAACCAAGTGCACCTGCCTCTTATTTATAGGCATTGAGGCAGGTCTCGATATCAGATGCCCAATATCGGTTGGAAGGCTTTGATATCGCGGACTCGATATCGCAGATGCGATATCATGGTCCTGATATCACAGTTCATCAGTAATGTATTAATTTTATATGATTGGATCTTTTTCCCTAAGTAATTTTTCACTTACCTAAGCTTGGTAAGTGGAATGTTATAAGTAAATATTAGAATTTAAATTTTCTAACCTAGGACTTATAAACCTTTTTAGATGATTTTAAAGAAAACTTGTGATAACATAAGATCCAAAGAATAGTATCAAAGGAGTGTCTTAAATGAACATTAATAAAAAAATTTTGTTATATCTTTAAATATAAAATGATAAGGCTAGAAACAATAATAATGAACAACTTATAATTTATCTTAACTACTCTAGGTATTTTAGCCTAGCCTAGCCATGAATTACAACAAGGTCTACCATATATGCTAACGAGTGGCAAGGTGTCCCTACACTCAACCATATGAATACGAGCATTCACGCATGATCTGGTCAAACTCTATAGAAAGGCTAGTTGTGGTATCTAGATATTTACATGTTGATCACAATTTGCTGTCTTGCCACCCGAACTAGTATTTTCTTTGTCACGTATGGTTTAGTCTAGAGTGAGGTGTATGATGTGGTCCTAAACTAATGCTACTTCTAGAGTAAATGAAAAATAACTTTATTTTAAGCTAATAGGGAATGAGAAGAAAAATCTAAGCTAACCTAAGTATGATGAGCATCTATCCTTAATCATTCGGACACATCTTGGACTTCATGTACTACTTCTAGGATTACCAAGCACATGTTACTTAAACACTCCTAGATTTGCTACCAGGATACCAAGTAGTCACACTTAAATGCTCGTGATTAAGTCGTACTCATTCTATGTTTAATAACAGGGATAGTAAATGAAGGTAAATAAATATTAATTAAGAAAATAATAAATAACAATAATAGTTAAGTAATTAAACTAAGTGAATGCTGCAATGATGAAGTAATCTCGATCTTTATTGCTAGTCATGAGCATGTTCAAGTACGTCACACTCGAATAAAGGTTCTGTACAGTTACAATCATCACACTATGGGCATGCACTAGGAAAAGAATTAAGATGAACTAAAAATGAACAAAAAGACGCTACTACTACACTTACTTCCCTTTTCTGTGGGTCTACATGTGGTATTTATAGGCTTACACAGGAACCACAATATTGTGTATCTAATATCATTAGCTAGGTCGCAATATCACGTATGCAATATTGCATACCCAATATCAAGGGTCTAATATCAAGGGTCCGTTGTCAAGGGTATGATATCAGCACCTGGTTATCAAGGGTCCAATGTAAAGGATCTGATATCAGCACCTGACAAACCATGATTCATCATACCTCCACGACTGAATAACAACTCGTACTCAAGTCAAAGAAAGTGAGGAACATGTTCATTCAATTACAAATAGGGGATAGGTATGAGATTATTGAATGACCATGGACAGTTTCATGCTGTAATGTGGGACTAAAAAAAATTTGGACACAGACACAAAAAGCAAAACTTGTGGAACTCATGGGGTTTCTAGTGGTACTGGCTTCTCCATGGATGTCTTTCCTTTGTCCTGCACTCCAGGCTTCTAAGATTGATACCATTGAAGAAGTGCCTAATGTTTCTCCTCTTCTATCTAAGGATTATGAGTTGTCCATGCTAATGTTCCAATGTTTGATGGAGTCGACACTTCCCATGGACATAGTAGCTACAGGAACACTTAATTGGTCTTGACATGCCATGCTGCAAATAGCCATTGTTCCTCTTCATAGGCTAGGGCCCTGACTTCTCCACCTTTTTCTTGGCCAAATTGTGCAGTGACAAAAGTTCCCTGATGGATGCTAAATGATTGTGCCTCCTGCTTTGCATGAGGTCCTTGGCCTATGCCTCCCCTTGGGCGTTCAGTTGCACCTTGAGAAGGTCCTCCTTGTTTTCCTCTTTTAGGGCCCATCTATAATCACAAAAAGATCAATTGTTAGTAAGGTTATTGAAAGAAGTTCAATTATTTCATACCTTACTCATTTCCTTTAATAAATGTTGAATTTTTTACTTAGTTTGATTTTAGAGTTAGAAAGTTTTCAAGGAAGTTGCCCTGAAAGTTTAATGTCGGACCTGATTTGTTTAGGTGACACATAAAAGGACATCTAATGGTTTTGAGGAACATTTGATAAAATAATGACAAAGGAAAGAATAGCTATGACAATGATGTACTTAGAGGGTATAAAATGATGTGGTGGTGTGCAGTAAGTACAAATTACAAAAGTCACACAAGTGGGTCCTCCCCAAAGCAGGTTCCAACCTATAATGCCCTTGCCTAACCACACCTTAAAATATTTGTAGGCACTAGAAGGATTAAATGTAATCTACACCAATGCAAAAAAACACACACAGGTTAAATACCATCGCGATGATGTATGAATTCTATGCCACACAAGACATAAGTTAGAAATACTTAGACAATGAGATGAAATGAATCGTAGAAGGGATTGCAAAGATTGGAATGCAAGGTAACTGATCCAGGGCATAATGAATCCTGGGTGTAGGGTGTGATTAATGTGTCATTAGCTCATTGCTCCAAAATCAAGACCAAGTCCAGTCCTTCGATCAGTGACATTACATTGTTTCATCCAAGGATGAATAGTCATAACAGCATCATGACAATAAGGCATATGATCACTTGGCATTTTGTCCATGGGAGAAGTGATTTGGAATTTCTCTGCAGCACATTTTTTTCAAGCCACTTAGGCACTGTGTTCCTTCAACAATAAACTATAGAAGCCACCAACCTTTAGGCATGGGTCATGTAAGACTAACAATCCCCAGCAATGGTGCCAATGATGAGCAGCTAGGTACCCCTACGCCCAACCATACAAATCATGGGCGTTCACATGCAACTCGGTCAAATTCCATAGACTGTAAGCACTTAACATATACTAGACCCTAACCAACAAAAAATTAGGTTAGAACGATCATTGTATTCCTAATATCACTTGTGATGTTCTATTTGGGATGGTTAAGTGAGATTAAGGATAATGATTTTTATAGCTTTTTACTTATCTTTTGGCACCTAATAATCTTGGAAAGCAAGGCTAGAATATTAAGTAATCTATGATTATCTTAATCTATATCCTAACTACTCCTAGCATAAGTATCTGATCTCGTATTCAGGGCATGTTCTGAGCATCCCCTAAACACTACTGGGTTACCAGACATTAAGCGTCACTGGGTTACCAAGTGTTGGGTTTACATTCAAGATGGTCGTACTTATGACTCTTACGAACTATAAAGGAGCAGTAGCGATTAAAGTAACAATAACATAAACTTAAGTAATTATCAAAGCATAAACATATTAAACTATTGAATGCATTAAATGGCTAAGTCCAAATGCTGCAAGGAATGCTTGAAGAGTTTTTCTTTATTGCCGTTCATGCCAATGGGCTTAGATACATCAACGCTCGAATAAAGAGCCAGTCACTTTTCTTACACCTACTGTGGGTACTTGGAAAATATTCTATCTCCTGCAGGAACAAACTGCAAGAGCTTCACTTCAATTGAAAAAAAGATACCTAAAAGGGGTGGGAGCCCTCTTATTTATAGGCCAAAAAAGACGTCGTGTAACCGAGGCCACATCGATGCATGGAAGGATGCATAGACGAGGTTGCATATACGGGGTCACGTCGATGCGGCCATGTATACAGGGTCCTGTATACGTGGCATAGTAGATGTAATGACCAAAAAACACTTCATCAGAGAATCTATAAAATCTAAGGATTTCCTCATGGTCATACCTTAATGTTCTAGTGTGAATGGGATATTAGGATGCTCATGGATAGCTTAACATCCCTCATTCATTAAGAGATACACTTTCCCTTTCATGATCATGAAGTAATTATCCTTGTTGACACTAAAGTCCCAAGAATTTCATGCTTGGATCATGAGAATCAATCTTTTCTTCTTAATGACAAAGCATCCAATACTAATGTCAAACTTGTAGATAAGTCTAGATTTTCTTCTCACCTTAAAATGTCTAACTCTACTATTGAAAACTTAATAGACTTAAATGATGAATCTAATGTTGATATTGAGTTTATTGAATTTTGATTCTATGAACTTAATATTTTTCCTCCAAAGAAGAAGCTCCATTTATCCTTCCCATGTTTCTGCTTGCAAAATAATTTCTAGTTAGACTTCATCTAATCCTTAAATTTCTTTAAATAACTTCTTATTTATCATTTCCTGCATGTCTTTCCAGTGGGATCCCTAGAATAGCATTGAGTTTCTTTATTGAGTGCCTTTATTACTCTTACTTCCATTTTTTGTTAGATCTACAAGGATCTTAGTACAACTAGGCTACATGATAGCACCTACAGATGTCACCAAAGAAAATCCACAAGTCCCCTTGATGTCACACCATGGTAATTCCTTCTTAGTTCATCATTCTTCACTTTGGGCATAATCAACACAAAATTACTTTTAAGTTTTCATGATGACAAGAATATCATCGTACCCAGAGTAGAACCTCTTATTAATAAAATGGATGGGTGGATGTTGTGGGCTCACTATCCAAATAATTAGTCACTTGAGACTTGATAGCATAGAACAACACCTAAACCAACGAGTCACATGAGTATTTTATTTACCAATGAGATTACCCTCAAAAAGATAAAGCAATAAAATAATAAATAAAAAGATAAAACAAAAAATTGAAAGATGAAAAACTGGAAAATAAAAAATTGTAAAATTAAAGAAAATGAAAAATATTTATTAATTCTGCTTGTTAGAATGGAGGATATCCCCCATAACTAAAATTTTGATCACGGAAAGAATTAATAAATGGAAGGTTGGGATCCATGCATTTTGAAAATATTGGAACCTGGTCATATCCAAACCATTGGGTGTCTTTTGATGGGGTGTTTGGAATGTACCCAAATTTGGGTTCACACATTTGATTAAAGTTGACATGATCAAGTTGACATAGTGGGGCAAGTTATAAGATGTGGTTAATTGATAAGAAGTTGACCCACTATGGCACCCTTGACCATAAGATGGTATGCAAGGATCAATATGTCTCCCTATGTGGTTATATTTAGTGGGCCACATGGTTTTTGGAGTATTGATTGGTGGCCCTAATAAGGTAACACAAGGCATTGGGTTTGAGGATAAAGATGCACCACAGTGTTGAACTTTTGCTGAGTGGGAGGATGTAGAGATCTCGGAACTATGTTGTTCCTTTCTATGGTCATGTCTAAAGAAGGGAGGCCTTCAATGTGGTGGAGGATTCCCACTCTAGTTGATAGTAGCAGCACAAGTAACGTTTGTGGGTCAATGCTGTGGTGCAAATCCTTCTGGCACAACTGGTGGTGATGTAGAAGGGGGTGAAGGATGACAATATTGAATTTGAGGAGAAGTGTAAGACACATGAGGGGGTGATTTTTTTAGAGAGGACATGGGCTGATAGTACTTAGGAGAATGCTAATGATGTGGTGAAATAGAGGATGTTGACCCAATTGGGGAAACAGGATGTTGAACTTGATAAGTGCTTGGGTTTGGATGATATGAAGGGTGTGACCAGTTTGGGGGTGGCCTCCCCCATGACTGGGATTTCTACGACTATGATTGAACATAGTATTTTTGTACAAACTCTAGATATAACATTCTTTCCCAATGCTCATGTAAATGTGACAAGATGGGGCATTGACCTTTGGGTTGATCATATNCATTCTTTCCCAATGCTCATGTAAATGTGACAAGATGGGGCATTGACCTATGGGTTGATCATACAGGCAAATGTTACATTGATATGTATGATTATTAGTTGAGTTCTTATTCTCTTCAACCCTTCTTTTCAATTGTCTAAGGGTGTTCTGTCCTGCTTCTTGGTTCATCATGGTTCTACCTCTAATAGTGTTGGCATATTCTCGACATTTTTCATGTATCCATTCTATCATCTTATTGATCTTTGCCTCAATTTCATCTAGTGATTGTAGTATTGGCAAAGATGATTTCACCTCGTTGAGGTGAGTTGATTTCTC
>MNCI01020440.1:92156-147989 GCA_015680685.1 Gnetum montanum | reverse complement strand
CTTAAATACTCCTAGATACGCTACTAGGATACCAAGTAGTCACACTTAAATGCTCGTGATTAAGTTGTACTCATTCCATGTTTAATAACAGGGATAGTAAATGAAGGCAAAGAAATATTAATTAAGAAAACAATAAATAACAATAACAGTTAAGAAATTAAAACTAAGTGAATGCTGCAATGATGAAGTAATCTCAATCTTTATTGCTGGACATGTGTATATCCAAGTACGTCACACTCGAATAAAGGTTTCGTACAATTACAATTATCACACTCTAGGCATGCACTGGGGAAAGAATTGAGATGAACTAAAAAATGAACAAAAAGAGTTTACTACTATACTTACTGACTCCCTTCTCCTATACATCCAAATGTGTATTTATAAGCTTACACAGGAATCATGATATTGTGTATCCGATATCATTATTCAGGCCGCGATATTGCATACCCAATATCGTAGATTTGATATCAAAGCTTGACAAATCATGATTCATCATACCCCCACGACTGAATGAAAACTTGTCCTCGAGTCGAACAAAATGAGAACAAGTTCCATTAATTACACAGTGGATAGGTATGGGATTATTAACTAACTAGAAATTTATTCATGCTATAATAGAGAGTTGAAGACAACAAAATTGGGACACAGACATAGAATTACAAAATTTATTGGAACTCATGTGGTTCTTAGTGGCAATGGTTCCTCCATTGGTCTCTTCCCCTTATCTTATGCTGCAGGCTTTGGAAATGGATGTTTCTGAAGAAGTGCCTAAAGCTTTTCTTCCTTGGTTTAGGGGTCTTGTGCCATCCATGCTGATACTCCAATGTTTGATGAAGTTAGCACCTCCCATGGACATGGCAGTTGCGGAAACATTTGGTTGGCCTTAACATACTAAGCTGTAAACAGCTGTCGTTCCCCTTCATAGGCTCTAGCTTTATCCTTGTATTCTTGGTAATCCATGAGCTATCAAGCCAAATCTATCGCAACATCCTTTTATCCCTAGTAGCTGGTTTTGACCACCTCTAAGTCAGAATTTTTCACTTCTAATTTTTTGCAGTGTCCTCTTGTGCTCAGCAAATTCTATTTCATACTTCACGTACATGGTTGCTACTTGCTTCTCTAACTCTGTTCTTAGGTGTCCTGATATTGACATGGCTAAGTTGGCATACCATAGGTTTCTCAACTCCATGTCCTCCATAATATCTTGTATCTACAAGTCTCGGCTTTTGAGTTCTGCTTGGTGGATGAATGCATAGGTATCCAATATGGCCTACCAATCAGTGTTTTGAGCACTAAGAGTGTTGATATGGGCCTTGGCCATATGGATTTCTTTTTCTATTACCTATTTATACATCCCCATCTAATTCCTAAAGTGTTCTTTAAGCTTGTCATGTCACTTGGCTTCATTTTGTCACACGCTTATCTCAATCACCATCTTCTAGTGGATTGTGCATACCTCCTCCATTGAGAGGGTTCTATTTCCTTTGGTCAAGTGATTCATGTCCTGGTTGACCCTAAGTAATTGTTCTCGTAATTGCTGAAAATTTTCTTCAAGAACATTCTTTTGTTTTTCTATAGTGGTCAACCAGAGATTGTCAATGGTAAGCTATTTATTTTCCTCTTGTAAGACCTTGAGTGCTTTAGCATGTGCATATGTTTGAGCTTGTGCCTTGGAAGCATCCTAATTAGCCTTCTCTTTCTCCTCCACCACTCTTTTATTATCTTTTAACAATTTATTGAGCTGCTCTATCTAGAAGAACTCTAGTTGGTCTGCAGGGATGAATTGAGCTGGGGCCCGTTGTGCAGCTTGCAAGGTGACAAGCTTTTATTGGAGTCTTTCCAACTCCACCTCTACATGCTCAGCCCTGATCTCTGCCATGATAAGCTTTCCTTCTGTGGAGATGAGGCCTGACTGAGTTGCTGTGACATCTTAAGGGATGTCAAACAGGGACGTCATCACTTGTCCTATCTATAGCAACTGATCTAGAACATCCTCATGCTTCACAGGAGTCATTGAGGGACCAACCAGAGTTTGAGCATTGAGTTCTCCTGTAAAATTTGCTAGTGGCACAATAGGGACATTGAATGATTCTTTTATGTGACCACTTCTATGGCTCCTACTGCATCTTGGTGTTGCATGATCACTATTGTGACACCTTCACTAATTTCTAATTACACCTAAAAAGATGTAGCATTCCCTGAGATTTGTTGTGACCAATGTGATTCCCCTCCTCTTGTTTGGATCAATACTTCATCCCGCTCATGATCAATTGAGACCATGGGTCATACAACATCGTCTATGACCCTAAATCTAGTGGTGGATGTACATTACCAAAGAAATATAGACAAGAATAAAGGGTAAGTGAAACTCAACCCAAAATTACCCTTCATTACTAAGGTATAAAACTTGAATAAACATAAAAACAAGACTATAACCACATTTCTACATATTCTAGTGAAGGAACAAAGATGATATGAGTCTAAGAAACCACTCAAAAAATGGAACTCTCATAACTAGTAGTAAAAATTCATTACAAGCCCTATAGAAAATCACTACTAATGAGGTGAAGTTGTAATGTTGACTATACAATTATTACACTTGTTTAATGGGGACATAATGCACAGCTACACTTCATTAAATTGATTGGTAGAGACCAAAAAAGAGGGAAAACCCAAAAACAAAATGGAGAGCATAAAATACCATTGCTATGATAAGAATTAGTGTAATAAAAATTGTCATCTAAAAAACTATGAAATGAGTATTGATATAAAACTATAATATATTCATATTAAGAAAAATAAAGGTAACTAAAGATATAAATTAGCTTCTTACATTTAGGTCAAAATCAAAATCCATAATTCCATAGAAGATACATAAATGGAAATGCTAAATCTATGCAAAAACTAGAACAAAGAGACCCACACAGTAATGTGTGGTTGTAAAAACAACATAAAATAGAATAACTCAAAATACCATGCAAACTTATGCAAATGCGTAACCTAATTAAATCTTTAATGTTAAGTAAGGATTAAAGGCTCTCAATTGATTAACACCACACAAAGACTCAAGAAGATGTGCAAAACAATAAACTAGGTATAACACCTATGTACATCAACTTCAAATACACACATAGCTACACTTGAAAAATTAGTAGAGCTTGCACCTCCTAAGCCATAGGTCATCACAATGTACCACCAAGGCTTTAACATAAAATAGAAATAGCTTTAGGCATGCTATTGCTTACTATAATTAGCTTTTTCATAATACACTAAAGGAACTCCCAAACAACTAGCAAAGGCTAGATGTAAAGTTCTATCTTATATACATACATTGAAACAAAAGATAAAAGCTTTCTATTATATCTAGCTAAGTCACTCTTTTTAAAAATAAGAAAAATTTAATCTTGAATAAGTACACATGAAACTACTAATTCTAACATAAATAATCAACTCATCTACTACTAATGTAAATATAAAATATGGAAATTAATTATTAAAAATTAATAATATTAACCCATCCATATAGAATACTAACTAAGAAAATAAACTTACTAATATATTCTCATGTAACATTAACACTTTCTATACCATATAAGAAAAAAAATGTAAAATCTATCTAATGACATATTTAACATATAATAATTAGTAACCATTAAATATAAAATATATAAGCCTTACCATAGTAACCAATAAACATGAAATACATACTATAAGCTAACACTCACAAACTCACACACATATATATAAGATGCATGATAACTAAATATAAATGTTAAACCATGATACAATAATAAAAGACAAGGCATGAGATCACATAGATACGTAGAGCCAAGAGTGGATAGGCTCTAAGGATAGATACATGACAAGCATAACACACATATACTTGTTGAAGTAAAAAACCCCCAAGCACTGGTCAATATCCATGGCACCTATCAATTCATTCCATCTAGGTTAGTCCATAGGCATAAAATACATAAAATGCATAATCAACATTTAAAAACATTACATCATTCCTTCTTACTAGAGCATCCATATAGACCATCATAGAGAAAATGCATAATGATCTTAAGATAAAGAACAAACACGCTAATTCAAGGTATATAAAAAACATAAGGTGTTACATCCTTCCCCCCTTAAGAGTCTTTCTCATGGAAGATCTTAAGGTAGGTAGAATGTACATCTAACTCAAGCTCTCAAGTTTTGTTCTAAACATTATGAAAAGTCCATAAGACATTTACCATAGGTACTATCATACTCCATATTCTATACTCCATTAGATTTAAAATATAAATTAGGTACTTTATGTAGGAAGTATCAATCTAAAGCTACACTTCAAACTAATCAATCATATGACTATCATCAAAAATATACTTTCATAGCATTAAGATGTGCAACATATCATGAATATCAAAAAGTTAGGTTAGGAAACCCACCTAATATGCTACATCATTAATATGTTGCAACATCTCAGATAGATCCATAAACCCTAGAGTGAGCTTGGATTTTCTACTGAAGTACATCAAGCACTTTAGAAAAGATACATGAAGAAAAAAATTATCACTAATAATGAACTCTAACAGCTTTCTCCTATGATTAGTGTATGAGACCTAATGATCTTGTACTACTTTCAACTACTCCTAAATAGTCTTGCCTCACTTGGTGCTCTACATGATTAGGTTGATGCTAATCTATTTAAAGTTCTCAATCACATCCTAACAAAGAGGGGTTCTATGTGGTCTACTATAGAAGAACTTATAAAATATTGATCATAAACTCAATCGCTATTATTGTAGGAAAACCATATAGATCACAAGTGTTCATGCATAATATGATTGAATTTCATGGACTAGACTAGTTGAATCCCTTACAGCATTGAGTCACAGATTTTTGTCTTCCCAATCACATTTGTATGGGCTTAAATTATATGTTTAGTTGTGATGAAGGTACAAAATATAATTTTATTAATGAAATATTAAAAATATTAAAATATTAATCTAATTAATCTAAGTATAGAGAACTAAATCTAAACTATCCTAGACATAGAGCATTTGTTCCCAACGTATCACACACATCCTGAACATGTATTAATGTCACTAGGTTATCAAGTATACATTATTGGGCATACAAAGCATCATGACTAGGATTATGAAGCATCAATACATTTATACTCAAAGTTGATCATACCCATGTAAATTTACTAAGTGTAGTCAAATGAAAATATTTAAGTGCATGAAATTAAAGAACAATTAAAGTAAACTATAAGTAAAGAGATTAAAACTAGAATTCAAGTGGTCTAATGAAAAAAATAGATCTTGATCTTATTTCTATCATTCTAATATATTCAAGTACATTAAGAACTTGAATAAAATTTTGAATAATCTACTCTATTTACTTTCTAGACACTTGGTTAGAAAATTATAACTTCTACAATAATAAACTAATAGAGTTTAGCTAAAGAAATGACAAAAAAAATATCATAATTGTGGTAGGTATATACAATTATATAGGTATTTATTATGCTTACATCAACGTTAATACATTGATGAAGTAAAGCCAATGGTGATGTTGATGGATCGACACTGCAAGGTCAACTCTAATGCATTGACATGACCCACTAAAATGATGTTCATCATATCCCCAAAACTAACTAAAAGCTCATCCTTAAGTTAACAAAAATCATATATAAGTTATTTAAAAAATTGAAAAAATATAAAACTGACTGACCAATTACTTCAGGTGAAACATTACAAAAACTATTCAAGTGATTACAATTTAAATTTAAAAAAATTGAACACATTATAAAACTTAGCTTTAGTCCATATACAAAGATGGACCAAGACATATGCCTCAAATAATGTCTAGTGGTGGTGGCTCATGTAGTTCTGATGATAGTTTCTCATGCCTTGGTGCCAACTATGGCTACTTGAGTACTAATGTTGCTACTAATTTCAACTATAATGCATCAATTAGAACCTTCATCTTCTTTTATCTTATCTTAGGATCATAGATTTTCTAGCTAGTTTACCTAGAGTTGTTGTTGTAGATACATCCCATGGATAAGGTAAAGTAGGAAACATCTCTTTGGCACAACAAACCAAGTAGAAAATTATGTACATTTGATGTTGAACACTCTAATAGTATTTTTCAAGTCGTAGTAGTTAGTCATTTTTTTATCAGGTTTCTGTGACTAATCATCGATCTTTGAATTTGATATTGAAAATCTCAAGATTTGCATTAACTATCTCTAGGTTATACTCCATGTTCTTGTGAAGGTTAAACTTATCTTTATATAGTGAGTACAAGCTAGTCACCTACTTTTTCAATTTTGACCATGGTCTTCCAATAGTAAGCATCACTAGATTTATGTATTGAAGATTAGTAAGCTCTATGTATTTAGTCATCTCCTTAATTTACAACTCCTTCATACAAATCATAGCTTTACTGTAAGAATTTGGTCCATTAAAGATGGGATACCATGTATTACCTTGGACTTTGAGTTATTGTAGAGCTTCATTGATATTGATCTTAGCAAGTTAGGTCTCTTTCTAATTGACTTTTTTAAGCATGCCAACCTATTTCTTGTAATGAGTTTTAACTTTCTCCTACTTTAGGATCTTGTTTTTCTTCATTAAGCATGCCAACCTATTTTACACATCTTCTTCATTAAGAGATTTCTATTTTTTGTTGCTAATATTCTTACCTCCTTGTTAAATTTAATTAATTGCTACGATAGATACTTAAGATATTCCTCTAGTTATTATTTTCATTTTTTCACCTTAATCAACCTTATATTCTCCTTGTCTAGGTCTTTATTCTTCCTACACCCTTGGGTAAAGTCATTATTCACACTATTAATCCAATAATGATGCATTCTAAATGATTGTCTCCTTATCTTCTGTGACCTTTTTTTTGTTTGTCCTTAAGATAATCAAAGATCTAATCTCTTGTTAACTCAAGTAAAAGCATCACTGAATTAGACAAGAAGGCTCTAAGTTATGCAACTTCAACTACTATCTATTGATTAAAGATGATGGCCTTCGAAAGTTGTGCTTCAGTGCTAAAGAGTTTACCTATTATCTCAAGCAGTGTAGAATGGATTATTATTACATCTTCTAGAATGTTAAATACATCTAGAATTAATTACCCAATTTCCACTAGTCTATTAAACCCTCCCTCATTTTGTTCTATTGTCATCCTCCTTAAATTAGTTCTTGTAAATATCTGAATATCTTTCATGGAAACAAAATTAAGTATGAATGCTATCGAAACCTTCAGTGGTTAATCAATATGATCAGAAATCACCTCTACAACCATCTCTTATTCTCAATATAGCATCACCACCACAATTACACATTCGTTCTCTTTTAGCATTACTAAGAAGGCTATAGCATTGTCCAAAATTTCTAGTAGTTGTTTAGAAGATAGTGAGACTACAAGTTTCTCATTGGTAAGCCTCAATTTAATGGTGGCTTGACTCCTTCGTGTTGATAATAGGTTAGACAACTCTTCTTACTACTAGCTAAAGGTCTTAATGACCTTATTTAAGTGGCTCATGGAAGGATGATAGTTTAAAGGCTCATGTCTAGGTTTCTATTGATGGTATATTAACTATCTTAAGTCTTCTTCATCAATGTAAAGTCTTTGGCTAGTGGTGGTTGTGCTTATTTCTCCTAAATTCATAGAGGTGTCTTCTTCTCCATCATCTCCTATCATGATGTTGTTGTGGCTTTTTGGAAGACATTGTTGGAGTAGTGAGCAATTCCTTCTCTTCTATAAAGTTTTTGATGAGGCATGAAAAGGGGAGGACCTTGCTATCCTTCATATTCTTTATGAAACACTTTTTAATTTTGATGAAAATTAGCTAGGATAGGTTAATAGGTAATTTTTCATTAAGTATTGTACATGCCTTGGTAGAGAAGGATGTCACTTTGCATAAGCATATAATTAGATTAAGGTGATATGCAGGTACCTTGAAATAAATTCTTTCTTCCTTGGTGAGTGAACTGTATATCTTTCTATCTACTCCATAATACCATTGGATCCACTTCTTTTAGCTTTCAACATCATACTATCTGGACATCTCTCTTAACTTTGGTTCAATGTAAGGGAGATCCAAGGCATATACAATGGCCTCCATTGAGTAGGAAATGGTAATGCCTTTAATCTTATCCATTACATCTCCTTGGTGATTGTTATAAATGAGATATTTCTCATCAAGGCATCATTCCCCATTTGTGGAAGTTATGGGCCAAAGTAGTGACATCTATAGTTACTTATGAATTTTTTATGGTGTGAGTTCAAGGAATGATCCAAAGTTAGGTTCTTGCAACATGGCACTCTAGATTTTTTTATCTAGATCTTCTTTAGGCTAGCCTTTGTGAGAGTGACCTTAAGGCTTGGCCTAGATCTAGGTACTTCATCATACATAAACTATCATCTTTTCACTGTGGAAATCTATGGAATAGATTCCACTTCGAGCTCTTCTCTAAGTGACCTTGTGGCATGCGTCCCCTCTATCTCTTAATCCTAGTATATCTACCTAAATTCTCATCATCATTGTGGACACTTTTCTCTTCTCTAAAATGGTCCATCCACTTTTGGCACTCTCTTAGATGGCATGTAATCACATGGATGATCAGTTATTACTCTTCGATTACTTTATCTTAAGCATTTGTATCTTCGATCATCCTTAAGTAAGTCTAGTTTCTCAAAAATTTAGCATAATGCTCCTAAGTAACCATAGTCTATTTTTTATAAAGGTTCAAATATATCTAAGTGTTATTGATTTATTATTATTTTGGTCACTTATTATATTTCACTACCTTGTATTCTTAGAATGTGACATGTCTAAGGTGTTCGAAATCTATGACTTGGTGTCCTTATAATGTAGAGCTTGACTTAGGGAACTCATAGCTTCTAAAATAGAAAACATTGGATTTATGATTTGCAAGTTATCACTCTTAAAAGGTTTTGGGCTCTGAAAATGACAAAACCCATTCACTCTTGATTGAGAATGATAAAAGAAGTTATAACTTCCATGTCTATTTATACTAGTTTTATGCTACATTGATGCTCATACATTGACGTAGCCTCATTGACAAAGAAACTACATCAATGCTACTATATCAATATTACCAATGTTAAAAATTTTCATTAGAATTTATACCTTATTTTTGCAAATTTCAAATTAAACAAAGGATCAACTATAAGCCATAAGAAGGATCTAGATATGAGGATAGAGTGGTAAGGCACATTTAGAAGTTCATGAAATTGATGAATCATAAATAATATGAACAAGGATCATGCAATGAGAGGTTGATGAAAATATGAGTCAAAGTGTTGATGTAATCAAACTTTGAGTTTCTTTTGAATGAGTTGGACATGTGGAGGTGCTACATAAACTATATTTTCAAAATTTATATAAGTGGATCCTTCTTAAAGTAGGCTTCAACCCTTTGTAGCCTTATATAATCATCCCACAAAGTGTCTATGAGCACATTGAAGATTAAATATTGATCTAGCCTATATGCCACACCCACACAACTATAGCTATTTAGGATCCTATACTATATAAAAAAACACCATTAGGTAAGTAATCATATGTAACAATGAGATGGATAATGGAATAAGAAGGGATTTTATAGATTGTAATGTGAGATATTTTACCATGTCCACAATAAGTCATTATGTAAAATGTGGTTAAGATGAACATCATACCTATCTATCCAAGTTTCAAATAAAGTCCGTACCTTCTTCAGTGACATTGTATTGCATAATCCAAACTTACCATCATGAGATCACCCCAATCATATGGAAATAACATCACTCAACAAGAAAAATCAAGGAAGAAGTTATTAAATTAATTAATTTAAAATTAAGTTTAAGAAAACTCAGCCATCCGTTAGAGAAGTGTCTTTAGCCATGGGTAACATGTCATTTAGTCACATGATGAAACTAGTTCAAGAAAACTTTGAGATTCCTAAAAGCATCCTACCTTCAAGTATGAATAATGTCTTCCTAGTGGCATCCTAGAAATCATGTTTGTTTTGTAAATTGATTCATTAGTGACTATACTTTTCTTACTAGAGGACTACCTTTAAGCATGGATAACATGACTTTCTAGTTACATGGTACAAAAACACTTATTCAAGAACATCCTTCCATCAAAATTAAAACATGAGTAATGACATAAGCACATTTATTCATGAGAACCATAGAAAATGTGTAAAGAATTACCAAGTTCCCTTAATGTCACATCCTTTTCTATTCCCTCTTGGTCCTTTCCCCTTTCCTCAGGTTATAATTATTAACAGTGGTGTGAATAATCATACTGCTTTCATGATGAAGTTCTCTTATTCATAAAAATTAAAGGGATTGATAGTGTGCACTCACTACTTACACAATTACTTACCTAATCATCTTAATAGCATAGGGCATAATCTAGATAATAAAGTTGGCCTTTTATATAAAAAGTAACCTCTTTATTAATAAAAAGGAAGACTTAAAACATAAACAAATATATAAAATGATCCAAATAAAAATAAAAATTCAAAGAAAAGGAAAATTTGATAATAAAATCAGAATTAAAAGAATGTTGTAAGAGAAAAAAGTGTCAAATACACTTATCAATTTCTAATTCAAAAAATATGAGGTACCTTTCCAATGACTAAACTCATGAGAAAGTATTCAAAAAATGGACCGCATATTCATAGGGTTATACACCATAGGTTTCATAGTTGTCAGCCTTAGTGATCTATGTCATGTTTATGGTTCTAGTGTAGTGATCTATGTCTATGTTTATGGTTTTGATTAGTTTGAAATGGATAACTTGTTTAACTAAGAGGTGCTTCTATTAGTGAGGACCCAAATGTATTTTCCTTTTAGTTTCTATGTTTTTTTTGTAAACTTATGTGTTCATCTCCTTTTTGGTAGGTATGGTCTAGAAAACATTTGTCTTTTTCTAGATTTTTTGTTTAAATAATTTTCTTAGTGAAGTAACTAACAAGTTATTTAAATGTTTTCATGCATGTTTTAGATAATTTAATACTTTCTAGCTACTAGGTATCTTCCTAATTAATGATTACTATGCATTTATATTTTTTTGCACCCATGCATTTTTTAAGGTTATTGTAAGCTAGTGTTATAGTTTCTAGAGTAGGTTCACTCTAATATTTGAATCATCTTCCAAATACTAAATCAAGATATTATGATAAGATAAAAATATTCTAGAAAACTAGAAAAATAACTATCTTCAATTATTATAAGAGAATATTACTATAGGATTTCCAAAACCCACAAAACATTCATGTCCTCTCAAATCACTCAAAAATTGCTGCAGAGCATGAGGCTCTACCACCACACAATGGATGTTCTCAATGCAAGACACAACCAATGGAGAACCTATCCCAAAACTAGTATTGAGATCTCAACACACAGCAAGACCGAAATACATAGGATAACACATAACATAATTGACCTTGGAGTTGCAACCACATATGTACTCACTCAATGTGCTCTCTTACACTGTTTTCCAAGCTTAACACATGAACTTACATGACATCTCATCTCTCATATCTCCATGGTATAAGCATGAAACATAATTTATATTTATTAACCAAGGAAGATAAAAATCTTTTGAAATCTTCCTCAAGCTTAACTTGAAGATCCTCCACTATGTCCATCTTTTTCTACAATGTTTGTCAGATTTTAAACTTGGAATAGAAAATTGAAAGTTTTTCTACCCATTTGTGTCATCTCAGATATTTATGAAACATCTTACTATCAAACTAAGAATACATGGGAGACATCTCATTCTAGTTGGAGATGTCTCCAAAATTGCTAAGTTGTCTCAGCCACACTAGAGACATCTCACATGCATATGAAATGTATCAACCACTTTCAAGAAGTCTCATCTAAGACTTCATTTTCACTCTACCAAGACATCTCCCTCAACTTTGGGACATCTCCTGTAAGGCCTCCACTTAGCTAAGACATCTTCTATCTTTCAAGATGTCTCTTCTAATAATCTTGATCTTAGGCAAGATGACTCCATGACCTTCAAGATATCTCCATATTTCTTAAAACCTATAAAAACCATGCATAGGAAAAAGAACAAGGGGATTAAAAGACATGTTCCTAAACCAACTTTTCCATCCTTTAAAGAGTGAACTCATGTGAATAAGGAAGTAGGGGTTGAAGTGATCCTCTACTCATGAAGTTTAGTTTCATGGACCCATATAGCATCATCAAGAGATTGATCCTCCTAATTAATCAAGTACTCATTCCTCTTCACTTCTTGAGTGGTCAAAGCTTTCCTCCACGTGAGTATGATTATCTTCCTCTTCATTGAATACTTGGACTATTCAATAGTCCTCTTCAACTCATTGATGTTATCATGTATGATATTCACATTCATTGGTTCATGATAGTGCATAAGATCTAAAATATTAAACACAAATAAGATACCAACATTGTTTGATAAATCAATCTCAAAATCATTATCATTAATCTTAGTCTTAATTCTAAAAGGCCTCATCTTCTTTTCTTTCAACTTTGAAAAGTTAACATCTCTCAACTGGTTCTTCTTCAAGTGCACCCAAACCAAATTACCAACAACAAAATTTGGCTTTTGTTTGTCCTCATTTCTCATGAGGACTCTCTCTTTAGCCTTCTTCTTAAGATTTTATTTTCATTATGCATGGAGGCCCTTCATCTCTTATACAATATCAACATTAAGTTAACATTCAATGTCAAAGATCTTCAAGGTGTTCAACATCCTAGGACAAAAACCATAGTTCATCTTAAATGAACTTTTACCAATAGCAACATGAAAAGCATTATTTTATGAAAACTCAGCCTTCTTCTTCTTCTACTTTTTGATGTTGGGAAGTCTCTTATTCATTCTTACTTCATCATCAAAATTATAATGTATATTTCCTTCATGTTTTCCATCTATTTTACAGCCAAGATAATTAATTTCATCACTATGAATGTCCACATCCACATCAATAATAACCTTCTCATTATGACTGCTACCATATCCATAATTAACAAATACAAAATTAGACATATTACCATTATTATTCTTGCTCCTACTAACAATGTGATCAAAATTTACATTGCTTTCATCATGCATAACATAACTCATTAGTTCATTACAATCATCACAATAATGATGATTCTCACCATCACAATGGAACAAACCACTAGCAAACTGAAGTGAAAAACTAGCATCCAACACACTTGCTTTCACATGAGAGAAATTACTACCATTAACAAGGTAAAGCTTATACTTACTTATCTCTTCATGGCTTCTCCCATCCAACCCTAGTTCAACTAGATCTTTAACATGTGGTTGTCCCACCATAGAAGAGATTAAATATTTAATATCATACATAGGAGTTTCCAATCTTAATGGTTTCTATTGGCACATTTGGCCATTTCATGGAACAGGATTAGATGATTCAAAGTATTACTGTAAAGCAGGCTCCCATTTACACGATGAGCTGAAAAGACCTGTGCTTCTGTAAGCTTCAATAAAAAACCACAGTTTGTTTTTCTTTGCAAAAAGGATATAAAAAGAAATCACAGAGCTGGAATGCGGCATAGAAAAAGACTAAGATATGCGAAAAATAAGCTACCATATCTTGGGGCATAATTACATTCGCCTTTGAGATATATCTGAATCGCCTAGATTGAGGATGGCAAAGCCTAAGATTGGCAAGAAGGAGCTGGATTCCTACACTGTTAGAGGCACTAATAAAGTCATCAAAGGGAAGCTAAAAGAATTAAGGATGATTTTCTATGACTGGTTGTTTACCTGGCCAAAAATAAAATATAATGAATGTTATACTTTAAGTCAAAGTTCCTCATGTGGTGGTGTAGTTGGAGATTGCATGTTGATGCACAAATCTGATCCAGGGAGGCCTCCATATGTTGCAAATGGCAGAATTCTTCATTTCTTTGCATGCAGACTGGATCGGCGAAAACCACCATGTTCTACTCTTTGATTATGGCAGGGATTCTGTGAAGGCCCTACCCTGCTCCTCCCCATGGCACCTGCAAAGTGTTTCAGCATCCCCCAAACCCACATCTGGTTGCCCAAGTCTAATAGTGTCCATTCCTGCCTAGACAGGCAAAACCGTGACAAGAACACAAAAATAAAAATTACAATGCCACGTGACATAGAAGGTGCTCCATGTTATGAAAAGGAATCAGGATATTTGAACCGAATTTCATAGCAAAAATGCTCTGCAATTCATGCTTGACAGATTTCTGGCGGAGGAGCATGAAAACATAACGGATCTATTTTTGGAATTTTAGACGATTCTCTTCAGTGGTAGAAGAAGAATTTTCCTCGGCATGGTTTCAGCTCTACAGTAGCTCAGGGTTGCTCTTGAGGCTCTGGTTTATCACTTTGACTGACATGTTGGGCTCAAGATCTGGTCCCGCTCAGTTGAATATTACAGAGAAGACATATGAATGATACCAGCAAAGGTGCACATTGTTCAGCAAGTCTTCGGACGGCAACCACAAGCGAGAACCAATTACATAGACCACCATGCTCACTGGATATGCACAAAACAGCCCTATGCAAGAGGCCTTTAATCTTTTTCAGTGGATGCACAGAGCCCGCATGAAGCTGAATTAGTTCATATTCGCCAGTATTCTCAAAGTAGTTTTAGCAATCAACGATCTTGAATTTGGAAAAGAGTGTTATGGGTGATGCTGAACGAGGTGCAGCACCCATACGCCTTACACACGCGAAAGCTAAAAGAGCTTGTGGCTCTGTGTCGCAGGCATATCCAAACTTTTCTAGAGGATTGATGGCGTACCATGCAGCCGGCCATGCTGGTGTAGCACAGGGAGTCACAATGACCGCAGTTTTTTTTTGAACACACGACAACATTACCAGACGCGGTGGTAGAGCCTTCTTTCATGGTGGTAGTTGATATACGGTTCTGGTAGTTCCAGGCCTGGCGCCTTCACATTCAGACTTCACATTTGGAGGCGTTCTTAATGACGCTAAGTAACCACTATCGGATTTAAATTTCTTTTTCTAGAAAACGTCATTTTTCCAAAGAAGCCAGCAGCAAATTTTACGTGGGTTTAAAGTGCAAATGCAGATAATTTATTTACACAAGCTTACAAGAATTGTCTGCCACCACCACCAACGTCTACACTAAGGTGGATGTTGCATTATTGTCTTACTACCACCTGTTCATAAAAATTACTAGGGCTTTAATGATATTTAACAGTTAAAACTTAAAAATTCTAAATAAATAAAAATAAAAATAACAACTATATGGAGCTCTTATAATATGGAGATCTTGGATTTATTTTTTAAAAAATTATTATATAGGTTATGACTTATGAAAGAGATATTTGTAATATTTGGAAAGACACATGCCAATGTTAGCATGATTTTCTCCTAATTTTATGTATAAGTTACAATCTCCTAACTTGTTGGGAAAGTTAGAACTTCCTTACTTGGGAGAGAAGTTAGCAAAGATATTTTGGAATGTCTAACTACGTTTTGAACCCTATAGAAAGGCTTTAGGGGTTAGAAGAAAAGGATACTTTTGGGATCACTCACACTTGGGTCTCACTTGGGAGTATTTGTAAAGAAGACATTGTGAAAGATTGCTTATAAGATGACTTGCTAAAGACAACATTTCAGCCTCTTTGTCATAGTCCTGTGAGTTATGCTTATTATTTTTTTATTTTGTTTAAATTGCTTAGCTATTGGTTTACATAGTATCATGCTTGGCAAGTAATTTTGGGATTTTTAGATTGCTCTTATTGTTCTTGTTGCATGATAGGGAATTTCTATTAAAATTTTGCCATAGAAGAGCTTGTGTTTGAAAGCCTTAAGAGCATTTCAGTAGTAAATTTCATTATTGTGCAATGTATAAGAACTGCTATTGAGATTGTTGTAAGAGAGCCTCTGCATATAGTCAAGCCGTTGAACGATTCAATAGTCAAGATTCAGAAAATATTTGGTATTTTGATAGGACCAGAATAGCTTTCTTTTATCTTTAAAGTAAATCTCCATGGTATTTGAATCAGAAATTGTCAAGTCTTTTGAAGGTTCTGTTGAATGCAATTGTTGGCATTCATTATCTAGCCAAAATGGAATCTCGTACATGGTAGTTTACGTAGCAATTTTTTGGTAGCATAGTAGGATTTTCTTGAAGAAATTGCTTATTTGAGCCTTGGAAGTTTGAACAATTCATAGTTATTGAATTTGGGATAGCTTTATTGTGAAGTGTTTACTCGTATCATTTTACCTTGTTTAAACATTTGAGATCTTTACACAAATCTGCTTTCTTTTTCTCTTCTGTCTATTTCCATTGAATCTCGCTCTATTTCTAGTTTTCTTGTGAAACTATCTCTTTCTCTGGGGAAAATTAGAAGTAGATTCGCAGAGTTGTGCTCAAATGTTTTTGCAAAATTTTATTTGTTACAAGTAGGTATTATAAGGACCGCATAGACTAGGCAATTGAACAAAATAGGAACTCTCAACAACTCACAGTACTTGGCAAAGTTGGCTGAATCTCTTTAAGATAAGTCATTTGTAGTTTACACACAACGCAATCGTTTCATTTTTCACAACCGCACACTGCAACAGCACACACACATACTCACATTAACTACTGAGTCTATTTGGAGGTATCTAGGCCTTGGTGTTGCCAGAGACCAGCAAGCACCTAAATCCTGTTTGAGGACACTCGTTGGCGGTCGCATCCCAAATGGTCGCCAACAGTTTCTCCTCTTCATTAGATTCATACAAATTAGTAAAATCAGCAATACATTTTACATGAGAAATGATAAATTTTACCCCATGGATTTTAGATAATGCATTAGCCACCACATTGGCTTTCCACTTTTGTGCTTCTTCCTTGGCATAGGCAATGTTGGCACTACACAAGATGAAATATATTTCCCACAAAGCCATTTGCAAGTAATGCCTTTACTTGTTCTTGCAATTCTACCTACTAATTCAATTTCATCTAGTATGCTCTCTCATTTGGAATGGTAGCACCAGGAATGAAATTAATATGATGTTATATATTTCTCATTGTGGCAGTCCATCCAATTCCCTCTTAAACATGTTGGGAAATTACTCCAAGAATAGCACACCTATAGGAAGTTCAACCATATCAAAACTGTTAGAAGTAACTGTTGATACAAAAAAAAATAAAATTCCAAAACACATTTCATCATGTTCCTTAATATATTTTCTCTCTCTTAGAAGGATCAAGGAAGCATTAAGTGAGCTTTTCTACCTTGTTTATCTATGATGAGAATCAACTCATGAATTCCATCGTGTTTAACTACATTCCATACATTTCTAGCTCCATCAAACTAAGAACCATTTTTAAAATGCCAAGGTCTACCATGAATTACATCAACACAATCTATTGAAATAACATCATAGTTCACAACATCATGAAAACTTCCAATTTTAAATTTCAAAGTACATTGTTCTCTCACCTATTGAAAGAAATATTTAGATAACCAATGTACCTTGTAGGATCTAGGATGAGGATTAGTTACCAAATCTAATCTAGCAACTACCCTAGTAAACATAACATTTTCTTGGGCTTTATTATCAACATCTTTACCTTTAGCTTCGTTCTAAGGAAAACATTCCAGTCTTCACACTTGAAGCATTGAATCTTGGATGAGCTATTACATTGACCCTTACCTTCCTTACCTTGGTCCTTCTTGGCTTTACCCTTCTTATCTTTTTTTTTTTCTATCTTCTTGTCATGGTTTCCATTCTTGTCTTCAAATTTGGACTTGGATCCTTTTTCTTTCCAATTAGAAGTTTGTTTACTCCTATTTTCAAATCCACTTAATTTCTTTTCATCCTTAAGCTCCAAATCATAAGACTCATCAAGAGTATGTAGCTCATAAAAAGAAAACTCCTACTAATATGTCATTTTCAGACCTCCTAAAAATATTGAAGTGTGTTCATACACATCCTAGTTCACCTTATCTTGATGGACTAGATTATAAAATTTGATGTATAATTCCTTAGAATCCTTGTCACCTTGCCTTAGGAATTTCAACTTTAGAATGATTTCTTACCTCTCATGAGACTATTCAAATTTTCTTCCAACCTGTATTTCATTAGATTTCTATCTCTAATGTGTTGATTATTTTATCTTTCATAACCTTATTACTCCTTTTCCTACCAAGTAGAAGTCATACCTTCTAATCTGAAGTTAGTAATCAGTACCTTCAAGTGATTTGGTACGTCTTCCAACTCAAAGTTCTTGTCAAGTGCCTTTAGCCAACTTGAAAAAGAATTGGTTCCATCTACTTCATTGAAAATCTTTAACTCAATGTATGGAAATCTTATATCATTTATAAATGCTATAGCAAGTCTTGCTTCATCTTCTTTATCTAGATTACTAAGGGAAGAAGAAGTTGCCATTGTTGAAGTCCTTAAAATTTTCATCTAAGAAATAGAATTTCCTCCCATTGAAATTCTTGGTTGATGGGTTTCTACACTTCCATAGCTAAATTTTCCTTCATTATTATTTGCTGTATCTCCATCAAGTTATGAAACTTCTTTATCACTATCCAAACGTTAAAGCTCATCACCTCTGTATATTAAAATATGGCTAGGACTTACATTCTTGTCTACATTTTTATTAATTTCATTCAACAAAGTAACCATTAGTTGGAAGGTAGACTTCATGCCCTCCATGTTTTTGTTCAAGGAATAAACCTATTTCTTCTTAGGTGCTAATTGAACTTGAAAAAATTCTCCAAACAAGTACAAGAAACAATCAAGCAAATGCTTTGATATTGATAATTAGCTAAAGATGTTTCACTCCAATACTTTAATCACTTTTCAAATACTAAATACAAATATTATAATAAGATAACTATTGACCTTTTGGTATGTCAAAACCTTAAGAAAATTGGAAAAAAAAAGATGTTTACATGGTGTTGTATTTACAAAATAAGATTATGGACAAAGACTTCATACAACAATGGAAAGAATGAATATTGAAACAAGGACTTCATAATAGACATGAACAAGAACCTCATAAGCATATAAGAAGCAACAACAAAGGACTTAAGGACTTACAAGAAAAGTTGGGATCACAAGGACTCAAGGGAGCATGGACAAATATGAAGATTTCAAGCTAAATGTGTCTATTTATGCTGATTTTTGTAGAGAAAGGTTCTTAAAAGATTTGTTATATTTCTAAGTGATTTTGGCTATTTTGATGAGTCTAGGAGGTTATAGGATCTATGGGGACTTTTATGGATGCATTCAAAGGCTCCCAACATTAAAATGAGTAGTTTCATTTCTGGACCCTACAAAGTAGACATCTCCCTTGAAGAGACATCTTCCAAAAATAGGAGACGTCTCCTTTGAAAAGAAGACATCTCATTTTTAGAATAGAAGTCTTCCCATATTTGAGGTTGAATGTAGAGATATGTATCAATCTTGAAGAAGATGTCTCCAGTGACCATTAGATTATCGTTGCATGAATTCCAAGGTGATTTTAGAAACATCAAGGCTATGAGAAGACTTCATTCTCTTGGGAAAAGTGCAAGTTTTCAGTAAAATCAAGTGTCAACTTCAAGCGATAATTTTGAATACTATTCTATTGTATTTGTACTTAATTGTACCATATTTTATACTATTGTAGTGATTTTTTATTGTACCTCAAAGTATAAGAACCAAAAATGCAATTGCAATCTTTCCTTATAATTGTTATTTTTCTTTTTCTTGTTGTCCTACAGGTTTGATGTGCTTCTTGTGAAAAGGCATCATTCTTGAGCTTTTCGGGATCCTATGGGATTGAGTGTTGGTGTAGTGCCCCAACACTTTGAAGCAGAGCTTAAGTTGTAAAGGTTGTGAGATCCTAGAAACCACATTCAAAGCTTGTTGGGATCTTGTGGGGTTAAGTGGATTCATGGCATAAAATCACTCTAGAGTAGAGCTTAGAGCTTGTACAAGGTGTGGTACCCTTCAAACCATATTTTGAGAGCAAAAAAGTCTAGAGGTGTGCTAGTAAACTACCCTCCAAGTATGGACTACCAGAGTTGGAGAACCATGTTAAATTTAGTGTGTGCTTTGTGTTGAAGATTTTTTTAATTTGGGGAACTTATTCATCCTTCCCCTCCCTGCTTTCTAAGTTCAACGATCCTCAATGACGATATGCTAGAATGTAAGAAAACTAGCTATCTTTAATTATTACAAGAGAAGATTATAATAGAATTTCCAGAACTCACAAAACATCAAAAACTTTTCAAATCACTCAAATGATGCTGTAGAACATGAAGCTTTACAACCACACAATGGTTATTATTTAGGCAAGAAAAAACCAATGGAAAATCTCTCTTGAAACTAGGATTGAGATCTCAAAATAAAGTAAGACTAGAATACATAAGTTAAAACACTACATAATTGATCTTAGAAATGCAAGTAAATATGTGCTCACTTAATGTGCTTCTCACACTCTTACCCAAGCTCAACATATGAACGTACATGACATCTCATCTCTCATCTCTTTATGGTACAAGAATGAAACACAATTTATATTTATTAATCATCTAAGACAAAAATCCTAGGAAATCTTCCTCAAGCTAAACTTAAATAACCTCTATTATTTCCATATTTTTCTTCCATGTTTCGATTGTTTTCAAAATTGAAACAAAAATTTTTGAAAATTCTTGTACTCATTTGGATCATCTTGGACCTCTCCAAGTTATCTTACTATCAAACTTGAAATACAAGGAAGATGTGTCATTTTGGCTAGAAATGTTTTTAAAAATGATTGAGACATCTTAGTCACATTAAAGACATCTCATCCTTTTGAAAGATGTCTCAAACACATATGAGATGTCTGACCCACTTCCAAGATGCCTCATCTAAGACTTCATCTACACTTTGCCAAGACATCTTCCTTGACTCTGGGACATCTCTTGTAAGGTCTCCACTTAACCTCGATGTATTTTTTCTTCTAAGACATCTCTCTTGAGAGCCCATAGCTTAGGCAAGATGATTTTGTGGCCTTCAAGATGTCTCCATGAAGCCTAAAACTAATAAAAACCATACATAGGAAAAAGAATAAGAGGATCAAAAGAGGTGTTCCTACAAAAATTTCATTTATGATTTAAATTTTCTACCCACAAAGGAATCTTATATCCTTATAGGTTTCCTTGATGATCTTCTAGGAAAGGTCTTGGATTCTCAACTTAGCATTAATGATGGTAAGCCATGTTCTTTTCGTAATGATAAGTGATGATGACAATTTTTCATCTGCTCTAGTGTTAGAGCCTCCATGTCGAGTATCTAACGTCAGAGACAAGATGTGATGTCAGATATCGGATGTTGTAGGGTATATGCTAGCCTATAAATATAGTGCTTGGGCTCATGATTTAGCATTATTTTTTCATCATTTTTCAATCAAAGTAGTTAAGCTCTTCTTGTTTATTTCCTTCAAAATTAGAATATTTTCTGAGTGCCTATAGCAAGAATCTAAGTGTGTATGGATCTTTGTTCAAACATTGATGTACTTGAGTGCAACAATGTGATGGGAATAAAAATGAACTCTTTTGACAATCCTTGTAGCACTAAGAATAGATTGATGTTTTCTTTAATGCACTTTACTTTCATGCACTTTAATTAAGTAATTAATTTCTAGTTGTTAATGAACACAAGAACGACCACTTTGAGCATACATATAGTATGTGGTAACCCAGAAACACTTAACGTTTGGTAACCCAGTAGCATTATATGTGTTCAAAATGTGTCCAAGAAAGTGGAATAGGTACTTGTGTTAGTCTAGCTAGGCAGTAGATAAATTAGATCCTAAATTACTCTACCTTTCATTATTGTTATAGGCAGTCAAACTTATAAAACATAAAATGATAAAGATCATGTACCTCAATTACACTTAAACCATATCCTTGAGCTTCAAAAGTGTAGTTGGGAAGACAATGAGCCTTCTCAATGTCCATTTCACTTCCTAGAGAAACTAGTGCACTAGAGAACTATAGCTCCATGGAATTCGACTGGATTGCATGTGAATGCCTTAGTGATTTGTATAGCTGGACATAGGGGTACCTCACCACTCATCATTAGCATCATTGCCAAGGACCTTTTGGTTATTTCATGAACTATCTAGGATTTAGTGGAAATCATTCAAAATCATTGGAATGAACCTTAGAGTCATATCATATTTTACAATTACTACAAAAAAATTTAAAAGCACACTACATTTTTATCATCTAATTGAAAATGTATTCTTATCACAAGAGTGCTTGTTTGTCCAAGTTTGATAGAGCTCATCAACTAGTGCCTCAACAATATCGAATGATATATGCTCATCTTGATAAGTATGTAACTAATTCACCTTCATCCTACATCAAGATGAACAGTTGTGGTGGCTTGACATGGAGGGCAACATTGTGTTGCCACCTAATCAATTTTTTCTTGCAATGCTTCACCAAACACTTATCCATCCAAGTCTTCATAAATGTCATGCTAAGTATGTTTTGCAAGACAATGATGCTAGAGATTGTCATCCCACTGAGGTACAACATCTCTGGTATCACCGGTTAGAACAACATCATGAATTTGCAAAAGGAAAAGGATTTAATGATTCCCCATTCCTGTTGTATCAAAAAAATGGTGGGGAACCATTATTTAGGGGTTTTCCATTAGTAAAATTCCTTTCTTTGAATTAAGTGAAGAAGGTCAAAACTAGAACTTGTAGTACACAATTTACAATCCTAGTTCTAGTAAGAATGGATCCAATGATAAAGAAGGATCCAAAGAGGCAAGTCAAGGCAAGGATGCAGACAAGAAAAAAGATCATGATCATGGTCATGATAGCTGAAGAGGTGGTAGTAGGCACCATGATGATGCTCATCCTCCTTATCCTTCCCCTTCGTCATCATCATCATCATCATCATCTAGCTCTAATCACAACTGTAGGAGGTGAGATTGCGATGGAGGTGATCAAAATGACTAATGAGACTAAAATGATCAAGGGGATCATTGAGAAAGGTAAGAACAAGGGAGTGAACATTTAAGGGAGGCACATCACCATGAATGAAGGGATAGTAGAGGACATCATAGGCACCATGGTCAAGGCCTCGATGAGCCTTTTCTTGCTACCCAAAGTATGCTTAATATCACAAAGGTAGTATGAATTCCAAGAAGGCACGTGAAGGATAGTTGGATCAAAATGCTAGACATGAAAAATATTCCTCAATTTGAAGGGGGATATAACTATTTTCTATAGAACTGTATCCAAGCTTTTCAAGATGCATGTGCCTTGTAGGACATAGTGAATGAGTGGCAAAAGCCTAAGTTGTTCCCACAAACACTCAATAAAGGAGAAAAAAATTAGTACCGATCCTTGGAACTAGTATCTATAAAATGATGGAGTACCATGCTTGAATTATTTAATGACAAATATCAAATGTACTATAGAGTGTCCAACTTCAGAAGGCAAATCCAAGGATGGAAACAAGGAACACATGAACCCTTGGATGCTGCTATTGCATGATACTATTCCTTAATGCACAAATGTCCTAGCCATGGTTATTCTCAATTATATCAACTTTATCACATTGTAGATAGGATTCAATCAAAAATGGGGAGAACCCTTAGTGTTTATTCCTAAGGGTGACTATAAAAATTAAGTACTCGTCAGATACAAAGACTAATTGAGTAAGTAGCTAAAGCAGAGGGTGAATTAAGAAAAAGAGAAAGTGTAGAAGAGTACAATCGTGATCCTTCCATCTGAAAGAGGGAGGTTCGATTTTGTGATAGTGAGAAAGAATTTGTACTTGATGAGTTGGTGAATAGGAAATCCTTGTCACTCCAAAAATTTCAATCTAAAACTACAGTTAAGTTTGATCAATTATGGAACTCCATGAATAGTATATTTCAAGTTGTCCTAAAAATTGTTGAAGAGTCTAAAGAACAAGGTAGTAATTGTGAGTGCAGGAGGTACAAAGAAATTTAATGTGCCTATCAAAGAGGTAAGGGAAAGATTGCTACAATAGAAGAAGTTGCAAGAAGCAAATTAGATGATGATGGTGGATGTGACGTCTAGTAATATGAACATCCTAAGGGATGCTACCCAATAGCGTCACACTTACAAGAGTCTGGGATTTATGCTTTGAAACCATGACTAACACAAAGACAAACATCCAAAATATTACCTTATCCTCAAGGTAATTTTAGGTAGTTCCACTAGCAATAGTAATATTATCCAAGTGGAATTCCACCGCAACCATATGAGCAGTATCAATAGTGGCAGCAACCATAGTCATGGGCATTGGCACAACCAAGGCAACAATATAATGATAGATAACCTAATCCATATGGGTATTACATTCAGCAACCCTTGTCTCCACATGACTCCTTGAGTCACATTCCTACTTTCCAAACTTACTACTACCCTCTTGATAATTATTGAATGCATTCTTCACATGCAAGGAGGGATACCACTTGTTACCCTTATCTTCCTCTTGTTCTTACACATCTTCCTCCTTCAACCGCATAGCTATCACCTGCTCCACCTATCCAAGATGAACTACCAACTCAACTACAACAGTGCAATGCTACAAGGGTTATTAATCTACAATTGGTTCATCAATCAAGTGGTTCAAATATTTGATGAAAGAAAAGACCTTCCTTCCAACCACATAGCCCACCTAAACTCTCAAATACACCTGCGATTGGGCATCCTGTTCATCCATCTTCCTCTATCTCAAATGCCTTTGAGTCCCCTTCAAACCGAACACTATCTAGAATCCATACTGTGATGCTTACTCATAGTATCTAATTGGATCCATATTGGAATCCTTCTCAGGAAGTTAGCAAATCCTAGAAGTTCTTTAATTTATTTGCAGATTGTTGGGAATGAACTGTGGAAAGCTCTTCTCAACTTAGGTCCCAGTGTCAACCTAATCTCTTATGAGATGTATACTACATGGAACCTACCTCCTTTAAAGAAGAGCAATATTATATTAGAATTGGTAGACCAGTCCATCACTATTTTATTAGGACTAGTAGAAGACATTGTGACCACTGTGTATGGCTAGTCTTATCTTGCCGATGTTCTAGTGATCAAAGTGGAGAATTACAAAAAAATATTTTCCAATTATCATGGGAAGTGAATGGCTTAGCACCATTGATGCAAGAATGAACATCAAAGATCTTTCCTTAGAAATATCTAAAGAACATGCATTAGGAAAAATCAAGAAGAAGTGTGTTCCATGCATCGCGTACAGTGATACAGGGTGTAATTGTGTGCAGAAACTCTCGGTCATGAAACAAGCATCTATCTCTACATGAAAGCAATGTTCAATAGAAGTAGAAAATCAAAGGTGTCTATATGTAGTATCCACAAAACAAGAGGGAACGTAGTGGTTGACCAATGATTCTAAGAGTAGCATACTTTGCATGGAACCAACTGAGAGCCTAACATATGCATATGTCACAGGCATTAATGAACTAGAGCAAATTCATCACCAACTCTCTGATGATGTAAATGATGACACCTATTGGGGAGAGTTGGGAATTCTTGAAAATTTTCGACAAAAGCCCCTTAAACTAAAAATGCTACTGACAAGCATGAAATATGTGTTTTTGAAAAATGGGAATCCAATCATAATCAATGTAAATCTTACTCTAGAATAGAAAAATATGCTATTGAATGTAGTTGAAAAATGATCAATACCTTTTGCTTGGTCATATCTTGAACTCACAAGGATTGATCCTAGGATATGCCAACATCACATCTACATTGATCCAGCCATGAAGCCAAAGAGACAACCACAAAGGCGATTGAACCCTAAAATGAAGCAGATCATTAAAGAGGAAATTGAACAACTCCTCAAGACATGGTTCATTTATCCCATTGTGAATAGTAAGTGGGTTAGTTCACTTGTGATTGTGCCAAAGAAACGTGATAAGTGGTGGATCTACATTGATTTTCGGCTACTGAATATGAAAACATTCAAGGACCATTTTCCATTGCCATTTGTTGATCAGGTATTGGACACAATATCTGGGCATTGCTACTATAGTTTTCTAAATGGTTATAGTGGCTATAACCAAATTCAAATTGGACTAGAGACTAGGCCAAAACAACATTTACAAGACCTTGGGGGACATTTGGATATCGCAAGATGCCTTTTTGTCTATGCAATGCTCCTACTACATTTCAATGCTTGGTTTTGAGCATTTTTCAATAGCAAATCGGTAGTGATGTGGAAGTATTCATGGATGATTTCTCCACTTATGAAGCTACATTTAAGTAAGCCTTGGACCACCTTGAGAAAGTATTGAAGTGATGTGTTGAGAAAAACCTCAAGCTCAACTAGCAAAAGAGTCACTTAATGGTCTAGGAAGGCATTATATTAGGGCACAAAATATCACAAGTAGGAATTGAGGTAGACCTTGAGAAAATAAGGGTCATCCAAGAAATAACCCATCAACTAGAAATTGTCAAAGATGTTTGATCATTCCTTGGACATACTAGCTACTACCAGTGATTCATAGAGAATTTCTTGAAGATCGCAAAGCCATTGGTAGAACTAACAAAGAAAGATGCTCCATTTGTTTAGACTGTAGAATGTGATAAATAATTTCAATAGCTAAAAGAGAAACTTGTAGAAACTCTAATCCTATAAGCACTTGACTAGTCTAGGCCATTTCATATCATGATGGATGCATCAAATTATGCCTTGGGAATCATGCTTACATAGATGAATGACAAGAAACATCCATACTACATCCACTACACTAGTCAAAGCATTGTGGGTGTACAACTAAACTACATCACCACAAAAAAAGAATTGATGGTAGTGGTGTTTACTATAGAGAAGTTCAGGAATTATGTGCTTGGATACAAGGTTTTTGTGCACATGGACCATAGTGCCATCTACTTCCTGATGAACAAGCCAATGGTAAGCCCCCGTGTCATATGATGGCTGGTGATCTTGCAAGAATTCAATCTTATGATGGTAGATTGAAAGGGCACTAAGAATGTGATCACTGATTACTTGTCTTAGCTGTGATGGAACAACAAAGAGGAAGAAATCCCACTATATGATATGTTTCTTGATGAACTTCTCTTTGCTAGGGTTATAACTAAAAAATTGCCCAATTAGCCTAAATGGTGTGATGGCATTATTACCTATCTTCTTACTCAAGAGATGCCATAAGGGTTGGACCACCAAAAGAAATAGCAGTTTCTTCACTAGGTAAAATACCTCATGGAGATCAATTGATACCTCTACAAGGTGTGCATCGATGGCTTGGTTCGTTGGTGTGTCCTTGATGCCAATCAATTGTGCATTCTTCAAGATGCTAATGAAGGTCCTTGTCAAGGACACTATGCTAGCAGATGCATGGCCACTAAAATCCTAATGGCAAGGTACTATTGGCCAATAATCTTTAGGGATGCTCACCATTACATCCACTCTTGTGAACAATGCCAATGAGATGGTGGAATGATAGCTCGAATGGAGGGACCTTAATAATGGATTCAACCACTAGAACCCTTTGGCATCTAGGGCATTGACTTCATGGGTCCCATCATGTCCATGTCAGATGGAAAGGCATACATCATAGTCACTATTAACTATTGTATGAAATGGGTAGAAGTAGTAGCCGTCATCAACTATACATCTTCTACTGCTGCTTAATTTGTATAGCAAAGTATTGTAAATAAGTTTGGTATGCCGTGTGCATTAATTTCTAATAATGGAACTCACTTTACAAGAACTACTTTTTGAAAGCTTATGCAATGTTTGGGGGTTGAACATAAACCCACAAAATCATACCACCCCCAAGCCAATGGTCATGCTGAGGTTACCAATAGGGAAATTACAAGGATTCTAACAAGAACTATAAGCAAATATAGGAAATATAGGAGCACAAAACTCAATGATGCCCTTTGGGCCTACTGCTCAACATGAAATCTTTCTATAAGCTACTCTCCCTATGAGCTTGTATACAAAAAATTACCAACACTTCCTATTCAATCTGAGCTCCGTACACTTTCAACAGCCTATGACCTCAACCTTGACTTAAGTCTAACACAAAAAGAAAGACTAATGAATCTCAACTGGTAAGATGAAAATCAATTGTGGCCCTATCATCTAATGAGTTGCACAAGGCCTACAACAAAAAGTGCCATGACCTTAAAATAAAAAAAGTCAAATTTTAACTAATAGATAAGGTTCTCTACTGGAATCACACACATGTACCTCAATGAACTAAATTTCAAACATTGTTGGAAGGACCTTATATAATTTATAAAACTTTTTTTTTTTGGTGCCATTATGATCTACAAACCTGAGAGCCCAGACAAAAAATAGCTAGTTAACATCCAACAAGTCAAACCTTTCCATGAGCATAAGCCAACTAATCTAACAAATACCTCATCGGATGGACAACCATGCTTCATATTTTGAATCTCCTCCTTTCAACTTAGTCATGGGGTAGATCACCATCTATGATAACCATATAAGTGGCTCCTTAATTTTTTATCTTTTTGTTTTACAACATTTTGTTTTACACATTCTTTATTTTACATCTTCTTTTTTTCATATTATTAATCTTTTCTAATTTTTTTTTACACCATCATTAGTACATTTGCTATTTCTTGGATATTTTACACTTTCTTTTATATTTTATTTTATTTTATTTTGGTAAAATTTTCTAACCTTTTGTTAATAAGTGCTAGGCATAATGGTAATTTGTTACTTGATGGTGGTATGCATTATTGTTTTATTTGATTGTTGGTGTCTGGATTCTAGATTTGAATTTTGTTACTAATGATTAGAACATGGTTTTTTTTCATGAAATAGGCAGTCAGTCCACAACATCCACCCATCCACAAACTCTATGGTTTTCCTTGTTCTAGAAACATGCAGTCCCTTTTTCATTAATGGAACTTTAATGAACTTGTGACTTTGGTAGTTTTTAGAATTGGAAAGGATTAAAAGGTTTGAACATGATGTGACTTCAAGGGGATTCAGTATTCTTTGTGTCTTTCTACTTGCTTGGATGCATGTGTGTTTTCATGGACTTCTTACTATTTTGTGTCGACCAATAAAAGGAAGTTGAATAAGTCTTTACATGGTGTGGTTCCCATCTTTAAAAAGAATTATGGGAATTCAAAGCATACCCCTTAGACAAAATGCATGTCTTTGCATGGTGTGGTTTCCATTTCAACAAAATAAAAATAAAAATAATGGGAATTCAAAGCACACCCCTTAGACATAATAAATAGGCTACAAGGACTAGTTATGGAACTAGAAAGACATGTTACACATGCCTAAAGATTCCCTCTAACTAAGGCCCTTCTTCATTTCCTACTTCTCTTTTCTTCTCTAATAAGGAATGGTGTTTGTTTTGTGGGAGTACTCTTATGTCTCAGGAGGATGGATTGGTCTTAGAATGGTGATTCGAAGTCACTAAAGATGGTTGGTTTTGTTCTAGATTAATGATGGATCCTATCAAGTCATTTAACCATAAAATTTACAAGGGACTTCATGTGACCTTAACCAGGAACTCCATTCCACTCTCTCATTCATCTATGTTTTCCATGTCTCACCTCACTACCAATTTCATGTTCATGTTCAATGTCTTGGTTTGATGTGTCAGAATTCTTAGGTAGTTTCTTACAAGTTTTTGTACTTAACCTTCTATAATCATTAATCATCCATAGAGCCCACAGACTCCTTGGTTTGAAGTTATGCAAGGGCATAAAAGGCCTCTGCTTGCTTTGGGAGGATCCACTTGCATATATTTTGGTTAGGTTAGTTAAGTTCTTTACCCTTAGACACTCTTACAATCAAATTCTTTTGTTTACGAATGACATCCAATTGTGCACATCTTCACAAAAATTTTTAGTGAACCTTCATTTTTATTGTTGTAAATTCTTACAGCCTGTTCAAATATTTTCTTATGTAGGAATTTTTCAAATTTAATGGATTGCTTATCTATTTTACCCTATTTTCAACCTTCCCACTAACACTACTAAAGGAATCAATCTACCACAATCACAACCTAGTTGACTGTAACCACCAAAAAAACAAGGTACTTAGCAACTATGTGTTACACATTGCATACTAATTCATGATTCTATTATGATTGTAGTGGGAGCATAGACTGGAAACAGGACTATCTTCACCAAGGATGATGTGGCAATAGCACATGATGAGGATTGTTCATGATTGTGGGATCTTCTCTCTCACTCTTTAGCTACCAAGAGGCATTGGATGTCAATTTTATCTATGGTGTTCACTTCTCTTATCATGAACATCCAATTTTGTAAAGATTGTAACTCCATACACTTGGGCACTAAAAGTTTGTCTGTTCTATCTAGTTAGTTTATATGTCAGTCAATAATCTCATACCTATCCAATATTTTGTAAGGAACTTGTTCCTTCTCTTCTTCAATCAAGGATGAATTTTCATTTAGTTATGGATGTATGATGAATCACATTTTTTCATCTACTCCAACATTGGGTATCCGACATTAGAGTTAAGATGCAATGTCAAATATCCAACGTCACAAGGAATATGCCAACCTATAAATATAGCACTTGGGCTCACGATTTAGCATTATTTTTTCATAGTTTTTTAGTCAAAGTAGCAAAGCTCTTACAATTTTTTTCCTCCAGAGTTAGAATATTTTTTGAGTGCTTGTAGTAGGAGTCTAAGTGTATATAGATCTTTGTTCAAACACTGATGTACCTGAGTGTAGTAGTGTGATGAGAATAAAAACAAACTCTTTCAACTATCCTTGAAGCATAGAGAATAGATTGATGTTTTCTTTAATGCACTTTACTTTAATGCACTTTAATTAAGTAATTAATTTTCAGTTGTTAATGAACACAAGCATGACCACTTTGAGCATACATATAGTGCTTGATAACCCAGCAACACTTAATGTTTGGTAACCCAGCAACATTATATATTGTTCAAGATGTGTCTAGGAAAGTGGGATAGGTACTTGTGTTAGGCTAGCTAGGTAGTAGATAAATTAGATCCTAAATTACTCTACCTTTCATTATTGTTGTAGGCAATCAAACTTATAAAATATAAAATGATAAAAATCATGTACCTCAATTACACTTAAACCATATCCTTAAGCTTTACAAGTGTAGTTGGGAAGATAATGAACATTCTCAACACTCGTTTCACTTCCTAGAGAAACTAGTGCACTAGAAAACTATAGGTCCATGGAATTTGACTAGATCATGTGTGAACGTCTTAGTGATTCATATGGTTGGGTGTAGGGATGTCTTGCTGCTCATCAATAAGAAAGTTCCCATTATTATTTTTCACATTGATTACAAGAAAATCTATTGGATAATACCATCCACTAATGATGATCACATTGTCCTCAACCACTCCTAAGGAAATAGTAATAGAATAATCAAAAAGCACTAGCTTGATGTTGTATTTCTTGAGTGGTATCAGGTTACTTGTTTTATACATGTCTTGAGAGATTAGATTAAATTTATAATCTAAGTATAATAAAGCCTTGCATAGTGCATTTTCTAAAATATGGAAATAAATCAAGAAACTTCTTAGATAAGTTCTTTCTATGGAAAAATTTCTTACTTTTATCTAGCTTGTAATAACATGAGTTAACTTGATAGTTTTAACTTTAGAAGAGATTTGGTTTGAAGGTGGCTTGTTAGATGTTTAAGAGGTGGCTAGTGTGAGGCTCAAAGCCATGGATGCTTGCAAAGATTTAAGTAGGCTATTTAGTCTAAAAAAATAGTCTTTTTAAGATTTGCACTGAATACTACTTAATTTACCATCCACTTCCAATTTCATTACTCTTGTGGTATTTTGTTATTATGGCTATGAAAGAATTTCATCTTATAGAAGAGGCTTTTGTGGGATTTTGTTATAATTTCAAATGAAAGATTAGTAGATATAAAGGTTAATTATGAAAGTTCCTTCTATTATCTTTACCATGTCTATGATTATTTTCCGTCCTATCTTACCCATATTCATCCTTGTTAAATCTTGACAATGAGATTGAAGAGGATGAAGATAAAAAAACTAGGAGAATTATGCAAACTTGATCTCATCTTGTGATTCATTTGATGCTTTCTTGACTATCTACTAAAAGATCCTAACCTTGAGTTCCCTCTTGTCTTGGGTGTTATTCTTCCCTTACCTTAGTTGCTTGCGAATTCTAAATATAGTCATGGACAGTTCATGTCATCTCCACTTAGGGATGGAGGTTTTTGACCTTGGAATCTTACACATTGGTAATTAGTATCGTTTTTTCTAATTATGATGTTAGCTGAATAGAATCTAACTTTTCTTTGGAACATTCATAGAGAGCCTCCATGAATCAGTCTTTACATAATTATGACTCTAAGAGCTAGTAAGCTCTAAAGATTTCATCAACTACCTTATCATCTAGAGTTACTACTTCAAGTTCTAATTAAATTAATACTATTATGAGCATTGATGGTACTAAATAATTAGGTGGTAATACAATATTTTCCTTTATGTCTCTCCATCATAGTTGTTCATCCTGGTGAAGTATGAAAGTAAAATCTGGATGGTAAGGATCCAAATGCTAGTAGAATATCTTTACTTATTATGGCACATCATCCATCTTCTTATTAGTCTTATCATGTATTCTTGTTAAATTGTTATTAGGTGGGAAATCTACCTTCAATTATCAGAATGTAAATAGTTTATGAGGAATGGAACATCTAAAGTAATTAAAATATTATCCATGATTATCAGTTAACACATTTTATTGAAAAATTATATTAATCCTGGGTTAGCTAATCTGGGATTACCACCAATTAGCAAAAGTCAGTAATCAAAGATTTTCAACAAATACTACCCAAATGTAACTTTTAGTAGAAAGCATTATTTCTCAATTTGTAGAACTTGTTGTATGTTAGAGAAGAGAAAGAAATTCACTAAGGATCCTTTGAAAAGAGATAAAATTCAAGGGGAGCTTTAAAATCATTATGATTATGTAACTGTATGTAGGAACACATACTATATCCATAGGAATCTATCAACAAGGAAGCTTGATAATTACATAGGTATCATTCATGATAGAATGGATGAGTCAAAAACTCCATTGCCAAAATTGTTAATCTTGCCTAAGAGTATCCTCTAGAAGAAGAGGTTCCAAATCTCCCTTATAGAAATTTTGGTAAAAGGACAAGGGATATGATAGTTTTGGGAATTTTAGTCCATTTTACACATAGATGGATTCACAATTTACCCTAACATCTTTGTCAAAATGCTTGAGAGGTTTGAAGGTTAATCTTATTAATAGGTATGGTGATATGATGAAGAAATAATACAATTTCAAAAGATGCTCACTTACAGAAGCACTACTCCACCATCTAGAAATAGTATATAAAAAATAAAATTATTTAGAATATTCAAATCAAATCAATCTAAGCTCTAATTTTAAGCTATTACTTGCTACACTTTTTCTACAACTAGATAATTGTGAAGGAGATAACAAGAATAAATATGTTTTTCTTTATGTGTCATTGCTTACAATAAGAAGAATTTGCAAGGTTATAAAGTTAAGCTTTCTTTCAGTTGGACATACACATGAGGATATTGATGGAAGTTTTGGAATACTTTCAATAGTTATAAGGAAAAAGCATATAATTTCTCTACTAGAGCTATGGACATGTATTGTGTTATGGATTAAGACAATGGCAGCAACTACACTCCATATTACATTGATTTGGTATATGAATTCAAATAATTCCTTGAAGGATAAACACCAAGTCAAGTAAAGAATCTTTATAATACAACATATTTATTATATCAAATTCTACCTAGAGAAGGAAACTCCTATGATGCTATGGAAAAGAAATATCAAGGAAAACATTTGGTATGAATCGTTCAAGTTATGGAAAATTGTTAATGGATACCAAAGTCTTTCATAGGTAAACCAAGAATCCTAAACACTACATTTGATCAAAAGGAGTACATAACAATGATTACAAATTACATTAGATCTTACATTAAGGTATGGTATGAGGTCATGGAAGGGATTTAGAAAAATGATAAGATAAATTAGATGGAAAAACTAAATTATTGAAAAAAAAATCTTATAAAATTTAGATGCTTTCAAAGCATGATATTATGTTGGAATGCTATCATAGAATCTTTTTGATCAAGAACTCTTCAGAAGGATATTATAAGTCCATGATTAGATATTTATGAAACTCAAGTGATGAGAGCGATTACTCTAGTCATTTATTCTAATTATTAGAGCAGTTAATCTAGCGATTTATTCTAATTATTAGAGCAGTTACTCTAGCAGTTTATTCTAATTATTAGAGAGGTTACTCTAGCAGTTGCTTTAGCAGTTATTCTAATTATTAGAGTGGTTATTCTAATTATTAGAGTAGTTGCTCCCAAGCCTATAAATACAATGCCCAAGTGCACAATTGGGAAAGGAAGTCTTTGAGAAGTTAAGTAGCAAAAATCTTGTAGTTTGTTTGAAAGTTAGAGGTTTTTCCAAGTGCCCACAGCAGGAGGTCAAAGTGTAGATGGATCTTTATTTGAGCATTGTGTACCTAAGCACACCTTGTGTACAACAATAAAGACGAGCTCTTTGATTCATCCTTGCAGCACTTGAGATTTTTTTCTTATGCATTTATTTTATTTTATTTTATTTTATTTTATGCACTTTACATTTATGTTATTAGCATAGCAATTCATTTTGATCAATTAGGCAAATCGTTAAATTACACAAGCATGACTGCTTTAAGAATATGTGTAATGCTTGATAACCTAGTAATGATTAGTGTTTGGTAATCCTAGTAGTCTTGCACTAGTTCGAGATGTGTATGGCAAGTGGGAATGAATGCTGGTGTTAGGATTAGTTAGAACTTAGTTAATGAGTAGTTAAGTTAAATTAGTCACTTAGTTACCTCTCTCCTTCCCTACTAGCATAGGACATAAAACATAAAAGCTATAGAAGTCATATGCCTCAAGCTTACTTAACCATATAATCATGACATACAGGTAAGCTTGGGAAGACAATGATCAACCAACCCATCCTTGTTCCACAAGGGTGCATAAGCACTTAGTCCTTGGAATTCAACTAGATCATGTGTGAAACACTCATATTCGTATGGTTGAGCGTAGGGGTACCTCGCTACTCATCATTGGTGCCATTACCAGGGACTTAGTTGTTTGTGCGCTAACTAGAACATAGGAAATTATTCACATCATTGGAACAAACCCTTAGGGTTGGTTGACAAAATAATAAACAAGAATACATTGCACACTAAATAGACAAGTATGTCTCCTTCTTCGTACAAAAGCACCTCACCGCCTAGGTCTAAAACAAGAAATAGTCAGCGGCGTAATAGACATGACATTGATTCGCCAGTTCCTCAACAAGTTTGAGTGGTATATATTCATCCCGATGATTATATACTAGACTTCACCTTTATCCTTCATCAATATGAACAACTGTGTTGGTAAGACTTAGAAGGTAATATAGTGTTACCTCTCGATCGTTTAGTCCTAAGCATGCTTCTTTGTGCTCTCACATGGATTTCCATGCCGCACTTACATGCAGAATACGTTGTGCAAGACCATGACTCAAGAGAATACCATCCCAAAGAGGCACAATGTCAAAGGGACTTGCAATAGGAGATACATCATTAGTCTTTGAAGTGTAAGTGATCCCAGAATTCTCCACATGTCTTAAGCGAAAATGATGGTGGTGAACCTACCTTAGGTAGTCTCCCACACAACGATGTTCCTCCCCTTGACTTTGGCCAAGGGGTTGTGTATTAGAGCCTTCATTCCATTATTTATAACCCAGGTTCTAATACCCATGGGCACAAAGGGTCCAAAAAAGGGACACAAACTCATGATAAATATGGACATTTAGATCGCAATCGTGATCAGGGCCAAGACCATAGAAGAGAAGGTAGCAGACACCATCATGGTAATGATTCTCCTTCTTCTTCACCTTCATCATCTCCTTCACCCTCTCCTTCAATATCTGGACATGGTCATAAAGAAAAAGACCATGGGGATAAAGGTAGGCAAAAACAACTAGGAAAGGGGATGAGGGCACTCTAGGGAGTCACAACATAGAAGAAGGGAGAGTAGGGAACAATGTAGGCATCATAGACGTCATGGATGAGACAATCATGATGAACCCATACTTGCTACTCAAAGTATGTTGGACATAACTAAGGCTATTAGAATTCCAACAAGGCACCAGAAAGATAGTAGGATCAAGAGATTAGATATGAACAATATCCCATGATTTGAAGGGGGATACAACGCTGATCCTCAGAATCATTTACAAGCATTCCATGATGCATGTGCCTTACAAAATATAGAGAACGAATGGCACAAGCTTAAGTTGTTTTCACAGACACTAGTTAAATAAGCAGAAAGCTAGTACCAATCTTTAGAATCGGAATCCATTCATAGGTGGAGTACTATGTTAGAACTATTTAATGACAAGTACCAAATGTACTCCCGAGTGTCTAACTTGTGATAGAAAATCCAAGGCTAGAAACAAGGAGGAAATGAACCCTTGGATGCTGCCATGGGCCAATATTATGCACTGTTACACTATTGTCCTAGCCATGGTTATTTGCAAAGGGATCAACTGTGCCATCTCGTGGATGGGCTTAGGCATGAAATGAGAAGAACCCTTGGGACTTATGCCCAAGGAAGACTATCTGAGCTTAGGTCCCATCAAATTCAAAGACTATTGGAGCAAGTTTCTAAGGAAAAAGGTGAGCTACAGAAGAGAGAAAGTGTGGAAGATTATAACTGATATCCTTCCCTCCGAAAGAGGGGAGTAAGATTTTGTGAGGATGAAGAAGAGTTACCACTCGAAGAGATGGTGAATAGGAAAAAATTGCCTATCCAAAAGTTGACATTAGAGGTATCAGCAAAGGTAGCTCAAATGTGGGATTCCTTACAGAATAGATTTCAATCTATTCTTAAAATAGTAGAGGAGTCTAGAGAGTAAGGTAGTGATCACGAAAAAAGAAATAAGAGAGAAGATAAACATGCACGTAGCAAGGGTAAGGGCAAAGTTGCCACCATTGAAGAGGTTGTGGAGTCAAAAATAGACAATGATAGTGTATATGAAATATGTAAATATGACCATCCTAAGGGATGTTGCCCTATAATCTCACATTTGCAAGAGTTTGGGGTGTATGCACTCAACCCACGATTGAACAAACATCAAGTACCCCAAAGGTTACCTTAGCCCGAAAGTAACCCAAGACAGTTTCACCAACCCTTAACGTATTATCCAAGTGGAAATCCACCACAATTGATTGAGAAATATCAACAATGGAAGCACCCACAATCATGGGGAATGGCACCACCAAGGAAATAATATACTTACTGGAAACCTGAACCGTATGGATATTACATGCAGCAACCAATCTCCCCACATGACTCTACTGGTCACATCACTTCTCAACCTCACTACCAAGCCTGCAAGTATCATGGAACTCCCTTTTCTAGGGGTGATATTGCACAAGCATATCATCCTTCTCATCGAGTAGCATCTCTTCCACCAATAGCTCCACTAACACATGCTCTAGCTATGCAGGGTGAAATCCCTACCCAACCGCAGCAACGTAATGCCATAAGGGTTTTTAACTCTCAACCTACTATTGGTTCCAACAACCACATGAAGAAAAGACCTTTCTTTAGAACCAACAAACCAACCAAGCCCTTGCAATCACAAGCAGCTGATTCCATAGATGCCTCAATATCAATCAAAACTTTAGAGCCCCCTTCAACCCAATCATTGCACTCAACACATATAGTCATGCTAACATATGTTGTCACTGATTGGATCAAAGCTAGCCACCTTCCTAGGAAATTCTCTAATCCTAGGAGTCCTCTAATATACTTACAAATCACTAGAAATGCGTCATGTGAGGCTCTTTTGGATTTAGGTTCTAGTGTCAACTTGATTTCTCAAGAAGTGTAAAAGGCCTGGAACCTATGACCATTGAAAAAGAGCAACATCCATCTAGAGTTGGTCAACCAAGTCATCACTATCCCATTGGGACTAGTGGAAGACATTGTTACCACTGTTTGTGGATGGTCATACCTAGCTAACTTCCTAGTAATTCAGGTAAACAACGATAAGGGGGAATTCCCAATCATAATGGGAAGATCATGGCTAAGCACCATCAACGCATGCCTAGGAATCCATGATCTTTCCCTAGAAATATCAAAGGAAAATACATTTGGAAAGATTGAAAAGAAGAAATTTTTGTACATCGCATACAGTGACACAAGGTGTAATTGCATGTAGAGGTCATGGTTTGTGCAAAGTTTAACATTGCTTGCATGCAATCAGTGTGCACAAGTGATCAACATACAAAGATGCCTATATGTAGAAGCCACACAATAGGAAGGCACCCAGTGGCTGATAGCAAAGTAGTTCACTCATATGCATGGAACCAACTGAGGGTTTGACTTGTGCTTACATCGATAGCATAGACACATTAGAGTAAGTCCACCACCACCTTCCAAGTCTTAACCTTGAAAATATCAATTGGGGGAAGTTGGAATTCCCTAAGAAATTTAAGTAGAAGCTCCTCAAGCTAAAACCATTGCCCAATGGTATCGAATACACATTCCTTAAAAATGAAAAATCAGTAATTATCAACGTTAAGCTTGCTCCTCAACAGAAAGAAGAACTACTGATGGTAATAAATAAATGGTCAGAAGCCTTCACTTGGTCATATCCCAAATTAATTGGAATAGATCCTAGGATATGCCAACATATAATTTACACTAACCCCTCCATGAAACCTCGAAGATAACTGCAAAGGTGATTGAACCCTAAGCTAAAGCAAGTAGTTGAGGAAGAAATCGAATAGCTTCTCAAAGCTGGGTTCATATATCCCATTGCTAATAGTGAATGGATTAGCCCCTTAGTCATTGTGCCTAAAAATGGAGGCAAATGGAGGGTGTGCATAGATTTCAGGCTACTAAATATGGCAACATTCAAAGATCACTTTCCATTGCCATTTGTTGACCAAGTCCTAGACACCATCGCAGAGCATTGCTATTATAGTTTTCTGGATGGATATAGTGGATATAACCAAATAAAAATAGTCCTAGAATACCAACCCAAGACTATGTTCACCAGTCCTTGGGGAATTTTCGCATACAAATAGATGCCATTTGGCTTGTGCAATGCCCCTGCAACATTTCAACGACTAGTTCTAAGCATATTCCAATAGCAGATAGGGAATGGCATGGAGGTCTTTATGGATGACTTTTCCACTTATGGAGCAAACTTTGATCAAGCCTTGGACCGATTGGAGCAAGTGTTAAAAAGATGTGTAGAAAGAAATTTGAGGCTTAATTGGCAAAAAATCCATTTTATGGTCCAAGAAGGCATAGTACTAGGGCACCAAATCTCACACACAAGGATAGAGGTAGACCTCGAGAAAATCAAAATTATCCAAGGAATTACCCATCAATTGGAAACTGTCAAAGATATTCAGTCATTCCTTGGACATACTGGCTACTATAGGAGATTTATTGAGAACTTTTCAAAGGTTTCCAAACCATTGGTGGAATTAAGGAAAAATGATGTACCTTTCGAGTGGACAAGGGAATGCAAAATAGCTTTTCAAACTTTGAAATAGAAGCTAGTAGAAATACCCATTCTACAAGCTCCTGACTAGTCCAAACCATTCCATATCATGACTGACGCATCCAACTATGCCTTAGGAGTCGTACTTACATAGTTAGATGACTAGAAGTGTCCTTATTACATCCACTGTGCAGGTAGAAGTATCGCTGGTACACAACTTAACTACACTACCATAGAGAAAGAATTAATGGCTGTAGTATTTGCACTAGAAAAGTTTAGATACTATGTATTGGGATATAAAGTATATATACATATAGATCATAGTGTAATCTAGTTTCTTATGAATAAGCCAATGGTAAGCCCTCGTATCATACGATAGCTTATAATCTTACAAGAGTTCAATTTAACGATGATTGATTGCAAGGGCACCAAGAATGTAGTTGCTAATCATTTTATTCAGTTGCAATGGGACAACAAAGAGGAAAAGTATCTAATTTCTAATTATTTTCCTGATGAATTCCTCTTTGCTAGTGTAGTGAATAATCAATCACCCATGGAGAAAAACTGGTACAGTAGAATTATTACCTATCTCCTCACCCAAAAAATACCACAAGAGTTAAACTGTAAGAAGAAACAACAGTTTCTTAACCGAGCCAAGTACTTTATGGAAATCAATGGGAAACTTTACAAAGTGTGTCCTGATGGCTTGGTTCGATGGTGTGTTTCCAATATAGATCAACTACGACTTCTCCAAGATTCTCATGAGGGTCCTTGTGAGGTCATTACACTGGGAGATGAATGGCCATCAAGATCCTATTTGTGGGATATTATTGGCCTCCATTATTTTGGGATGCCCATTGGTTTGTCCAATCTTGTAAGCACTATCAATGTGATGGGGGAATGACTACTAGAATAAAGGATCTACAACAATGGATTCAACTATTAAAACCCTTCAACATTTGGGGAATTGATTTGATGGGGCCAACTACACCAATGTCCAATGGAAAAGCTTATATTATTGTTGCTGTTGGTTACCTAACAAAATGGGCCGAAGTAGCTGCTGTTAAAGGTTGTACATCATCTATAGTTGCATAATTTGTTCAACAATAAATCATAAATAGGTTTGGTGTGCCATGTGCACTTATTTCAAACAATGGTACACACTTCATAGGTGCAACTTTTCAGAAATTAATACAACACTTAAGGGTTGAGCATAAATTGACTACATCATATCACCCCTAAGTGAATAGTCAACCAAAAATCACCAACAAGGAGATTACGAAGATATTGATAAGAACCATTAGTAAGTTTAGGCGAGACTAGAGCACTAAACTGAATGATGCTCTTTGGGCATACTGCTCCACATGGAAACTCCCTATAGGCTACTCTCCCTATGAGTTAGTGTACAGTAAATTACCAGTTCTTCCCATTCAAATTGAGCTCCGTACACTATGCACGACATGTGACCTAAACCTTGACCTTGATCTAGCATAGAAACAATGGTTAGTAATCCTTAACTTGCTAGATGAAAATTGATTAACTGCCTTGTCATCTAACGAATTGCACAAGGTCTTCAATAAACAATGTCATGATCTAAGAATTAGGAAAGTTAAATATCAGCCAAGAGATAAGGTTCTCTACTAGAATCCCACACATGTGCCACAACGTAATAAATTTCAAACACTGTGGAAAGGACCTTATATTATTTATGCAACTTTTCCTTTAGGGGCCATGACAATATACAAACTTAAGTGCTTGGATAAGAAACTTTTGGTCAACGTGCAACAAACCAAACCTTTCTAGGAGCTTAGGACAACCAGTACACATGCTACCTCTCTTGATGGATAACTTGCTCACTATTTTGGATCTCCTCCTTCCAACTTAGTCATGGAGGAGATGGCCACCTATGCTAAGCATTCTAGGCCCTCAGTTCTTTTTGAATTTTTGTTTTACATATTTTTTATTTTACACACTCTTTCAACTTTTCTTATTTTTGTTTTACACCATCGTTCATGTTTTTACTATTTCTTTGTTTGCTTGATTTACTTTTATTCATCATCTAATAAGTGCTCATGATGGTGGATTGAATTATATCATATTGATTGCTAATGTTTGGTTTTTACCTTTGAATTATGATGCTGATATTAAGGTATGGTTATTTTGGTAAAACAGGCAATGAGTCCACACCATCCACTTATCCATAGAACTCTATGGTCTCCTTTGGCTTGGAACTATACAGTCCCCTTTTTCTAAGTAAATTTATTAATAAGTTGGTGGCTAGATACTTTTCAAACTAAGGAAAGACTCAAAGGATGAAAAGGGTAAAGGGGATTCAATGCATTTGTGCTAGCCATTCTCTTGGGGTGCTTGGATGCTTATTTCTTGGGTTTTCCACCATCCTGACATTGTTCAAAAATCAGGAAGCTGAGTGAATAAAAATAATTCTTTGCATGGTGACATTCTCATGCANTGAATAAAAATAAGTCTTTGCATGGTGTGGTTCTCATGCAAAAAAAAAAAAAAAAGAAAGAAAGAAAGGAGAAAAGTGAATTCAAAGCACACCCCTTAGACATAATAAAGCAATATGGGCTACAAGAACTGGTTATGAAATTGGAAAGACATGTTACCCATGCCTAAAGGTTCCCTCTAACTAAGGCCCTTTCTCATTTCCTGCTTCTCCATCTCACTCTCCTTGGGATGGTGGTCACTCTTTGTGAAGGCATTCTTGTTGCTTTGGCTAGGTGTATTGATGCAAGGTCATTGAATGTGGTTGGTTTGAGTCTGGATTTGGGATGAAGTTCTACTTAGTTATCTTAACCATGAAATACACAAGGGGCTTTATAAAACCTTGTTCTTGGGATTCCATTCCATTCTCTCCTCTCCATCTTTCTTTCCATTTTCCACCTCATTGCTAGTTTTATCATTAGTCCATTCTGGGTTGATGCTTTATTTTTCTTTGGTGAATTCTTGTGGATAAGTTTTTAAATCTTGCTTCAAAATGACATTCCTAGAGCCTACGAACTCTTTGGTTTGTCAGGGCATAAAAGGCATGAGCCTGCTTTGGGGAGGACCCACTGGCATTCCTTTTTGGTACAACTGTTAAGTTCTTTTCCTTAAACATTTCCTGTAATCAATCATCTCTTGTTTCATCCCCATCCATGACATCCATTTTATTGGTGTTGTCGTTATTTTTTTCCATCTTTCTTGTTCCTCGTATGTTTCCATCTTATAGCTACTGGAGGTTCTCTCTTAGTCATGGGGGCCTTGGCACAAATTTTTCAATTTTTTCCATTTTACTATTCGCCTAACCCCTACACCTTGGGTAGTCACTAGTGATAAATCTTCGAACTAGTTTTTGCCATAACCACAACTTAGCCAATGTGCTTGATATCAAGGAAAGGTATCAACTGCATTGTGGTTTATCTATCCTTGCTCATTTGTGACTGTGTTGTGTGTGCAGATGGTGATCATACAAATAATGGATTGGGCTTGGAGGAAGCACTCAGGATGGACCGAAACTAAAGCATTTATGAAAGGAGCAAGTCTAGTGGCATGGCTATGGATAAACAACGGAAGGCACAATCTTAGCATTGGTAGCAACACGCTTCATTTTCTTTCTCTCTCTTTCTATACAAGCTTTCAAATAAAGGCGTGGATGTCATTTATGTACGAGTTTTCACCACAATGATCATGACCACTAATGTTGTAATATGCTTATTGATCCATTCACTGGGCACATTGAGTCTGTCATCCCATTCCACCGTCATTTGTCAATTAGTCAATAATCTCATACCTTCCCAATATTTTGTAAGGAACTCAAGGACAAGTTTTCATTCAGTCATGAGGGTATGATGAGAGTGGTTACTCTAGCAATTTATTCTAATTATTAGAGCAGTTACTCTAGTGGTTATTCTAATTATTAGAGCAATTACTGTAGTGGTTTATTCTAATTATTAGAGTGGTTATTCTAATTATTAGAGTAGTTGCTCCCAAGCCTATAAATATAGTGCCCAGGTGCACAATTGGGAAAGGAAGTCTTTGAGCAATCAAGTAGCAAAACTCTTGTAGTCTGTTTGAAAGTTAGAGTATTTTCCAAGTGCCCATAGCAGGAGGTCGAAGTGTGGACAGATCTTTATTCAAGCATTGTGTACCTGAGCACACCTTGTGTAAGGCAATAAAGACGAGCTCTTTGACTCATCCTTGCAGCACTTGAGATTTCTTTTCTTACGCATTTCTTTTATTTTATTTTCTTATGCATTTATTTTATTTTATGCAATTTACATTTTTGTTATTAACACAACAATTCATTTTGATCAATTAGGCAAATCGTTAAATTACACAAGCATGACCACTTTGAGCATACGTGTAATGCTTGCTAACCCAGTAATGATTAGCATTTGGTAATCCCAATAGTGTTGCACTAGTTTAGGATATGTTCAGCAAGTGGGAACGGATGCTGGTGTTAGGATTAGTTAGAACTTAGTTAATGAGTAGTTAAGTTAAATTAGTCACGTAGTTACCTCTCTCCTTCCCTACTAGCACAGGACATAAAAACATAAAAGCTATAAAAATCATATGCCTCAAGCTTACTTAACCATACAATCGTGACATATAGGTAAGCTTGGGAAGATAATGATCAACCAACCCATCCTTGTTCCACAAGGGCACATAAGCACTTAGTTCTTGAAATTTGACCAGATCGTGTGTGAAACGCTCGTATTCGTATGGTTGAGCATAGGGTTACCTCGCCGCTCATAATCAAGTAAAGGAGAAAGAAGTTTCATATATTGGATTACACAAAAAGAAGCCAGAGAGATCATTTAATCCATTTTCTAATATCACAAATTAGATGATGCTTTTGGTTAGGCCAAGAGATGGAAATGAAGCAAACATAATATGATGAGCAAAGCAAGAAATATTAAATCAAGGAAGGACATTATAAAAGATATAACAATGGATTCATTCATACTAAAATCAAGAGTAAAGGAAAAATGGATGGATTGTAAATGGATATATAATTTGAAGGATACTAAAGAACGATGCAACTTAGCTTAGTGGTTTATGCATGGTTATACAAAACAAGAGATAAAAGAAAGATAAAACTAAATATGAAAGAAAATTTAGTAATCAAAGACATGTTGCTATAGAATGAAAATACTAATGCATAGGCCATGTAGAAAATTGCATAATATCATATTAAGATATGACATCTATACTCATGTTTTTAAGAATGATATTTAGATACGACATCAAGATTTCCTTATACTTTCCTTATTTTAAAGTCGTATGAATCATTTTCTAGAAAGAATGGATTAACTCTATTGGAGTTTCTACTAATACGTACTTAAAAATATATAAGTACTTTAAGTTGACATAATATGAATTACTTTTTAATATGAAAGAACATTGCAAAATGATAGATATTTATGATTATCAATTTAAGAAATGTAGTAATTTTATCATATACTATAATCTTTGCAAAGATTACTACTCATTGATCAAAAAATTAATAATTTTAAAAATTCCAAAAATAATGGCACATTTCAAATATAATGAAAACCTCCCTTGCCAATCTAAATGCCCAAATTTTCACTTTATAAGTGACTTATTCTTTGTGGATTCTTAGTTCATATAATTTCTAATTCATACTCTTCAATTTATGAATGCTACTCAATGCTTTTGACTGTTTTTAAGGGACACTTCTCTACTCCTAAAATACTTCAACTCCTTACAATCATATCTAGGACTCATGTGCTTCTTGTTCCTTTAATCTTTTTAATTATCATCTTTTTCATTACTTAATTATCATTTTACTTTAATAATTTATTGTTCCATCACTTTCTTCTTCTTCCTTATTTTAATATTTTTGTTCTCATGTTATTTATATAGCATGAGTAGTCACAATTCTTCATCTCATAACTCTAGAGTTTAACACATACTAATTTAGAAAACTAATGATTGGGCAAGTTAAACTTAACATTATGGTCTAATAGCATATATGTTGAAAGTGATGTAGAGTTCATTAGGGTCAAGACTATCTTCCTTATTAATAAATAATTTTATTTTCTTAATTTTTAAAAAATTAATTTTAAGGATATACATTTGAATAGATATCTTCAAAATTAAAATTTTGTTTCTTTCCATGCTGTTTTGGAGTTTTTCCTCTCCTTAATGTTGAACATCCAATGTCCTTTGAATTTTTATCATTATTAACACTAATTTTTTAAGTCCAATATCCCCTCACCCAAATATATATTACATAATGCTTGAATATCTCAATGACTTACTAAAATCAAACTTGTAACTTATATAATTCTCATGCCTTTACGGGAAGTCACATCTCATTGATACTAAAATTGAAACTATAACTAAAATTTTAATACGTTTGTACCCTTATATACATTAAATAATGGAAATGTATATACTTTGAGTTTTAAAAACATCATTGATACTAAAAATATAAATCCTATCAAAGAAAATAATTACAAACTTTTAAACAAAAAATTTCAATACATCATTTGTAAGTAGATCCATTGGAACCTAAACTATTTGAGTACATGTACTATAAGACATATAGCCAATACAATATTTTCATAGAACTTAACTAGAATATAACCAACAACCTATACAACTCATCCTATATTTTAAATTCTCTAACTAATTCTATGTTTTAAATATTCCATCTATCTTTCTCCATCATTTTTATTTGATGATAGCTATCCTCTTAATTGTTCTAAATACTTTTGCAAAACTCAAAACATTACATTTTGAAAGTTAAAAATGCATAATTAAATTTTATTAATGATTTTATGTACAAACTAATTTATTTAATAAATATTTTAAATGTATATTGATGTAATTAAATTTTATTATTTAATTAATTTATATTCTCAAGTCATTTGTAGTGCTATAGGAAAGAAGCTATGTTTCCCCAATCATGTCATTATTCATCAATTACTTCATTTGATTTAATATCATGCGTTATCAATTTGGTATAGAATTTCTATAAATAAAAGAAGCCTTTTTACCTTAACCACTAAAACTTCTATGAGTAGTACCCTCAAGAAATTCTTTTGTAAGTGCTTCAACAATGAGGTGTTAGCTTAGTAGTAGGACACTTGATTTGGAAGCTCTAGATCATGGTTTTGATTTCAAGTAATGTTGAGTTATATAAAGTTCCAATTGGACTATAAATCTTGGGGGGGTGTATCTATGTTTCACTTATTTTGGGTTCCAACAACCACTTTTTCATAAGTACTTCTATGGATGAATGGCAGAAAAGAATTATGTGTTTTCTCTTAATTTTTTAACAAAATAGGTCAAGCCAAGGTCTCCATTCTAGAATTCTTTAATGTATGTATTAAATGTAATTTAAAAAGTACATTAAAGTTTTTAGTGAAATAGAAATTGAAGATTTTATTACATTCTTAAATGATCTATTAGATATTCATCTCATCAAAAATAAATATAGATTCAATAAAGTGGATAAGCGTCACTAGATGTAACAATACTAGATCCTACAAATTTTTTATCACAATAATATACTTATCATAAATGTTTTATTTAAGTATAGTTAAGAAAACATAGTCCTTATCCTAAGAGTTCGTGACTCTTCTTTAAGAAGATTAATCTATCTCCCACTTTCTATCCTAAGTCAATGTCAAATCAAACAAAACTTGCTAATTAGGTTGCAAGATTTGATTGAGATTTTAGCTATAAAATAAGAAAAAGCATGACTCTAGTTGATTACCTCTAATATGATTTAAGTAACATTTTTTCTTAGCTTTCTATATTTGACCATAGATTTTCCAACACTTATTTTTTTAACTATTTTGCTTATATGTTTAGGACTACTTTGCCCTACCTCCACTAAGATATTTCATATCTTTAGTCAATGTATTCCTTAGAAATACCATTATTGTTCTTTTGTATCTTCAATAATTGCTTCAAATAATTTGTATTGCTTACTTATAGTCAAATTTAAAATGTAGCCAATGAATTAATAGAGAGCTTCATCTTTTAAGGGGAGTAAGTCACATTTCAAAAGTAACATAGAATTAGGTGTTTGTACATCTAATAAAAATACTTGTTACATATTTTCAATAGTTTTCTTTATGGATTTTTCCAAAGCTTATGACTATATTATTTACTATAAATTATGGAGGTAGTTCCCAGAGATTAATTTTCCTAGAAAACTTCGATATACTATTTAGAAGTTGTATAGTTCAATATAGGAAAAATTTATTCTAAATAAAAATATTGAGCTGAAATAAGGATTTCCACTTTCACTTGCTTTATTTGGCGTCTTCATTGAGAAATTAAAACAATAAATGCCTTTTGTTGCATTAGATTCTATTAAAGTTGAAATTTTCTTATAAATATTTTAATGTTGGGTAATAATGTAGCTCTGATAGCAAATATTGAAGTTTAAATAGAGTTTATACTTTAAATTTTACATTATTTTTGTATTTTCTTAAGGATAAAATTAAATGTTAGGAAAAGCAAAATGATGGTGTATGGTACAAGATCTTTTGCTGATTATTTTTATATTTGTCAAAGAAAATTGAAGTTGTCTTCTCATAGAAGAATTTAGGCATCTCAGTTTCAAATAGCTATTGCTCAAAAGACTTCCAATAGTATGCATATTTTAAATTTAGTTTATAGTAAATATGCACAATAATAAATTTGGGTAGGATGTTCACAAGTAAATGTACAATCAACTTGTTTAGAAAGTTTCTATTATACAATTGTAAAACTTGAGGATCCAATTTACTTAATGCACAATGGAAACTTTTGTAATATGTTAGAAAAATAATATTTGTTCTAGGAAGTTTAGGTAAAGGCTCAAACTCCATATGATATTTTATTAGCAAAAGTAGAAATGCTATAGAAATTATAGCTCTTCAAAAGTTTCTATAATTTTATAAAAAGATGTTTACTAAGCCTAGCGTCCACCTACCCATAAAATTTTATAAGGCCACTTAGGAAAAAGAATGGTTCAATGATGAGGAAAAATAACTTCAAAATGGAATATTGATGATTAAGATTTAAAATTGAGTATTAAGGATTGAAAATAGGATTAGGTAAAATGCATTGAAGCACATGTGGGGACAACCATATGGAAAAAAAAAATTTTATTTGCAATAGATCTAAAGATGATCCTTAACAAAAATACCTATTTAATTATCTACTACTATTTCCAAACAAAGTAAGGTGGCAATCACACATTATGTGGGATCTCACTATTTATTAATTGAAACAAGGAGATGGATTAATCTTTAAAGAGAATAACACATCCAAAATTTTGTATACATGCAAAAGTGTAATACGAAGAGCGTATCTTTTTGAATTGTCCTATCTTTAATTTTCTTATAGTTAAATATAGTATTCAGACGAATTTTTCCACATCTCTTTGAGCTAGGGGTGTCAATTTTGGATCATTTTCTTCTTGAGGTGTTTAAGATCCATCATAATAATATTAAAGCCTTTTGATAAAAAAAAAAATTCATGGTATAAGCCCTTTGTGTTCTCACAAAAATGTAATTAAGCATTTTCATTTCTATTTCCATTTTCAAAAATCTTTTCTTCTAATATTCCAAACCCATTATCCTAATATATCAAGCCTTCATTCTCATTGTGCTTGATACATTTGTCCCATCTCTAATTACTCACATGGACCCAAAGATCTCAAAGAGTTGGCTATTTCTACATTAAAATCACAAATTTAAAATTATAATTTGCATTCCTTGTAGCCGTATTATCATTTTTATTTACTTCACATTAACTTACATTCTGATAATCTCTGTCCATGAACATGTTTCTGGAATTGGAATTGGAATCAACAAAATGAAAAGGCCAAACAAAGAAAAGAAAAGGATAAAATGGAAAAAATGCATATGACAATGGAGCAATGACATTTGTAAAATAAGACTTGCTTTTACTTCTATATAAATCGAAGCTCAAGCCATGGTGAATAAATAGATTAATAGGTGATTTCGATTTTAAGTTTTACCAGAGGTGTGTGCATCAGGCAGAATAGCATGTGACTAAGGCTCAAGCTCCAGAGTTCATCTGTAGGTCGTTGAGTTTTTTCTAACCGTTGGGACTGAAAGACGGGTCACAGAAATTGCTTTCTCACTCCTACGGTGCTCTGGTCCACTACTGTTGCGCTATTGCATCTGTGCACATGAATGGATAGCTGTGTGTAGGAATTAAATTGAGGTGGCTGTTGATTTATCAGGCATTGTGCTATTGAGAAGTTAGATTATGCTTGAGTGTTGATTTGTGGAACCTTCTTTCATTGATGACTGAGATTGGTGAGGGTTTCTAGGTGTGCAGTGTAATGCCTCTTGCGATTTAGTGAATAGGCTTTTCGGTGAGTCTATTCTTTTTTTTTAATACACTCTATGCTTTGATTTCCAAGTATTTGGGCTGGGCCCAACAGGTCTACATGACCCAAACTATCTCTTCATTCTTCTTTGATGATGGAGGGGAAAACGAAAAATAATGGACTTCTCCAATAGCGATTCGTAACCCATTGAGAAACTACTAATATGGATTATAATGACAACGTTTTACATTTCAATTTTCCTAAAGACATCTTTGATCAAACCATTGAAACCTTCATCCATATTTATGTAATTGGCTTTTTTACTAGTAGGATTCCTCCTACCTCAATTTTCCAAGAATGGGTTAAAAAGTTCTAGAAACCTCAAAATATTAAATTAACCCTCGCTTCTAATCTTACCAAAGGGTTTTTTCTTTTCATTTTTGAAACCATGGCTATGGCATATTTCATGAAACAACAATCAATTTGGGATGTTTATGAATCCTTTTTAGTGCTTCAACCTTGTAAGGAGGATTTTGACTCCAAAAAAGAAAGAAAAAGTATTTTGCTAGTATGAATAGAATTTCTAGGGCTCCCATCACATTTTTCTCCACAGGTTGACATTCTTGTTACACAAGTTGGAGAGGCCATCGATATGGAGTCCTTTTCAAGTTTCCATCCAAGGCCATCTTGGAAAATGTGTGTTAAAATTGATATGCAAAAGCCATGTCTTGACTCATTGCAATTTAATGTGAAAGGAAAGACTTTTGTACAAAAAATTTCATATCTTATGCTCCCAAACCATTGTTATTATTATCTTGATCCTAATCATCGAAAAGCTCAATGTCCAAAGCTACTTGCCAAGATTAAAGTTGACAGAATTTTAGCTAAAAAAAGTTAGTAAAGAATTAAAAGATAAAAATATATCTAAGGATATAGGTAATGATACTATTGAGGTACTCTCCTCGGCTAATCTTTCTTTTTCAGACCCCAAGATAATAGATGCAGAAGACATGAGTATTGAGGCTACCAATGTTACTAAAAATCCTCTTAACCAAGAAGAGGCCCCAAAAGATGCTACTAGTGGTTGGGAGGGAGTTACTCAGAAATCTTATGCCTCAGTCACCGGATAATCTTATCTTTAGCAATTTCCCTAAATGACACCAATCCTTAGTTGTTGCTAATGCTAATCAGCCAACTAGTAGAAGAACAAGTGCTCGTTGTCCTTTACTAAATAGTTTTGAGTCCAAGAGTTCTTTTAAGGCTTTTGTGGTTGAGGAGGATCCTCCTTTATCTTCACAATGACAATGAAGTGTTTCTCATGAAATATTAAGGGACTCTTATATTCCCATAGAAGATATATAGTCCAAGATTATATTCATAGGCATTCCCTAGATGTTACTTGTATTCAAGAAAAAATTTGAGGATTTCATCTTTAAACCTATTGTAAGAGTATTTTTCCCAATAGTTATTATGTTTCTTCTCACCATGAACATGGAAAATGGGAAGTTATAATTCTTCTTCATAGTAAGTGGTAGAGTCTGTTATTGATCACGGTTGTGATAATTTAGGGCATCGTTGTTGGGTTTGGTTACAATACACTAATGAAATCCTAGGGATCGTTTTCATTTATGCTCCTTGTAAGCTGAATGACCAAAAAAAAATTTGGAATTAGCTTGGCCACAACTTGCCCATAGTTAATTGGATCACTGCAAGAGACTTTAATATGATTAAGCATCTAGAGGATAAGTTTGGAGGACATAGAGGTGGTTTAGACAATAGTGAGCTTTCTATTTGGCTTTTGTTGAAGAGAAAATTGAATTTTCAAGAAGCTAATGAAAATTACCCCTCTTCTAGTACTTCTAATTGGTTTACTTGAAGCAATACTAGACATAGGGGCTCCTACATTTCTTCTAGGTTGGATCAGGCCTACTTATCTGTGAATGCTTCTATTCAATCTACTACCACCAACAGTGCTCCTATTCAGACAAATTATATCCAAGTTCTGTTATATCATTATCCTATTAACTGGTCTCTTTCCTTCTCTAGCTACTCCTTCTCTTCCAATGACCTTTATATTTTTAACACTGCCCTTCTTCGTAGTAGCTCCCTTTGCTCTTTATTGATGCAAATATGGAATCTACATCCTAAACCCCTTGGAGAAGATGGTTGTATTGATTGGTGGACTAATGTGTACTTGCCTCTAGTAGTTTTCCAAACATGTGGATAAATTGGTGGCTTCAAGAATAAATTTTCTTAAGTCCAACCTTCATAAGGCTACTAAATATTTTCTTTTGTCTCTTCAAAGGAGGACACCTATCTCCCAAAATCCTAGCTATTCAAGTCAATGATAATATATTTAGTTCCAAGACTAACATATTATAGGCTTTCTTTGATTTTTACTCTAGGAATTTTTGTAAAGAAGATATTGATCCCATTGTAGTTAATACTTGCTTAGGAGTTATTACTCCTTTTAATCATTCCATGTTTGGTGATGATACTCTTATTTCTAAATAGGATCTTGGTAAAGCTCTTCAACAACTCCATGATGGAAAAGCCCCTAGTATGGATGGTCTTCCTACATATTTTTTCAAGAAATTCTAGCCCACTCTTCAAGATATTGTCTATATTATGTATAAGAAAGCTCTTAGAAAAGGTTCCATTAGCAAAGTCATCAATGCTAGTATTATTAAGCTTCTACCCAAGTCAAGAGATCATGTGTGCATTAGCAACTAGCGCCCTATCACTCTTTTAAATGTTATCTACAAAGTTGTTGCTAAAGCTATAGCCAATAAATTAAAACCTTTTCTTCCTCATTTCATCAACAAAGAGCAATCTAATTTTGTTCAAGGCAGGTATATTTTAGATAATTTCATTACTAGTATTGAGAGCTTGCATTGGGCTTCTTTCACTAATCAAAAAGCCATTCTTCTGAAGCTTGATTTTGTGAAAGCTTATGACATGCTTGATTTATCCTTTTTAAGAAGTGTAGTTAAGCATCATAACTTAGGTACTATTTTTGATAGACATATTGATATGGTTTTATCAAAGTCCTCTTCAGTTCTTTGTATTAACAAAACCTTCTCTAAGGTTATTGAGCTTCAAAAATCAATACGACAAGGATGTCCTTTAGCTACTTATCTTTTTATCCTTGTTGCTGATGCTCTTAGAGCTATTTTTAGAACTCACAATGATTCTATGAGGTTAATAGGTATCTCTCTTCGACAAGAAGGAAAGGATCTCATTTATAGCTAGCTTGTGGATGACACTTTTCTCACTTTGCTTAAGGACCATAATAGTTTTAACACTACCTTGGATTGCATTTACATCTATTGTAGAGCCTCAAAACCTAAAATTAATTGGAACAAAATGCAAGCTATTTGATCTAGCTTCTCTCCAAGGCCTACTTGGACTTATCATTTTAATATTAAGTGGCTTTCTCCTACAGATGTTTTCACCCTTTTGGGTATCCTGATAGCTTTATTTGCTACTCCCACTACCTTATGGAATAATGTGGTGGAAAAAGTGAAACATAAAGCTTTGAAATGGACTTCTAAACATTTATCTCTTGTAGGTAGATTTATCGTAGTTAACCATGTTTTCAACTCCACTCACGTGTACTACTCTTCCATTACGAGTCCTTTCAAATCTTCCTTTTAATGCATCAACAAAATTCTTAGGAATTTTTTATAGGGGGATAAGGACAATCACAAAGATTTTCATTGAGTCATTTGGGATATCTACACTTTAAGCAAGAAGCATGGGTGGCTTAGGCCTCCCCTCCATTGAGTACCAAAGTATTCTCTTGGCCTCCAAGTGGGTCACTTGCTGTATAGAAGGAGATGAAGCTTGAAAGTTCCTTTCTAGGCATAATATTTCTTGTCTTAGTAATCACCACAAATGGAAAAACACTCATTGGAGCAATTTGATCATTAGCAAAGGTTCTCAGAAGATTATAGGTTCTTTCTTGTTCAAGCAAATTTGGTGGTGTTGAAGTCAACTTAAAGGCTTTTTGCAATGGAAACCTACCTAGTTAAGCTTGAACTCTTTGTTGATGCACTCCATTTTGTTGTCTCCTATTTTCAAAAAGAGTTTGGGTTGTCTTTATGAAGAATTTTCTCATGGAGCCAATCATTTTGCTGATCACAATCTCCATCATGTTGCTCAATTATTTTCTATTAGGAATGATTTTACTACCCTCTCTTAGCAACATGTCAAAGTTAAATGTGGGTTTCAAAGACAAGACACTCTTATTTACCAACACATTGAGCATGTTCTCTCAAACTTTGGTGTTCCTAAGTTGCATATTAATACTCTTTGGTATGATGACTAGTTTTGGCCTGATGGTTCCCATCTACTTTCCCTACGCCTTTCTAAAGCCAAATCTTGGTTTCATGTGCAAAAATTCCAACTTTCCACTTTAAATAGAAGATGGAGTGTGCATCTAGAGGATCACCATTGGAAAGCTATGTTTTATCATGTTTGGAGTTCCAAGGCCCAACCTAAGCACTATTTTTTTGCTGGTCCTTGATTCATCAAGGTCTTCCCATTGGTAATAGGCTTCACTTAAGAATTGATTGCCCTAAATGCACCATTTGTCAAGTCAATGACTCTTTTGTGCATGTTTTTTTAGAATGCTCGTTCTCTCAACAAATTTGGAAGTGGTGTTAGTCTCTCTAGGTTTTTATTCCTAACCATTCTATCGATTTCCCTTGATGTATCTTCAAAGATGATTGTGTTAAGCAACACCATCGAAAGGCTTCGAAAATCATCTTATTTGAGATTATTTTCTTTGTTTGGAAATGTTGTCTAGATGTCTAGTATCAAAACACGAACTACATTGAATTTGAGTATGGTATGAAATGCTCTATTGCTACTTTTGTGCATGGTTTTTTGGGAATGCTCATTCTCTCAACAAATTTGGAAGTGGTGTCAGTCTCTCTAGGTTTTTATTCCTAACCATTCTATCGATTTCCCTCTATGTATCTTCAAAGATGACTGTGTTAAGCAACACCTTCGAAAGGTTGGGAAAATCCTCTTATTTAAGGTTATTTTCTTTCTTTGGAAATGTCATTAAAATGCTTCGTATCCAAACACCAACTACACTGAATTTCGCTATAGTATGAAATGCTCTATTGCTAATAATGTTCAACTTCAATGTTGAGAAGTAAGCTTTGTCAATAATATTACTTTCTCTTAAGAGGTATCTCTTTTGAATTGGTTTTGGTTTTTAGCTTTCTTCCGGCGCACAACCACAAAATCAACCCATTTCTCCTTCATATATATGCTAAAGGTTAGCACCAAGCTCGAGACATTTGAATTCTCCTCCATATATATGCTAAAGCTTAACACGAAGCTCGAGACATTTGAAGAATGAAACTCTCAGCAGCAGCAAAAAAACAAGTGGATGATTTCAGCAAATGGTACAAGAATCACTGCTGTCGTAGTGACCATCTCTGTAAGGCGCCACAGGTGCTGGATAGAAGGATCCATTATTATACGGATCATAGCAAACCAACGGTGTTGCAAAAGGAGCAGGAGTAAGAACAGGAGCAGGAGCAGGAGACTTCTTTTCATCCTTTTTATTACTATCCTCCTTTTTCTTGTCGTCCTTCTTCTCCTCTTTCTTGTCGGTCTTCTTCTCCTCTTTCTTCTCCTCCTTGGCAGGGCCAACGCTCTCAAGCTCTGTCACCCCAAATTTCCTGAGCCTCATCATAATCGTCACTGGATCCGCCTCCCCGATCACTGTGATCTTCCTTTCCTTTACATCAATCGATACAGATACCACCCCTGCACTCCACAACCACAACACTTTCGTCACAAGCTACGAAACGGGATCTTTCAGAATACTCT
>MNCI01020440.1:55460-92048 GCA_015680685.1 Gnetum montanum | reverse complement strand
AAGATGAACGTCCCGACTGCCGAGAGGGCTGGCTTCCACGAAATAGCCGCTGCAGTCGCCTGTTTGAATGACTGTCGTTGTCAAACGGAGCCTCCACCTAAGAAAAGAAAACGCAAACATGATATATTCCAATCTGAATCATGATCTCTACCATTAACTCATCAGATATGATGGCTCTTTTTTTTTTTTCTTGTGGAATTTTGTTGGAAATTTGTTGCAGAGTGACAACAGCCGAGAGCAAAAATGGACGGGTGATCAGCTTTTCAGGAGACTCGGGACAGATTTTCTACGGTAATCATGGTTTGAGCTTTTTATTTTTGATTACGGTCATGGAAGATGATTTACAAGAATTTTAGGTGCTGCTTCAGGTTGCTGTGCAGCTCCAGCCTCCATGCAGCTTCCCAGGTATAATGGTATTAAGGTTCACGAGTGCAGTTCATGCCGTTGTGCTTGTGTTATTGACCATTTGATCCGTTTTGTTACAAGGTTGGGCCCGCGGTGCACAACTTTACCATTCTTTTTGACATTCCTTTTGAAAATGCGATGGCTTTATGTATAGGCTATAGGGCAACTGTAAATTGGCAATATTTTTGTTTTTCTTAACAGGAAACCCGGCTGGTCGCTGGTCGCTTAACCCCACCTATGATGACAAGTAGATGTGATCCACCGATCCACTATTAAGAGTGTCTTATTACGACAATTTTTTTTAATGAAAAATGAGTGTTCTCACTAGTGCTGGCTGTCAACTTGAGTTATTAGCGGGGAAATTTACTTATTATTAGCACTTTCTATGTAACATAGTAAGACTTCCAAGGATGATTTTGAGTAGACTACCTTTGATAGTTATCATTTTGGACAAACCGGAAATTTCCCACCCATTTATACAAGCATCAACTCTATCATTAATCTTTGAATTCAATCAAGTAACCAAATTCAGCCCTACGAACCACATCATGGGCATTGTAGAATCTAGTAGAATATTCTTTCACTTTTGTAGAGTTTTCTAATGAGGCACAAGAAAGGGAGTGTCCTATCCTTCTCATTCTCTTTGAATCTCTTCTTAATCTTAAGCAAGATCAATTAGGGCAGATTAACAAGGAACTTTCCACTTAGAGCTACAAATGTCCAAGCAAAGAAGGATGTGATCTTGCGTAGCCATATCATTGGGTTCAAATGGTGGGCTAGAATCTTGAAGTAGTTTCTTTCTACTCTTGTTAAGATACTGTACTTTTTGTGGTCAACTCCATAGTACTATTGTATCTATTTCTTCTTTACTTTTACATCCACTTGGGTTGAAACTTTGTCCTTAAATTGGGCAATCCCAAGGCCTTTGCTATGGCCTCCACCAATTAGGAGATGATAATGTCCTTGATTTTGATGGTGGCATATTCTTGGGAATTTTTTTAAAAAAGATACATCTCACCAAGATACCATTCCTTGTTGGTGGAATGGTGGGGTAAAGCATGGATGCTTGCAACTACATTTGGACCTCCTCAGGTATGAATTCAAGGAATGGTCCAAAGTTTGATTCTTGAAGGATAGTTCTTTGAACTTCCTTGTTATTGAACTTCTCCAAGCATGTCTCTATGAGGGTGACTTCTAAATCTAACCTGCTTAAACTATCCCATCTCTATAGTGGAAATTTATTGAACAAATTCCATCTAAAGTTCTTATCAAAGTAGTCTTGTTTCATGGGTTGCTTATGATGCTTGCTCCACTAGTTGTTATTATTGTTGTTGTTGTTATTACTATTTTGCTCTCCCTTTAAGCATTTATCCTTAGCTATTAAGGTTTACCCACTTGAAGACCTTTCTTTGAAGCCATTTTCAATCACATGGATGATTATTGATTAGCTTTATTTATATAGGCATAAGCATAAGTACCCTTTGATTGTCCATTAGTAAGCTTGATTTTGAAAAATTATGGTCTTAATGCTCTTAAGTGATTGCAGTCTTTATGATTTTAAAATCCTATGATAGTTAGCCATTTAATATTTAATTAATTTAATTATTATTATTCATATGCCCTTGTTATGTTTTAATTACCTTTGTTATTTGAATTGGCATTACAAGCGTCCACAATAAAGAGCTCAACTCCAAGAGCTCATAGAATCAAAATTAACTTCAATTGGATGAGTAGAGGATAAGTTAGTACTCTTAAAAGTCTCTTGGCTCAAGAAACTGTAAAACCCCTTTGCATTTGAATGCAAATGAAAAACATCTGACTAAGGGCCATGTGTATATATAGTGTTTTTTTACTACATCAACAAGGATGTGTTGATGTAGCTAAAATTCAAAAAACAAATTTGAGTTTCTGACCTATTTTTATGAATTCTAAAGCAATCCAGGTGTTGAATGAGAGCTAGAAAGAGGATTTAAAGATGAGTATGATGTTAGTGAGGTCTTAGTACAGATTTATAATCATTAAGAAGCTCAAACACTAATGATAGCAATTTGACACTTTGATGAAATACATAAGAAAATGATTAAAAAATGAAGGATGCATTCAACTTCGAACATGTAGCTTAATGATTTGGATATGTGGAGATAATGTATAGGCTAGATTTCTAAACGTTATACATGTGGATTCTCCCCAAAGTAAGCTCATGCCCTTAATGCTCATTTATAACCATCCCACAAGGCATTCATAGGCACATTGATAATTGAATATCATCTAGTCTATATGTCATACTCATACAACAATTATCTTTGAAATCCTTTACTATACTAACTCAAAATCATTAGATAAGCAATTGTATGCAATAGTGAGGTGAATACTAGAATAAGAAGGGATTGCAGAAAAAGGAACATAAGATGTTTTACCATGTACACAATAGATTTTTGTATTAATTGTGATTAAAATGAACATTATATTCATCATTCTAGGTTCCAAACCATGTCCATACCTTGTCTAGTGGCATCACATTATATCATCATGAAATTACAACCATAAGACCACCACAATCATATGAAAACATCACTGCTAAGTAAAAGATAACAAGGAGGCTAAATGATTAACTAATCACTTATACATTTAGTATTTTTAGGAAACTTAGCAATCAATTAAAAGGGTATCTTCAAGCATGGGTAACATGTCTTTCCAACCTCATAGCCTATGCTAATTCTACTAGAGGAGTACCTTCACACATGAGTAACATGTCTTTCCAGTTACATAATGGGATTAGTCTAAGAGACCTATGAGACATGGGTATCATTTCTTTCTAGTGGTATCCTAGCAATTAATTTTTTTATGAGTTAATTAATAAGTGACTTGTGATTTACTTACTAGAGGACTACCTTCAAGTATGGGTAACATGTTTTTTAAGTGACATGATAAGGAAACACCTTTTTTTAAGAACATGATTCTATTAAAAGTAAAACATGAGTAATCATATAAGCAGATGGAGTAGTAAGACCCATATTGGAAGTGCAAGGAATTAGTAGATTTCCTTGATGTCACACTCTTTTCATATCCTTTTAGTCCTTTCTCCTTTACTTAAAACATTAAAATCATGGGTTCATTTTAGTTTTGATGTTAAAAGAACCATATTTCTTTCCCACTGAAGGCCTATTATTTATAGAAAATATAAGGATGGATGGTGTGGGCTCAATACTTTATACATCTATTGTTTCAATCATCTTGATTACATAGAATAATCTTCAAATGTCAATGTTGGCCTATACATCAACAACAATTCTTATTAATGCAAATGATAATTATACATATAGAAATTAAAAGTTAAAAGTTAAAAATATAAATGACTCAAAAAATAGAAATAGTAAAACAAATGAACAATTTTCAAGAAATGGAAATGTATGAAGAATAGAAAAATCAAAAGAAAGATGCAAAACAAAACAAGGTTAAAAAATGTATTCTCATAAGGTGTTAGATCATATGGGTATCTAGCCCAAAATTGGATTGAATCGAGGAGATACAAAGAATAGAGTAGGATTAGCCTTGGATTAAGGCATCACTAAGATTCTTGATTACTTGGAAACCCTTGAAATATTTCACTCATTGTATATTGACCAAGCTGAACTTCTCTAGGTAATCAAGGTCATATATCTTCATGATACCTAAATGGAAAGTAAAATGGATAATGTAAGATCCTTTTCATAACATTTAGAATTTCTTTTGTTGAGGTTTATGTGTAAGGTTCCAATAGAAAATCTTATCACTTGATTGAAAGGCCACTTTGTGCATTCTAGTGTCATGACATTAGTTGGTGTATGCCCTGTGCACTTCATTCATTATGAGAGTCACTCTTTAGTTTTTCATCCAGCATGTTGAGAGTCATTAATCATTTTTTTAATGCTAGGTTGATATAAATAGCAAGGACATAAGTTGTGTTTATTATACATAGTTTGGTTTGAATAACTTATCATATACTAGTCCATAAGTGTAGTAGCTTATAAGAAGTTTCTATGTGGAGTGATAAGTCCATAATGAATTGTTCAATTTAGTACTCTAGTCTTTCCTATATCTACTATTTGTTCTAACTAGGATTTGTATAATCTCTCTATTTGTTACCTCAACGTAACCATTAAATTAGGGATGATAGGGTTTTGTAAGTTTGTGTTCTACCCCTAAGCATCTTATCAACTTTGTAAATTGATCACCTATAAAATGGGCTTTATTATTAGAAATTAATGTCAATGCATATCAAACCTATTTACCACTTCTTGTTAAAATAATTTGGCTTTGGTAACATTTATAGCCTCTACCCATTTCGTACAATAGTCTATAGTAACAATGATATAGGACTTCCCATTGGACATGGAGAAGATAGGACTCATGAAGTTGATTTCCCATAAATTAAAAGTTTTAGTTGCTAAATCAAGTGTAGGAGCCCTTCCATCCTAGTAGTTATTCCTCCATCCCTTTAATAGCATGCATAAGAGTGAGCAAAGTGATGTGTATCCCTAAAGATCATTGCCAAAAAATATACTACCATTAGTATTTTTATGGTTGTTCTTCTTATTTGATCTTCATCTGGTACACATAATCATACTATGATATTAGCAAAAAAATTGTAAAGGCTATGCTCTATCTCCATGTAGTGTTTGACTAGGTGGAGGAACTATTACTTTTTCTTTTAATCCTATTCATCAAGGATCTCTTGTGTAAGTAGATATAAGAGGAAATTGGCATATCAAGTTGTGGCCACTATTTCTTTAGCGATAAGTATTTCATTAGGAAATTAATCAAAAAGAGGTTATTCATCAATCTTTTTGTTTCATCTTAGCCAAGATAGATGATTAGAAATTACATTCTTGGTTTCTTTTCTATCCATCATTGTGAAATCAAACTCTTGCAAGATCACTAGCTATCATATGATACAGGAGCTAACTGATAGTAACAATTTGTTCATCATGAAGTGGATGACACTATGGTTAGTATGCACAAAGATTGGATATCCAAGCACATAATGCCTAAATTTTACTAGAAATTACATCATTATCATTAATTTTTTTCTCTATTGTAGTGTAGTTTATTTTTGCACTTGCAATGCTTATATTTGCATAGTAGATGTATTATGGACATTTCTGATCATCCAACTATGTAAGCACTACTTCCAAAGAAAGTTGAATGCATATGTCATGATGTGGAATGGTTTGAACTAATTTGATGCTTGTATAATTGGATTTTATAAAGATTCTACTTTAAGAGTTGCAATGTCTATTTGCATTTCTTATTCCATTCAAATGATGCATCCTTTTTTGTCAATTGGACCAATGGTTTAATGATCTTGAAAAAGTTCTTAAAGAATATTCTACAGTAACTAGTGTGCCCAAGGAAGGATCTAATATCTTTAATATTTTATGGTTATTATGTAATTCCTTAGATCACCCTTATCTTCTTTGGTTCTACCTCAATGCCTTTTTCTAAAATTTTGTGTCCCAAGATAATTCCATCCTAGACCATAAAGTAGCTTTTCTACTAATTAAGATTGAGGTTGGTTTCCATGCATCACTTTAAAACCTACTTAAGATGGTCTAGTACCTATTCAAAATATTCTATATAGTTGGAGGATTCATCCTTGAAGACCTCTACACCTGTGCCAATCTATTGTTGAAAGATGCTAATAACAAGACATTGAAAGATAAGGGGTGCATTACATAGGCCAAAGGGCGTCTTTCTGTATGTAAAGGTTCCTTAGGAACTTGTGAATGTTATTTGAATTTGATTATAATTACTATAACTATCTAGAAAATTTTAATACTTGTGTCCTATAATGATGTCCAACACCTATTTCACAAATAGCAATGAAAATTTATCTTTAAAAGTAGCCATGTTTAATAGCCTAAAATTAATGTAGACCCTCCATTGCCTATCTTTCTTTAGCATAATGGCAAGTGGGCTTACCCACTAACTATCCACCACAAGGTAGCTAAATTTCACTTTCAAGAGCTTTGGCATCTCATTCTTGAGAATTTTTTTTACTTTGGAATTTAATATTCTGTACAGCTATCTCTTGAGCTCAATCGTAGAATCTATGTAGGCATATGTGTGAATCAATTCCTATAATTTCATCATGTGACCAGGGAAAGATTATTCTTTTTACTACTCTTAGTAAANGTAGGCATATGTGTGAATCAATTCCTATAATTTCATCATGTGACCATGGAAAGATTATTCGTTTTACTACTCTTAGTAACATCTTCTTTTATTTCTCTAAAACTTGAACATTGATACTTACTAGTTTTCCATTATTCAGAAACATGTACTCTAAAGATTTTGGTAATGTTTTCAATTCCAAGGATTATAGTTCAAAGGTTTCCAAAATATTTAACTTCCTCCAATCTACCCTTTTTTCCTTTTTGAATTCTATGCTAAGGGTTGGTATTTGGTTTACTTCATTTCATTAATCTTATTAATGTAGGTGCTTATGAGGATTTCTATTGGTTCCATACATATTGTTGAATCAAAGCCATAGTCTAATGTTAATCACTAGGTATCTTCTTATTTTTTGGTTACTACATATAGAAACCTTTGGATGTTAACTAGTTTGGCATATGACTTACATGTCATGATTGTTCTACTTCTAATGGCCCATATTTTCTACATACAGTTGCATCCTACATCACTATATGTGATGCATGAAACTTACTTCTTCATGACTTTTTTAAATTCATTTTTCTTAGAAATTTTCAAGAAAAGGTTTCTGATCCCTAGCTTGTCATTGATGGTGCTTAGCTAAGCTCTCCCCATGATGATGAGAAAGTATCCTTTATACTTACCAACATTGATGACCAAGAAATCAATTGAATATGACCAACCACTAACGGTAGTAATAATTTCCCCCATAAATCCTAAGGAAATAGTGATAGATTAATCCACAAGCTCTAACCTAATATTGCATTTTTTAAGTGGAGAAAAATTTCTTACCTTGTATATTTCTTGTGAAATTAGATTGACCCTTGAACTTGAGTCTAGTAGAGCTTTTTAGGGTTCATTTTCTATTATCTACAAATAAATCAAGGGACTTCTTAAATTAGTTCTCTTTCTAAGAAAATGTCCTACATTTATCTAGTGAGTTAGTACATATGTTAGCATGGAAATCTATATAGTTGAGGCTCTTTGGTTTGAAAATGGCTTGTTGGATATTCTAAGGATAGTTTTAATAATGTCCATAGTCAAGGATGCATGTGATGCTTTTTATGGATTATATTGTCTTAATAATGACCTTTTCCAAAGCTTGCATATAGAACCACTTGAATGATATTCCACCTACAAGTTCATAGCTTGAATGCCATTCCATTATTAAGGTAATGGAGGTATCTCTTCTTGCATTGATGATGCAAATATTAAAGGTGTAGAGGCATGTGGTTAATGGTGCTATGAATGGTAAGAATATAGGTGGAAGAAGATTCAAACTCATGGAGTAATAGGTCCATGGTATCTAGAGGATGATAATAATGGATAGATGCATGGGTGATACAACCACTAGGCAATATAGGCTATTGAACATAATATCCATATGGGTCTAGCTATCTATAGGGATACCACTTCCTTGTTGGTGGAATCCACCACAACTATGGATTATGCTAGTACTAGTAGTGGTCTTGATGTTAAGGTGGCACTGCACTTGCATAGTATTGTTGGTGAAATGTTTGTTTTTAGTTACCTAAAGAATAAGGAAACCTCTTGGGTATTTGGCTTTTGATAAACTTTAGCTGCAAGAAATAAAATCTAGACTCTTATAAGTGTGATGTTATTGGAAAACAATCATTTGGATGTTCATGTTGATAAATGTTACAATCATCATCATTTAATTCTAAGTGTACAACCTCCTCAACTATACCAACTTTTCCCTTTTCATGATATAGTTCTTTCTTATCTTTGACTCTTCCTAGTTCTACCTTTTCCTATTTGATCTTCAATGAAATTTAGAACTTTTCATCAATGGAGTCCCACATCTTATCAATCTTAGATAATATTTCAATTACAGATTTCTAAATTGACAAGGTATTTCTCTCTACCTTATTTAGTGGTGTTTCTTCATCTAGTTCATAGAGATAGATATATTTTTTGAAAATAAAAAAGTCTTTGTTGTACTCTTTTATACTTTCACTTGTCTTCAACTTCCTTACTTTCTTTGCTACCTAATCAATAAGCCTTTGGATCCAATAAGCTCTTATCTCTTATAGTCTTCCTTGGACGTAAACCCCAAGAGTTTCCCTAGTTTTATTTTGGAGTTCTTCTATGAAACACTACAAAATTTTGAGTCTTAATATCTCAACTGCAAATTTGGCTAAGTTTCAAAATGGTGGCACTTTGTCCAAATTTTTCTAAGTCTTAAGTGTAGTTAGCTCCAATTGCTGGATTTGCAAAATTTTTCTAAGTGTCAAAATGATGGCACATTCTACAAATTAGTCTAAGTGTTGGGACCACACTCTCCACTATAGTGGAGCGTAGTCAGCTTCAATGGTCAAAACGATGACACAAGCTATAGAAATTTTTCAAGTGTTGTGCTATGCTCTCATTCTCCCAGCTATGCTCTAGAGCATAGTTATCATAACATGCACTTCAGTGACTAGTTTGCATGGGTGCCAAGCCATAAGCTGTCAAGCTAGCTTAGCATGGAAGAGGCATTTGGTAGATTTCTTAACTCCTAAAGCTACCCCTCTTGTTACGCTCCTAAGCATAGTTAGCATAGCAAGAATAAGGACTACAATTTTTACTAGATTTTTCTAAGTGTCTATGCTATGCATTTTCCCATCCTATTATGCTCATGAGCATAACAGCACTAGACTTCAATTGTCAAATCTTTCTAAGTATCCATGCTACATCTTGTCCCATCCTACTATGCTCATGAGCATAGCAAGTGTAGCAGCACTGGACTTTAGTTGCTAGATTTTTCTCAGTGTCCATGTTATGCCCTATCCCTTCTTGCTATGCTCATGAGAGTAACAAGGGTAGTAGCATTGAACTTCAGTTTTGCACATGTCCCTTCCAGTGTAGTAGTGTTGGAATTCAATTTTTTGCAAATTTGCCTAATTATTAGTCTATGCTCTAGAGCATAGCTAGCGTAGCAACATGGAACTACCTCCAAAAGCTTCTAGAGCTTAGTAGCCAACCCAACAAGCACAAACCTTGTAGTGGATGTCAATCTTCACCCCATGACACCTTGAAGACTCTAGCTACATTGCTATTTCACTTGTCTATACCACCGCGTACCTCTGTAAAGGTCATTTTTAATTACTACGCTCCCTGTCTGAGGTGGTATTATCCTTTCTTTCTCACAAAATCCTTTGCATTTTAAGCATTTTACCCATTGAATTTTGAGCATTTTCTTTGACATTCAGCACCACATTCGTACTTTTTCATTATTTTACACATTTTTTGCACACTTACATCACCGGTCTTGTGTCGTTAGACCCCGCTATGCTTAAGCCTAGTTGGCCTTGGTACTACCGAGAACACCATCAACCCTCACATTTTCGGCAAACCATGCCACCCCCAATTGTGCCCAATACCTTGATTGCAGCTAGTGAAGTCCATATTCAATTGACAAGACTATCTAGGGCACTCTACCTCTATTTCTAACAAGGCCCTCACATGGAGGCAAGGTTAAGGCTATGCATCCATTGATCCCTTGGTGATTCCAACCACTGACATTTTCAATCGTTACAGTTTTTGGAGGTAGAAGGATGGCCTTGCCATTTCCTTTTACATTTTCTGATTGTTGTCCTGCATCCTCTCTCCCCCACTAGTTGGTGTAGATTGGACCCTATTGTCAATTTTCCTAGAACTCTACTAGAAAAAGTCCAAAGTGTATCTTTGGCACTTAACCAAAATTCTAGATGGTTGGGAGAGCATAGCTAGTTCTTAGTGTAGAAAGTGTAGCCAGCTCCATTGTAGCAAGTGTAGCACCAAAGTTAGCCATTTTTAGTAGCTTTTCACAACTAGCATTTTTTTTGCATTTCATACTTAGCATTTTTTTTTTCATTTTCATACTTAGCTAAAATTTTGTAATTTCATACTTAAACAAATTTTCTATAGTTTTACACTTAGTCAATTTTTTGCAATTTCCATACTTAGCCATTTTTCTACATTTTTACACTTAGCAATTTTTCTACATTTTTATACTTGGCCATTTTTCTACTATTGGCAGAGTTAGTCATTTTTTTGTAGTTTTTAGAGTTAGCCATTTTTTTGTAAATAGCAACTCTCACAACTCGATTTGTGAACATGAATCAAGATCAACCTTTCACATTGATGTCTAATACATTTGGCATCACGATCCACCCAAAGCGTGTCACACTAAGCCATGAACAATACAATTTTGTTTGTGCCAAAATCCAAATAGGATTACCAATGGATTGCCTTGACTTGGAGGCAAAATAGGACTATGAATGAGTCCACCAGGACGAATAGGAGTACAACCCTTCCTTGTTCGACATAATCCCACTCATAGAGTCCTACCATTAGCTATTGGCCCAACTCATCTGTGCTAACAAGCATGATGAAGGAACAACCTATGAAGAAGCCTTACAAGAGAAAGAAGATGAGTTCGAGGCCTACTCCAAATGTGAGAGCCCCCTCTACACTATCTTCCAACAACTGCTCCCTAGTACAGCCTCTCCTTGGTTCAGTCCATCCATCCTCTCCAAGATGGTGATCATGCCAATTTAGCCTTCCTTGCAAGTGATCATTGCATTTGCCCAACCTTATGCTCATGTAAGGGCCATCTCCTAGCCCTAGATGATTTAGGCATCCCACATCCCACTTATCTCATCAGTGCCCATGGCATCTATTCAGCCCACTTGTGTGTGGTCCACCTTGGTCATTGCATCCATCCCTCAACCAAAACATCAACTAAACCTATCTGCTATGATGTTAAACTAGTAACAACTGTCTGCTACAATGTTAAACTAGCAAACTTTGCAACCAACAATTTGATCCTATGCTATGCAACCAACACAAGCCTAGCCAATGCAACTAGCTAGCACATTTCCAAGCTTGGATCAGGCATTCTAGTTGATCCAAAGTTTGACAGAGGAGATTAACCAACTTAAAGTTGCCTCCTCCAAAACCATCAAGGTGGTGAACTTCTACTAGGATGACCCCATAAGTCCTACAGTCCCACCTCTAACTCTCCCAACTAGGGTCTCACTGCCTTAACTCACCAAATACAATGGTAAACAACATCCGAATGCACACTTAGTCATATTTCAATCTGAGTGCCTACTCCTTTAAGCTTGGCCACATGCCATCATGTGCATGTTTCCCATGTCACTCACTAGTAAGGCCTTAGACTAGTATTGTGCACTACCCAAGGCCTTAATCTCTTCTTTGGAGGATCTCATAAGCTAGTTTTTGACATGCTTCAAGTACAACATGAAGCCTAAAGCAACCCTCAAACAACTCATGCAAGTCAAATAGGGGTCCCTAGAGCTTGTACCTAAATTCCTCCAACATTGGAATTCCACATTGAGTGAAATGAATGAATCTCTAATGGAGATGCACCTATTGGCCATCTTTAAGGGTGTAGTAAATGACTTCATCAAGTCCAAACTATATTACCTGGCCCCGAAGTCTCTTAGTCAAGCCTTTGTCCAAATAAAGGGCATAGAGGAGGTAGTGCAAGCTAGCAATAACTTGACCTATGTGGCCTACAAAAATTAACATGTGTGCAAGAAAAAAACAATAGTGGCAATAGTGGCTACAAGCAAAAAAGCATCCATTTGGGGCTTGATGGCTAAGTAGCCTAAGGTCCTAGCTCACAAAACCACCAAATCTGGCACCAACTCACCTACATCAGTAAGGGCCACCCCAAGGCCCAACTTTCAGCACAAGGATTTCTCAAAGTATACACTGCTACCAATAGAATCCTTTGAACTACTGGAGCAACTTCTAAAAGTTGGTCGAATCCAACACAAACATGTAGTGGATATTGTCCACCAAAAACATGATAGGTACTGTGAACTACTGAGGAACCCCACCTCAGTAGTACCAAATGAACCCTCAATCCCACAACACTTCAAGCTGGACCAATATTGTCATTACCACGAGCTATCTAGTCACAGTATAAACAACTGTTGTGCTTTGCAAGACGACCTGCAAAGAATGATAGAATGGGGCCAATTAGTGCTTTGATGTAGTGAGCCAATCCAATGTAGACAACACCTCCTATGTCATAAACTCCATCAGTATAGGTGGCAAGTCTAAACCTACACAACAACCTTTTGTGATCCATTTGCCTCCTAACAAGGTAAAGATTCCCTCAGCCCCCATAAGTAAGAGGCCCTCCTTTGTTATCAAAGTGCCACCTCGACACCCATAACACCCTCTATGGTCAAGGTCCCATAACAATCATCTGCTAAGACATTAAACTGGTAACCAAACCAACCATTTGTTAAGACATTAAACTAGCATGATGCAGCGAGAACAACTGCTAAGCAACCTTTCGTCATCAAGGTGGCATAATGAGTTGGCCCCGCAACAACTCTTAAACGATCATTTGTCATAAGGGTTCCACAACGTGATGGCCCCTCACATACCTAAAGCCCAACAGTGGGCAATGTCTTGGTCTCTTCTCCTTTAAGTGTTGATCCCACTAGCAACTTGGGTAGGCTTACCAAATGGCAACGCAAGAGGATGAATGGGCACCTTGCAACCCCCATGGATGAAGAAAAGGCCATAACTAGTAAGCAAAAATTGAAAACTAAAGCCCCTACCCCAAAGCAGGCCAAGAAACCCAAGATAAGGTCCCCTCCATGAGAGATCTATCTCTCAAGCTGCATGAAGGAAGTCAAGGACAACCTTGAGCTTATACAACCTAGTCATGACCTTATATACTCACCACCAAGCATTAGCCTAGATGTTGGCCTCCATTCCCATTAAAGAGGACATCCCTATAGATGAGAACACCATCAATGCAATAATGTTACCCCCTACACCACAAGAATTAGATTCAAANACAAGAATTAGGTTCAACATCCCTAGCATTTCACAACAATGCAATCAAGGTCAACCCTAAATGAGGGGGGGTCACTATAGCTTCATTGTCAATTAGCATACATGTTGGGTAGTGCCCCATCTACAGAGTGCATGTCAATGATGGTGCAACAAAAAATATAGTTCTGTACTTCATCATCAACAAGCTAGGCCTGGCAGATGAAATCAGGCCAACAAAAATCATGTGTCTAAATTCCTTTAATGCATCACACATCACTGTCAGGGTTACAATCAACTTAGCCTTTGTGGCAAGAGAGCAATTCTCCACTAGCACAAATTTCACTGTCATAGAGAACATGCCAAGCTTTAACCTAATCCTAGGTAGGCCTTGGCTAGCCCAAATATGGGTCATCTCCTCTTCCATCCATCAAGAAATCCACCATATATATGAAGGTGGTCAAGTTATCATCCATGGTGATAATTTCCCCCCTCTAACTACCCATAACATAGACATGGAACAAGTGTCAAAGGTGGATTTTCTTGGTGATACATCTACGATAACCAATGCAACACCTAAGGCTTACACACTCAAATGAGTGGTTGAAGCTAATAGCTTCCCAAAGGATCCTAAGCCTTGTGTGCCCCCTAATCCACATTCGGTTAGGAAGCAACTACATGACCAAGACTTTTCTTTGGCCAAAAACATGCTAAGAACCTGCTTACCCCTTGCCTCCACAAGCCATGCATTATTGGTTTTTTCTTGCGTTGCATTTGTTCATGCATTTACATTTCACCTGCTTGCCTAGTTTACACTATGCTTTGCTTTGTTTACACATTTCTACTTTGTTTATGCATCCATCCACTTAGCTTGCGCATTGCATTTGAAAAACATCAAAAACACATAAAAATAAAAGAATCATAAAACTACAAAAACACATGGCCCGAAAAGGCCTTAAACTAGTGATGGCTTGAAATGGCCTTAAACTATCATTGTGACTCAAAATTGCCTTAAACAATTGTTGTGGCCTAAAATGGCCTAAAACTAGCACACACCCAAAAGTAGCTTTAAAATATCACTATAGCTCGAAATGGCCCAAAGCTATCGCTTCTTACATTACCTTCCTTTTGTTTGTGCATTTTAACTTTGTTACATAGTTTCCGTTTGATGTTTTTTTCTAGTTAATTTTTGTAAGATCCTGCAAGCACACAACATGACTATGCATGCAACATCATACCTCACATAAGCAAGGTAAGCACCCATTCTCCATGACACAAAAAACTAGCATAGATAGTCTGCTATGACTATAAACTAGCACAGAGAATCCTTGGATCATGACATTAAATTGGCATAGCAGCTCATCTTCTATGATGTTAAATTGGCACATAACACTCTGTTAGTACTATAAACTAGTACTCGATGGTCTTCTAGGACCTTACACTAGGTTTTCACACTCATAGCATCATCGTCTCCCATCATTTTGCTAATATTTTGAAGCATTTTCCATTTGTGCAACCTTTGGAGGACTTGCAGCATTGTAGCCTTGGCACTTTCACTGGCTTCTTGAGCACTTGTAAATGGCACTACATTTGACACATTTGCAACATCTTCACATCTAGCACTTGTAGCATCTTCACATCTGGCATTTGCACTTGCATTTCATGTTTTGTGATTTTCTTGTATTCTTAGAGTTGTGTTTGTAGGATGAAGCATCGAAGGTGGTCATGCAGAGATGCATCTCATTGCAGTAGTAAGTCACCACATCACTCTGATATACATGATTGGACTAATTAAGCCATTCAAGAGTGCACATTTCCTTCATCTTGTTACAGCTTATGCACATCCACTCTTTCATCCCAATAGCCTCTCATCCTCACATACTCATGATTGCACATCCCTTCAATGCATATGCATTGTGATGCATTTGGCATTCTCTTCACATCAACCATAGAACCCATGGTAGACGTAATGCAACTTATCCTATGGGAAACCTTTATTGGCTGGTCAAGGCCCAATCAAATGTAATGCAACTCATCCTTGCATGGAAACACTTATCCTACAAATGCAACACGATTACATCAAAGCAAAGCCCATTTACTCAATGGCCCATACCTTGCAGCCAACATTCAACAGTAAGCTGAACCCAATGGGGGTTTGCCTCATAGCAAAGTAAAGAAGAAAAGTAAAAAAAAAGGTAAAAAATAAAAAAAATAAACAAAAAGGAGAATAAGGAAAATCACATCCCCAAGAAAATTAACAACATAGCAGCTTCACAACTAGCCTAGCCTTGGATCGACTTTGAATCTCTCACGAGCACTTTGATGAGAGGTCAATGTTTCATGGGTAAGCCACTTCATGCCATGGTCACCGTCAGCCATCTTGACTTCGTATCTTGCATCAGGATACACTATTTGCATTTTATTTCTTTTTCTTGCATTTCATATCCCTAGCACATTACCTACTCACTTTTCCCTAGTATATCCTTATCCACAACACTCTTGAATATGGTGGAACAACACCCGATCTAGTACTGACAAGCAATGTTGGCACCACATCTACTGTGGTGTTTTGCAATTCTTTGCTAATGTCTCTCGAGCCACTCCTCCAAATGTCAACAAAGAGGAATCATTGAAACACCATAAAATTTTAGGTCTTGGCATCTTGATTGTAAAATTTTAGTGTCAAAACTATGGCACTTTGCCCAAATTTTTCTAAGTGTTGGTGTAGTCAGCTCCAATACCAAATTTGCAAAATTTTTCTAAGTATTAGAATGATGGCACTTTCTACAAATTTTTCTAAGTGCTAGGACCACACTCTCCACTGTAGTATAGCATAGTTAGCTTCAACGACCAATTTTCTACAATTTTGACTAAGTTTTAGAATGATGACACAAGTTGTAGAAATTTTTCTAAGTGTTATGCTATGCTCTAGAGTGTAGTCAGCATAGCTTGCACTTTAGTGGCTAGTTTGCATAGGTGTCAAGCCAGAAGCTGTCAATCTAGCTTAGCATGGAAGAGGCATCTAGTAGATTTTCTAACTCTTGAAGCTACCCCTCTTACTATGCTCTCGAGTGTAGTTGGTGTAGCAAGAATAAGGACTGCAATTTTTTCTAGATTTTTCTAAGTGTCCATGCTATGCCTTGTTCCATCCTTGCTACGCTCATGAGCATAGTAGCACTGGACTTCAGTTACTAGATTTTTATAAGTGTCCATGATATGCCTTGTCCCATCCACTACACTCATGAGCATAGCAAGTGTAACAACACTGGACTTCAGTTGCCAGATTTTTTGAAGTGTCCATGCTATGCCTTGTGCCTTCTTGCTATGATCATGAGTGTAGCAAGTGTAGTAGTGCTAGACTTTAGTTTTGCACCTGTCAAATTTGCCTAATTTTTGGGCTATGCTCCAGAGCGTAGCAACATGGAACTACCTCAAAAAGCTTCCAGAGCTTAGCACAAGCCTTCATTCCAGCTCTAGCACTCCTCTGACAAGAAATATCAACAACTTGCACTCTCTTTGTATCCCCCTCTATGTCCCAAAATTGTACCTATGATCAGTCCCACTCAAGAGAGGGGAGAGTGTAGTCCTAGAGCATAGCCTTCAAATTGCACTATTTTGAATTATTTGCAAGTACATTGCAATCTTAGTACATGTAGTCTTAACAACATAGCCAGTCTAGCAATCTCTCAAGGTCTAGTGGAGCATATCAAATTGTAGCACCAGTTGTCCCATTGGGAGTGTAGCAAAGATCAGTGTAGCACTAGTTGTCCCATTGGGAGCATAACAAAGGTCAACATAGCCCCACCTACCCCTTTGCCACATGGTACTCAATCTACACTTCACACTAACCCTAAGCCTATAAATAACCTCGCATTCCATACTCTAGGGGTTGGCATTTCATTTTAGTAGTGGGCATTTGAAGCATTTGGCTAGCAAATCCAAGTAGTGGTTTGCATCTTAGAGTACCATTTGGCACTCAAAGCACCTTGAGCACCTTGTACACGAGAGTGTATTAGCATCTCGAAAACCCCTTTGCATCCCACTTAGCACCACAGCGCACCGCAAGATTATAGGACACTACGGTAGCCAACCCAATAGGCATAGACCTTATAGTAGATGTCAATCTTCACCCTAGATATCCCAAATACTCTAGCTACGTTGCTATTGCACCTGTTTGTACTACCGCATACCTCCACAAAGCTCATTTGTAATTGCTATGCTCCTTGTCTGGGATGGTATCATCCTTTATTTCTCCCAAACTCCTTTGAATTTTAAGCATGTTCTCCATTTCATTTTGAGCATTTTCTTTGACATTCAACACTACATTCACACTTTTTCATTATTTTACACATTTTCTGCACACTTGCACTATTGTTCTTGTGCCATGAGACCCTACTAAGCTTAGGCCTAGTTGGCCTTAGTATTGATAAGAACACCATTGATGCTCAAATTTTTGGCTAACCACACCACCTCCCAATTGCACTCGATACCTCAGTTGTAGCTAGTGAAGTTCCTATTTAATCAACAAGATCGTCTAGGGTGCTCCACCTTCGTTTTTAGCAAGGCCCTCATGCGGAGGTAGGGTTAAGGCTATGCATCAACTGATTCCTTAGTGATTCCAAGCATTGACATTTTTTATCATTACATTCTAAAATATGGTACAACTTCTCCCTTTAAGAGAAGCCATGGCCTAGGCACTTATGAAGCAAAGAATAATACCTATCGAAGGTTGCATAAAGGGATATGTGATTTTTTTATCTTCACCCTTGAATCTACTTACTCAAATTGAACATCTAGGAATACTTTTGGTACTTATCATTAAATAGCTCTAGCATAGTACTTCATCTCTTGATGGATTCTAATTCCAAGGAATGGTACTAACTTTTAGCTTCTTTGGTGAGTGTCTTGGGAAAGAACTTTAAATTTTTCCAATTATTTTCAATGTTCTAAGGGGCATAGGAATTGTGAAAGACTCACAAGTAATATTATGGATCAACATTATAGTCTTCTTTAAACTTAGGAATATTATTCATGTCTAGCCATTTAATCTAGCTATTTCTCTAATGTATAGTGAAAATATAAACTACTTCCTAAATGTTGATTGCACTTCTTATAGTAAGTAATGGTTCATCATATGAATTGGGTTCTTCATGACCATTTTCATGACCATTCCTTCTATGGTGTTACCTACTATGCCTTTTTTTGTGATGATGTTTCTCTACTTCCTACTCTTGTCTATGTTCTCTTCTTTCATCTCTATGATGAATCCTTGTATCATTTCCTCCTTTTCTATGATCATTTCATCTTTAATTACAGTCACATACATCCTTGTTAAATCTTCACAATGATGAGGATAACAATAGAGTGCTAAGAAAATAATGCCATCTTTCTCTTATTCTTTAGTCTCTTTGTTATTCTCTTGATTTTTAGTTAGGATACCTTAACCTTGAAGTTCTCCAAGTTTTGGATCTATCTCTTCCCTTATCTTGGTTGCTTACCAAGATTGAATGTAATCATTGATGGGTTGCTTTATCTTAAACATCGGAAGGAGAAACTTAACATTAAGATATACATGATGGATAATTAATGTTCTCCTTCTCTAATTGCAATGTTAATTGAATTTGTGTCCTTTTACCTTTGGAATCTTCAGAACAAGTCTCTATAAATTTATCTTTTCTAAGTTTAGCCTCCATTAGTTAATAGTCCCTAGAGATATGGTTGGTCACCTTGTAATATGGGGCTATTACTTTAAGCCCTAAAATTCATTTGATATGACATGAATATTGATAAGATTGCATACTTAATTAGCAAAATTTTATTACCCTATAGGTCTCTTCATCATAGTCATTCATCCTGGTGAAGGGTGAAGGTGAAGTCCACATAGTAGAAATTTGGATGTGTATAGATAACTTTGATCTATTGGGATACATCATCTACATTCTTTCTTGTCTTTTCATATTATCTTGTGGTATCATCTATAGATGGGGAATCAACCTTATGAGAAGAAAATATCTTTTCAATTCCTTGAATAAAATATTATTTTTTGCATCTAACATATCATTATGTAGATACAATGATCTTTGTATGATTTTAGCTATCTAAAATACTAGCATGACATCTCTAGAAATGATATTTATAATAAAAATGACACACATTCATGCACAATCCAGTCGTGGGCTTAGATAGTTGGATACTTTAGATACCTAAGTATAGAATCATTGATCATTGTCTTTTTTATCACAATATGTATAAACTCAATTGGTATCTTTAAGTGTGATTAAGGCATATGATAGTTTTCATTATTAATAATTAATTAAAATATTTAAAATATTAAACTAATTAATCTAAAAACGGAAAAATAATCTAAACTAGCCTAGCATAAAGCATCTCTTCCCTATTTTTTTGTACACATCTTAAACATATACAAACATACTAGATTACCAAGTGTTCATTGCTAAGATTACCAAAGGCCAATATATATGCTTGACATGGTCATGCTCATTGATGAGTAGCAGTTACCCCCTATGCCCAACCATATGAATCACAATTGTTCACCCACGATCTAATCGAATTCCATGGAGGGGACTAATTGTGGCATCTAGATTATTATATCTTGATCATAGTTTGTTGTCTTCCCACTTAGACTAGTGGTAGCTTTGTCATGTATGGTTTAGTCCAAAGTGAGGCATATGATAATTAATGTTGTTGTGACCTTATGCTACTCCTAATGATAATAGAGAAATTAATTATTTAATCTAAGTAACAACGAAAAGTAAAGTCTAAACTAGCCTACGTGCAATGAGTATCCATTTCTAACCTTCCATACATGCCTTCAACTTCATGAAACTACCGCTAGAATTACCAAGCATACCATTACTAGGCGTACCAAATGATAACACTACTGGGTTACCAAGTAATTACACTTAATTACTCACGATTAGTCATACTCATTCTACTTAATAAAAAAAAACAATAAAGAGCAATAAATAATAAACATTAACTAAGGAAAATAGTAAGCAGTTAAGTAATTAACAATAATAAAGCTAAGTGGATGTTGCAATGATGGAAGTAATCTCAATCTTTATTGCCAAACATGTAACGTGTCTAAGTATGTCACATTAGAATGAGGATGTCATATAATCACTTAACATCATACTATGGGCATGCACTCAAAACAAACTAACAAAACTTCTTTATGTCCAAAATCTGTCAAAATCTATATCCAAACTATGCATCCAAGTGTTGTATTTATAGGCTAGCACAAAAGTGGTGATATCAGATCCCTGACATTGAAGGTTGTGCCCCAATATTGGATACCCAATAACGTGGCTCTGATATTAGATATCTGATATCAAAGCCCTACTAAAACATGACTCATCATACCCCCATGACTAAATGAAAACTCATCCTCTAGTTAAACAAAATGAGGAACAAGTTCTTTTCAAAATATTGGGAAGGTATGGGATTATTGAGTGACTCTAATAGCTACACAAACTAACTATTTCATTCCAGAGTGGTGTTTTTACAAAAAAAAAAATGAACACAACATGACAAAATAACAAAATTGGGGAAGTTATGTAGTTCTCGAAGGTGGTGGCTCTTCCATTGGCCACTTCCCTTTGTTATCAAGATTTTCAAATTTGTAATGATCTAGGAGCACCTAAAAATTCTCCTTCTCCATTCTTGGGCCATGCATGGTCTAGGCTAATGATCCAATGTATGTTGGAGCTAGTACATCCCACTGACATGGTAGCTATGGGAACATTTAATTGGCTTTCACATACTACATTGTGAGCTGCCTCCATTCCTCCTTAAAAGCCCTAGCCTTTTCTCTTAATTCATGATAAGTTGTTAGTGTCTTGGCTAGGTTTGAAGCTACATCTCTTTGCCCATGGTAGTGAGCTTTAATTATTTCTAGTTCTGAGTTTTCCATGTGGAGTTTCTATAGAACATCTTTCCTATCTACAAACTCTTTCTCATACAAAGCATAGGTGGCTACTACTTGTTATTCCAATTCATTTCTAAGCTAACCTATTATTAACATGCAAGGTTAGCATAATGAAGGTTAGTTAACACCATGTACTCCTTCAATTTTTCAATCTACAAGTCCTTATTTTTTCTTTCGCTTGGTGGACCAAGGCATAGCTATCCAAGATGGGCTACTAATTAGGATTATGCACTGACCTAGAACTAATGTAAGCCTTTGCCATATGGATTTCTTTTTTGTTGATTTTCTTGTACATGCTAATCTGGTTCCATAAGTGCTCTTTCAACTTCTCGTGCTTCTTGGCCTCATTTTTCCATGCACTTATCTCAATTGTAAAATTTTGATGTATAGTGCATACCTCCTCCATTGAGAGGGTTCAATTCTCTCTAGTCAATCTGCTTATGTCCTAGTTGACCCTCACCAGTTGCTTCTTCAACTAGTGGATACTCTCATCCAAGATGTGCTTTTACTTTTCAATGGTGGTTAACCTTACGTTGTTAGTAGTAAGCTACTTGTTTTCTTCCTAGGAAATAGTCAATGGTTTTACATGAACATATGCTTGGGCTTTGATGGCTGAGGCATTCCAGACTACTTTCTTCTTTTCCTATTTAGCTTCTTTATTCTACTAAATCAATTAGCCTAGTTACTCTATTCAAACTACTCCAACTAGTCAAGCACAATGAATTGGAAAGGATCCCTTATTTCGGTCCTTAGGGTGATGAGCTCTTGTTGAAATTGGTGTACCTCTACTTCTACATGCTCTACCCTAGTTTCTACCATGACTAGTTTTCCTTTGGTGGATATGAGGTTGGATTGAACTATAGTGACATCGTTGGGGATGTCGAAGAGGGTTGTCATGACTTGCCCCATCTGCAGTAATTTATCAAGTGCATCATCATGAGCCATAAGATTCATCAAAGTCCTAGATAACATCTGTGCATCTCTGGTTCTAGTTACATCCATCAGGGTCACAACAGGCACATTAAAGGATTCTTTGATATGATCTATTATAACTTTTGCTACGTCTGCTACATCTTAGTGCTGCATGATCATGACTATGCCACCTTCTCCAATTTTGAGCACCACTTGAAGAGATGCAGTATTCCCAAAGATCTACTATGACCACTAGGCTTCTCCTCCTAATTACAAAGGAATTTGTCTCCTTGATAGATCAATAGAAATTATAGGGTGAATGGCAACATCAATGACTTAGAAGAGGTTGGATTCATCCCTACTTTCCCAATTGAGAGTTTTAGCAATTCATTGCAGATGGCTCATTGAGGGCCTATAATCCTATGGTGGTTGTGTTGGAACTTTCAACTCTTACCATTGCTTTGGTTCTTATTTTGGCTCCTTCTCTAGTTTCTGTTCTCATTCCTTTTCTAGTTCTTACTCTTCACCAAGGTCTTTCCTTGGTGCTATTGGTTTAAGCAACTCAAAGAATGAAGCATTTTGGGCCCTCCTAGGAACATCATTGGTGTAAACCAGGATTCTACCTCTCTTGCATAGCTTCCTAATTAGGCAAGAAAATGGAACTATCCACTTCCCTATCTTTCTTTCCTCAAACCATCATTGATTCTCCATGAAGTAAAATTGGGCAAGGTTAGTGTTGTATTTTACCATCAAGATTGCATTTCCTCTAGCCATGTAGGTTGATATCCTATTCAGCCCTTTAGTGGGGAAGATATGGTATGTGTTGATTTTGAAATAAATTCTCTCTTCTAGAGTCAGCTCATTGTATATTTTATCTTTGTTGTTATATGCCCACTTTAGCCACAGCTTCCTCGAATAGCTGAGTTTTAACCACCTTAAGGATAAATTTCATGAATGGCCCAAACTTCATTTCCACAATGACCACGGTCAACATGGATTGCCCCTAGATGGCTTGGAGGTATTTTTGGGATAACATGAGGTGTTGTCCCTACGCTTGAGCCTTTGGTCCTACAACCTCTACCTAGACCGATTATCCTTTAATAAGGTCCTCTTAATGAATGCTAAATGATTGGGCCTCCTATTCTTCATGTGCAAATGGTGGGCCTTATTCTCCTAGTTAGCCTCTACCACCTCTCAAGAATTTGCTTTCACCATGCAAAGGTCCTTCTTGTCCTTCTCTTTTTGGAACCTTCTGCAATTAATTAAGGACTTGGTGTTACTAAGGTGTTTTTCATTTAATATCAATAGGTTTATACCTTACTCATGTCCTTAGTTTCATTAAGTTCTTAGTTCATGTAATTGTAAAGTTAGAAAAATTTTAAGAAAAATGCCCAAAAACTATTCTTTTATAACCCTTCACAACTAACTTCTTTTTTCTTATGTATGGTCTATAATGATGGTTATGATTTCTTAGGGATGTTAATTAAAGGTTCTGACATGCATACAATTGATTGTTCATTAAAAAAGCTTATGTTTTTCAACATTCTTTTCCTTATAATGCCTTCTAGGTGATAGAAAATTTTTAAAATTTAGCACAAGTTTTCCACACAAGCATTCCCTCCTCCCCTCCCCTTCCCCTCCACCCTTGTGACTAAATTGAACACTCCAGGATCAAATAGGTTCAAAAACCACAAAAATCAAAGTGGTATGGGGCTAGATATCATGTGTGGAAGGTGGATGCATAGAGCTTTTAGTCAAGAGAGAAAACTGCAACTCCCTTAGTAACAATTGATGGGAATGAATTTTGAAGTAGCATGAGGATCCCATTTATAGGTTTTTGTGGACCCAATATCATGTATTCAATATTAGGTAGATGATATCAACTCCCACCCGATATTAGGGGCCTTAAAATTACATTTTATGGGAACATTCAATATGGAAACTAAAGCTTTGTGATTGGTTGGAAGGTTTTATGTAGAGTCCAAAGTTCTAGGGTATGTGAGAATACATACTTGGCACCAGTAATGTTGGAAAATGGAATCAAAGAATTAAAAAAATTTGGAAGATGTAAGAAAAGGGTATTGAATCCATGATATAGAATAGAGAGGTTGTATGATAAGGAAAGGTTTTGAGATTGACATTTATGCACTTAGAAGGTTCAAGATGATGTGTTTGTGTTAGACAAGTACAAGTTAATACTTATACAAGTGGGTGCTCCCCAAAGTAGGCTCTACCTCTTAATGCCCTTGTATAACCACACCTAAAAATGTTCATAGGTATCAAAAGGGTTGAATGCAATGCATACCTATTTAGCAAAACACACATGTTAGAACCACCAATTTGAGAGAATAACCCTATATTACACAAAACCAGAAGTTATGATCATGTAAACAGTGAGATGAGATGGATTTTAGAAAGGATTGTAGGAATTGAGATATGAGGCACCTTACCATAGGCAGAATGAATCCTTGTGTATTGTTAATGATTAAAGTAATCACTATCCCTTCTTATCAAGATTCAAACCAAGTCAAAACCACATTCCAATGACATCGCATTATTTTATCTCTTGGATTCACAACCATAAGACCACCATTGTTGCAAGGAGTAGCATCACTTAGCATTTTGTCCAAGGAAGGAGTTTATTCATGGCACTTCTCTCTATCTTTTTTTCTTTTTATTTATAGGAATCTAGCAACCTTTAGGCATGGGTAACATGTCTGTCCAATGAAATCCTTAGGAATTTATTCTATTCCCTTTTATTTTATTTTCATTTGTATCAACCTTACCAGATGACTACCTTCAGGCATGGGTAATATGCCTTTCTAGTAACATGGTAAGGTAGCACTTATTTTACTCTTACTTCCATTTTTTGTTAGATCTACAAGAATATAATGACAATCTTAGCAACATGATAGAACATATAGAAGCAATCCAAGAGAATTCACAAATCCCCTTGATGTCACACCATTTGCATTCCCACTTGGTTCTTCACTTTTTTGTCTGGCACAATGATTATGAGCTTATTCTTAGTTTGATGATGGAAAAAAGAATATCATTATGACCATGGTAAGAACCTCTTATGAATGGGATGGATGGATGGATGATGTGGCCTCATTATCCAAATAATCAATCCCTCATAACTTTGACAACATAGAGAAAACCTCATCTCATTGGGCTACATCTTGTCATTTCATTCATAAATGAGATTATTGACAAAGGAAGTAAAAAAAAAAGTGTGGAAAATGTTGAAAAGGATGGGAAAATTTTGTATCAAGAAATGAGAAAATGATAAAAAAAAATTGTATAACAAAAAGATGAAAAATACTTATTAATTCTTGATTTTAGGATGGGGTATCTCCTCCATGACAAGAGTTAATAAGTGGGTAGGTAGGTTTCATGCATTTATGAATCAATGTTAGACTTTCATTTTCAAGCCACTCGATGTCTTTTGGTTTAGTGGCAGCTGTGTAGATGGGTTGTTGTTCACACACTTGGTTTTAAAACATTCAGTGGATCAAAATAGAAGTTGTGTTAACTTTGTGAACATCTAGCTCATGAATGCATCCTTTATCATGATTAGTTATGCATGGATTCTTCTATCTATCCATAGTGTTAGATTCATCATTTTTGTCAGGTGTTGGAGTAGCAATGGATGTTGGCCATTGCATAGGATCGAAGGAAAATGGTTGTGGTAGAAAGGGTGGTGCACTTGATTGGCATTGTGCTGGTTTGAATGAGCTATTTGGTCCATGAGTGTTATGCTTATGCTTGGAAACCATCCTAAAGAAAGGGTGCTTTTGAGATTAAGGTGGGGATCTACTGGCATTATCATTTCTATCTATGTTTGTAGCACAAGTGGCATTCTTTTATTGATGTTGTGGTTCTGAACCTTCCTATGTTGTTGGCTGTAACATATGGTGGAGGGAAGTATGAGAATATTGAGGATATGATGAAGGATGAGAAGCATGAGGTGATGACCTCATAGAAGATGTTGTGAGTTGATGATATTTGGGAGAGTGGTAATAGTGATTTAAGGTAAAGTAGAACTTGTTGGGAAAACAAGTTGTTGAATGTAGTATTTGGATAGGTTCAATTGACAATAAGGGTAGCACTAGTTTTATCATGGCCTCCCCCCATGACTATGGTTTCTAGAACTGCATTGCATGATAGTGTTAAGGCTAGTAAGACTTCCCACAAGGATAGTTGTCACATCCCCATTCCCAAATGATGTTGCTAACTAATGAAGATGGTGTCTCTTCATAACAAGTGTTATTATTATCTTAACAAGACCTGAAAGGGTAGTTGTGATTAAGACCCAAAAAGGCATGTTGTAATAATAAATGTGTTTATTGAGGTAACCTTTAGGGGTTTGACTGAAGGAATTTATACCTAGGGTTAGAGGTCATGCCAGCATGGAATGGCAAAGCTAGTACAGGCAAGTCGTGGGGTGGTAGAGCCGATATAGGCAAGTCACAGGAAGCTAGGTGTAGTAGGATAGGAAGTGGACTGGCCATCCCTTCTAGCTAAGTTATAGGCCTAACTGTGGTGGTAGTGCTAGATTGCCTATGAATAAAGCATTTTTTTTCTTTTTCTACATTTTTCCTATTATTTCCTTTATACATAATGTCAAATATTGCATATATTTTGCATTTGGTATATTTTTTTCGTACGCATAATGTCTAATATTGTATATTTGACATTTTCCATGACAGCTAGTGATGGGATGTCATAATTGGTATCAAAGCAAACCATGACCCAAGGGCCATTCAAAACTATCGGCCAACTACAACATGAACTTTATGATGAATCTTGAAGCCACAACACATGGAAAGTCATTGATCATCACCAGATGTACCATATATTTATGATGCAAGTCAAAAGATAACCTTCCATTGACTTCACAAACAATGGATCAGGCATCTAGATCCCAGCAACCAACAAAATTTCTTTCATGGATATCATTAACCGATGAAGATTTGATGATACCTCATGAAAATTCATCAATTACAAGAGATGTTGGTAAGATAATGATACAATGGTCCAAGTAACTCTTACCCATATTAATACTATAATTATTAATTTATTATGATCATTGTTAAATTTCTTTTAAGAAATTTAGTAACCATGACTTGAATTGATATTTTTTTGTTGAAATTCACTATCCAGGTAATCTAGAAGATTTCAAGTTACCATATGTTAACCTAGAAATGTCAGTTCAACAAAATAGGCTAGTTTAGTCCTTTTAATTCTTGAAAAATAAACTTCATTTTTGAACCCTAAAACTATTTCCAATGCGCAGTACTCATCAATATGATTCCAATGGTACAAATTTTGTCTCAATTGGACTTATAGTTTTGGAGATATTGATGTTTAAAGTTTCTTCTTATACATGCATTAAAATAATATTAAATTATTAATTTACTATTTGAAAAAAAAAATTTCAATATTTTAGGGTTAAGAATTAACCCAGAATGACCATTTACCCATATTGAACCCTTACCTTGTCATCAACTAAACCACCACGTCAATCGTCGAGGCAAGGTGGAATAAACTAATAATAAAATNGGTTCAAACTCAAGCCCCAACAAAAAAAAGTAAAAAAAGATAAAGATATATTAAAAAATAAAAAATAATTTTAACCACTACTAAGCTTGCAGCCATCCATGGCTAGGCTGCTAGCAGGTCACAAGAGGTCACAAGAGGATTGGGCCTTGGGCTAGCCCGAAGGGCAACCCATTGGCCGCACCACCTGCACCACATCACGTTGCCATCTACAACCATATTATGTTGTATTTCATCATCATATTACAACCTGTGTGCCTTTTCCGTCATCACTACTCCACTCCACCATCGCCATTGCTCTAATGTACTACCATGTTCTACAATCTACTACTACGCCACACTCGCGCTTGAGCCTATGCTTATTGTCGAACCATGTTGCACCAAAAACCCTTGCTATCGCCATCATTGCCAAGGCCATTGTTGTTACCCCACCCTCACATGACATGTCATGCACCATCCATTACACACCCTATTATGTGCCATCCAATACACGCCCTGCTCCTACCTGTTACACACCTACCATGCCCACCTGCTACTTGCCCACTACCTATCGCACATACTACCCATCACTGCCTCCCATGTCGCCCATGACTACCTCTAGTGTTGCCTATCACTACCTTCTACGCTACCCATCACTGCCTCCCATGTCGCTCATCATCACCTCTAGCACCATCCATCACCATCTCCAGTGCCACCCATCACTACCTTCTACGCTACCCATCATTGCCTCCCATGTCGCTCATCATCACCTCTAGCACCATCCATCACCATCTCCAGTGCCACCCATCACTACCTTCAGTGCAACCTATCATCGCTTCCAGCATTACCCATCACCACCTCCAATGTTGTTGTGCAGACCTTGAAACGATGTGTCACTATGGTCATTGCTTTCATTCTCAAAAAAATGACAAATTCTCTATTATATGATAGAAAATTTTCAATTGTTCATCAACTGATGGAAAAAGTTGAAATTCCTATCAATTAATAGAAAATTTAAATTTTCATCATTGAACTATTAGATTAAATTAGGAACCTGCAAAAATAGTTTTCAAAATTAAAATTTGGTGTGGTATTCACAACAAAGATAAAAATTTCACAATTAACCATGCTCACTTTGGAGTAGAATTGGGATGGGTGCCCTCTCAGGAAGTCTTGTTTCTTGCACCAAAGTACATAGATTTCAAAAGCCAGAACTTTTGATTTCAAAAACCTTTTTCGATGAACTAAGAGTTTTTTCCTATAGATATCAACCTGTCAAACCTAATGGTGAAGTCAAATCCATCCCATGGAATCCCAAAAATTAGTTTTTACTCCTTGCCTGATATAGCATCTCAAGATCCTCAAAAATTTAATTTTGGCATCACTCAAGCATACGATGTCCATTTTCAACATATGAATAGTTATTTATAATATTTTTCACCCTTTTAAACTCAATGGTGAGGTTAGATTTATCATTTGAGCATCCTATAATTCAATGATATTATAAATTTAACCTTTTAGATTTTAAGATTTAGTACATAACCCTTGAAAATAATCTTAAGATAATTATGGCATGTCATTAATTACATTGCTGAAGCCAATGTTTTAAAGGGGATAAAAAGGCCACTAAGAATTAGATAATATAGTTACATATTACTAAAATTATATGATGTCATTAAATATTACTAAAATTAGATAATATAATTATAAAAATAGATAATATAGTTATTCAGTTAATGTAGTTGATTATTAGTTGATGTATTGGAGAATTAGTTTAAGAAATAGAAAAATCTTCAACTATCAAGAAAAGAATATATTAATCCATCCTATAATCAAAACATAGGTCAAAACAACATGGAGATTCAAAATCTTGTTTTAATAAGGAGTATGATACTCATGAAGAGAAATGATCTAGACAAGAATCCAAGAATAAGAATGAAAGTTGCAAGATACGATGTGCTTGCAAGATCACTAATGAGTGAGAAACAACATCCACTATGTCTATCATGAGCCTTGGATTCGCATGAATATTGATACCCACGCATCTTAGTAGAGTTAAAAGATTTGGATGTTGATATCTTGTGCCTACAAGAAATCTTACCATGGGAATTTCTATATCAATTCCAACTAGATTTGGAAAAGATGGGATACAGAGGTATTTATAAGAAAAACGGTTTTTGTGGAAGTTCTTTTGAGCCATACAAATTAGCATATTATAGAAATTACAACATGGATGGTTTTGTGATCCTTTATAAAGAAGCCAATTTTGAATTGGTACAAAGATTTGAATGAAGTTTAGAAAATATGATTTTTGAAATTCCAGAACTTCAAGCAATGGAAAAGAAAGAATAGTCAAGATTTTGGAAAAATCACATAGCGTTGGTAGTGATTCTAAAAGTTCATCTATCAAGAAGATGTGTAAGCATGGTTAACGCACACTTAATTTCCAAACCAACATGTTCAGATGTTAGACTTTGTCAAGGAGCATACTTGATTAAGCAAATAGAAGAACATTTGAAGAAGAAGTTATTCCTGAGTTGTACCAATCCAGTTCCATTTATTCTTTGTGGAGATTTCAATGCAAAAGTTGGAAGTAGTGTTTATCAATTCTTAAAATATGGATCTGTAAAGGAATCTTTGGAAGATGAACCTGATTTGAAAAAGTTGTTTCCATCAAGTCAGCATGCAATTCCATTAGCTAGTGCATATTTTGCTTACTTTGAATCCTTAGTAGATAAATTAGATTCTAGAATTTAGGAACATATGATGTTGATGGATTGTACTCATCAAGAACCACAATTTACAAATTACTTTGCAATGAACAATGAAGATGGGTCAAAAACATTCTTCATTGAAACTTTGGATTATATTTGGTATGATGCCTTATTCTTTCAAGTTACCCAATTACTAGAGTTGATTTCTAAAGAAGAAGTTGAGAAGAATCAAAATCAAGTCTTGCCATCCTAAACAAGACCATCTGATCATATATTACTTATGGTAGATTTATAGTTACTCCCATCAGTTCATAAGGTTGATCAAGATGAACAAGTATCTCACTTTTACTTTTATTTAATTAATCTTATTATTTTATTCATTTTTTAATTATTAAATTAGATTAATAAAATATCTAAGGTAATGCAAGTTGGAAATAAATAATTTTCCTTGCCTTCACTTAGATAACCAAATATGAGTTGCACATTGTGGGACCCTAGTTAGAACTAGTGATTAGTAGTTGGTAGATCTTTAATTCACTTCTTATCATTATCTTAGAAAAATTAAGTATCAAGAAAGCAATATTTAATTTTCCATATATTTTTCCGACATTTCTTTTGTTTACAGAATAAGTAAGAAACAACTTCAAGTTCAAAAGAGAAATCAAATTATTAGAGCACAAGATCATGAAAGAAAGCATTAGAGCTAGAAAAAGATAGAGAATGTGGATTCGTTCGAGGATGAACAAAACCTAAGGGGGATAGATTGTCACATCCCCATTTTTAAATGATGTTGTTAACTAATGAAGATGGTGTCTCTTCATAACAAGTGTTATTGTTATCTTAGACCCAAAAGGACATGTTGTAATAATGGACATGTCTCTTGAGGTAACCTTTGGGGGTTTGATTGAAGGCATTTATACCCAAGGTTAAAGGTCATGCCAACATGGAATGGCAAAGTCAATACAGGAAAGTCATGGGGTGGAGAAGTCGATATAGGAAAGTCAAGGAAGTCGAGTGAAGCAAGACAAGAAGTGGACTGGCCATCCCTTTTGACCAGGTTATAGGCCTAACCGTGATGATAGTGTTGGATTGCCTCTAAGGGATAGATGTCAAGGGAAGAAAACCCCAAGGAACACTCTCAGAGAACAATTCAAATAAGCTATTCCATCAACAAAGTATTATTTTTTTCTTTTTCTCCATTTTTTCTATTATTGTCCTTATACATAGTGTTGACTATTGCATATAATTTGTATTTGGTATATTTTCTTCATACGCATAATGTTTAATGTATTGTATATTTGATGTTTTCCATGACATATGGGGATGGGATGTCATAATAGTGTAATTGGTTGTTGAACTATTTATAATTACCTTGTGAGAAAGGTAATTTCCTAGGCATTTGCTTTCGTACGAACTTGGGATTCAATGCAAAACCCCAATACTCATGTAAATGTGACATGACTAGGCAATAGCCCTTTAGATGGTCATATATGTAGATGTCACATCCATCATCTTCTTTAATGGTTGAGTCTATAGCCTCTTCTTCTACAGTCAATTTCCTTTTTTGCCGATAAGTATTCCTAGCTATTTCTTGGTTTTTTTTCTTCTTTTTGTTGTGATGAATTGATTTTTTTTGCATTACTCTCTCCTCTATGATTTCTACACAAGTTGTAACTTTCTCATTTATTCATTTCAACATCTTATCTAACCTTGCTTCAAGCTCATTGATAGACTTTTATATTGATAAGGCTTGTTGCAAAATCACCTCATTGAGAGTTGCCTATTTTTCCTGATCATATAGATGAACCATCTTCTTTTGAAGAGTGGGGTCCCAATGATATTCCTCAAAATTCTCTCATTCACATAGCTCTTCTTCTTCTTTTTCCACATGCTCAATTATCCTATGTATCTAATGGACTTTTAATTTATGTAACCAACCCTGGGTATAAATCCCAAAGGTCTTTCTCATTTGACTATGAAGTCCATCTATGATGTGGAAAAGTTGCTTTTCTTGAGAGAAACTATGGCCTAAACATTAATACAGTAGAGAAAAGTATCTATTTAGGTCCATATCCAAAAGTTCATGTTGTTCATGTTTCCATCCTTGGATTCATTTCCTTAGGTTGAACACCCTTGCATAGATTTGGTATTTTTTGTTGAAAAATTCTAGCATTGTGGACCATTGATGGATTGAATTTGATTTCAACGATCTATACCACACTTCATCTTTTTCTACTAGTTGTTGGTGACCATTTGGGACGCGACCGTCAACGAGTGTCCTCGAACAGGATTTAGGTGCCTGCTGGTCTTTGGCAACACCAAGGCCCAGATACCTCCAAATAAACTCAGTAGTTAACGTGAGTATGTGTGTGTGCTATTGCGGCGTGTGGTTGTGTAAAATGTAACAATTGCATTGTGTGTGAACTATAAATGACTTACTTTAAAGAGATTCAGCCAACTTTGCCCAGTACTGTGAGTTCTTGAAAATTTCCTATTTTGTTCAACTGCCTAGTCTATGCAGTCCTTATAATACCTACTTGTAACAAATAAAATTTTCCAAAAACATTTGAGCACAACTCCGCAATCTACTCCTAATTTTCCCCAGAGAAAGAGATAGTTCCACAAGAAAACTAGAAATAGAGCAAGATTCGATGGAAATAAGCAGAAAAGAAAAGAAAGCAGATTTGTGTAGACCTCAAATATTTAAACAAGGTAAAATGACACGAGTAAACACTTCGCAATAAAGCTATCCCAAATTCAATATCTACGAATTGTTCAAACTTCCAAGGCTCAAACAAGCAATATCTTCAAGACAATCCTATTATGCTACCAAAAATTGCTGCGTAAACTACCACGTACGAGACTCCATTTTGACTAGATAATAGATGTCAACGATTGCATTCAAACAGAACCTTTAAAAGACTTGACAATTTCTGATTGAAATACCACGAGAATTCACTTTAAAGATAAAAAGAAGCTATTCTGGTCCCATCAAAATACCAAAGATTTTCTGAACCCTCTCGACTACTGAATTGTTCAACGGCGTGACTACAAACAGAGGCTCTCTTACAACAATCCCAATAGCAGTTCCCACACGTTGCACAATAATGAAATTTACTACTAAAATGCTCTTAAGGCTTTTAAACACAAGCGCTTCTATGGCAAAATTTTAATAGAAATTTCTATCGGGCAACAAGAACAGTAAGAGCAATCTAAAAATCCCAAAATTACTTGCCAAGGATGATACTATCTAAACCACTAGCTAAACAATTTAAACAAAACAAAAAATGAAATGCATAACTCACAGGACCATGACAAAGAGGCTGAAATCTTTATTCTAGCAAGCCATCTTGCAAGCAATCGTCCACACTTTCTTCTTTACAAAATGCTCTTCTCCCAAGACTCAAAGTGTCTCCAAGTGAGAGCCCAAGTGCTAACTAGTAGCCTTCAAAGTGTGATGTATGAGACCCCAAGTGTGATGATGATCTTCTTCCTTGACCCTTGAAGCCTTTTTATAGGGTTCCAAGGTAGGTAGGGAAGTTACATATTAAAAAATATCTCACCTAACTTCTCTCCCAAGTAACTTGGCCAACCAATTAGAAGATTACTTGGCCAACAAGTTGGGAAGATTACTTGCCCAACAAGTTAGGTAAGTTACAACAATTTTGGGTGGTTGCAACCACCAAAGAGATAAAAAAGGCTATAATTTAGTTATAAATTTTATAGTTAAATAAAAGAGATAATAGCCAAATGTTTCCTTTCATAAGATATTACATGAATATCTCATAATTGTTCTATCCTTTCCCTTTTAAATCATAAAAATACTTTATTTCATATAGTGATGGGGATAGTAACCATGGATTCGATGTATGGGTTGATGTGTTAATATATGTATATATTTGAATGCATAAGTGGAGTTCTAATGTTAATTTGTAGCATCCTTAATGTAATCTAATCTAATTGGGAAATTACTTATAAGTCTTGCTTAGCAAAATATTTGGCTAAAGATTAGAGCTTAATCTAGCCTAATTTAATTTAATTTAAGTTCCTAAGTGTCACTAAGCTTTAAGATTTTATAAAAATCCAACATAATTTTCCTCTCTTATTGGTGGTAGCGGTGGTTAATTTTTATTTTGCATCCGATAATGGTGATTAAAATTTGGAATAACCCGAAATACGAGCCCGAAGGTAAAGCCACCGATTCTGCAATGGATTCAAAATATATTCTTTGATCAAACACGTTCCAGCAACTGCCTTCATGGGAGAAGACTCTGCTGCTGTATCAAGAAACGTTGTTGTGTGTTCTGTTTGGATCAGCAACTGTTGTAACCTCTGCTTCTTGAAAATACCTGCAAGTTTTGACATAATTTTTGGCTCTGCAATTTCGGTCGTCCCTCCGTCATGGTGGCCTGTGCTCAGATCGGCAAGCAAACAGGAAACAACTTCAACGGAAAAGGCCAGATTGGTTCGGTACCTATCGCGGATGCAACGATATCTGCAATAACAATGATGGTCATAGATGGTTCTCAACGCTAAGGGTTTCGGGTCTCTATTCGGCGCCCCTTTTTTTTTAATTTTCGTCAGTTGGAGCCATAAAAATGCTGCAAGTGTTGAATAATTCGTAATGCTGCAAGGTCGTTTCAAGTCTTCAACCAGAGATAGGGCTTTCAGCTTGCGATAGCTCTTGATTCAATTTTAACAGCAACATTTCCATGATCGCACGCGTTTTTTTTAATGTTGAGCTGAATCTTTGGGCTTGACTGATAATTTTTTTTGGGCAGGCTGCTAATTTTCTTTTCTGCGAATATAGGTGTAAGTGTAGATACTGTTTTAGTTGCTCTTTTTGCCTATGCACAGCGCACGTCGTCTCCGCCGTCTCTGTTTCTCCACGTGCCAATTGCTTGCCTTCGGATCTGACCCCTTTGTGTTGAATTTTTGCATCATTCGTTCTTGTAATCTGCACGTAGTTCGTTCCTGCTCCGTCGGTGGCCATTATTATATTTATTTTTTTTATCTTCTTCATTGCATTTTTCTACCTCTTCCATGTGCAGGGCTTTATCGCTAATACAACGACCAGTTTAACCGCACTTGCCTATTACTGTGACCACCGAATCCGACCCTTTGATAATCCGATTTTTGATAATGTATTCAATATTAACAGGGGATATATTCTTTAGTAATAAATAATTCCATCCTTAGTTTTTTTTCCTTTACCCCAATCTTTATAACCTAACATTTTAGCTCTATGTTCTAGAACACTTCAACATCAAGATTATTTATCATTGGCTTGCTTCCCATCAACTCACAATATTAAACTGCAAATCTATAACCAGGGATTGTGCTCACTTTGAACAAAATGTTCCAACTGTTCCATGTAATGGTCAAATGTGCCAACATTTCTGCCCCCTTAAAAAACTTAAAGAGCTTGTGTAACTACATTTCAAGCTGAAACATACTGAAATTTTCATTGAATTTTTTACATTCAAAAGAAATATTTTTTGAGGAAAATTCCCATTTAACATAAGGTGCAATGGGACAAAAACCTCATTCCTAAGAAAACTAATAAATTGTACATCATCAAGTTCTTCATGGACTATTCTTGGGATGGAAACTGAATTGTGAGGGTTACCCTAGTGGGAATCTTCATCTCCTTCACCATTTCATAGGATATTTCTGATGTGATGTAGGCGGTCTTGTTGTCTTCTTATTTGGTGGAGCTCTCATCTTGATCTACTAGAGCTTTCTCTTCAACCTTTTCTTCATTTTCTTTTTGGGAAGAGCTCTTTTGTCCTTCTCCATTGAATCCTTCATTTTCCTCTTGAGAGGCCAAAGCTTCTCCCCATCCCCATGGAGACTCTTCATAGTTTGATGGCTCTTCTCCTTTTTTTTCTTCTTTGGAGAAATCTTGATATCTCCCCCAAACATTGGACTCAATATCCAAACCCCATTGCTAAAATGGTCTATCCGCAACTACTGGTTTTAAAGGGGCCCTATCCCTTTTAATCTTGGGTCCATGAACTTGACATTTATAGCATTTTTGAATCTTTGAACTAATGTCTTGATACATGGAAG
>MNCI01020440.1:39730-53238 GCA_015680685.1 Gnetum montanum | reverse complement strand
TCATGTGAAGTCTTCAATTTCTCATCATTACTAGACACATAACTTAACTCTGATTCTCTAGCTCTCCTTTTACCTTTAATGAACTCTAAGGCTTTTCTTTGCTGATCTCCTATTTGAAGCAAATAATAGAGGCTAATATTGGCTTTGACATGTTTAAGGTCTTCAATCAAATCATACTCTTCATCACCAATGAAGCTTAATCTCTTTATCCATTTATTAAAAGATTGATTTGGAGTGCTTTGCTCCACTTGATTTTCTTTACCTTTATTCTTATCCTTTCTACTTGGCTCAAAATCTCTTCTCTTAGTAGATGGATCAATAATAACATTTGGGGGTCTAGAAGTAGCTAGTATTTCCTTAGATCGAAGACTATATCCATTTTCTCCATTATTATTGCACTCTTCATCTGAAGACATATCTTCTTCAGAACTTGATAGAGAAGAAGTATCACTAGATCCATTGCTAGAAGATTTACTTGCATGGTGAACACTAGATAACTTATCATCAGATTCAATATCAAGAAAGTTGGACATAATAAGATCACTTTCATCATCATCTTCTACTAACTTAGTGTCTTGATGTTTATGCTTTCTATTTTTCCTTTCTTCCTTGATATTTACTTTTTCCAATGCTTTTTCAAGCTTCACTATCTTGTTAGACATATCTCTCATTAATTGTCCTTTTCCGAATCCTACTCTTACATGCTCTTGCTCTTTCTTAACATGAGATGGATCCGGTAAAGCTTTAAATTGAGAAAAATTTTGCATAGGGATCATAACTCTTTCTTCTCTTTTTTGAATTGTGATATTTTCTTCAGGATTCAAGTTCAACTGTTTTTCTAACTGTATAGCTTCACTAAAGTAGTCATTTAGCGTAGTTAAGTTTGGAGTTCTCCTTAACCAAATTGAAATGTTGGGGTTGACAGCCTTAAGATAAGTTTCTCTAAGCATTTTTTCTGATGGTTTATATTGCCTTTGAAAGAGTCCACAAATTCGTTGAAACTTAATGTTGAAATCTCTAATTGACTCTTTAACTCCTTGCTTAGATTGTATTAGCCCACAGTATAATTGTTGTTGATCTAATTGATTACCAAACTAGGCCAAGAAAAGATCTTTCATGTCATCCCAACTTGTAATACTGTTACTTGGTAAGTTTGAATACCAAATTTGAGACATATCCTTTAGATTTGATACAAACAACCTACAAGCTTGATCTTCATGTTGAATATTTGCATGAGCTAAAGCTAACTCAAACATGTGAATATATTCTTCAGCTAAATAAGCTTTTCCAGGAATGAAAGGCTCAGGCAAATATTTGTAAACTACCTTAGGAATATCATTGTATTCTTGAAATCCAAATGGTGTAACTCCTTGACAAGGATTTGCCATCCTATTCCTTTGAAATATTGAACTCTTAGACTTTCTAGATCTTCTCTTACGAATTGATAAACTAGAAATAATGGGTGATTTTCTTGATCCTCTAGTTTTCACTCCACTACTTGTTCCTAATTCAGAAAATCTCTTTTGTTCTTCTTCTGATGAAGAATCAGTCTTAGAATCTAGAATATCTTTTGAAACTTTGAAACTTTCCAAACTATCAAATTTCTTGGTCATGAACTAAAAATAGTATCTAATTCTTAAGCCTTACAAATAATTGTTGATGTACTAAAAGTATAAGGCTTATGAACCTAGAGGTTTAATTTTCAGCCCTCCTTCTAGCGCCAAAAGAATTGTTGCCGACCGTTTGGGACGCGATCGCCAACAAGTGTCCTCGAACAGGATTTAGGTGCCTGCTAGTCCCTGGCAACACCAAGGCCCAGATACCTCCAAATAAACTCAGTAGTTAATGTGAGTATGTGTGTGTGTTGTTGCGGCGTGTGGTTGTGTAAAATGTAACAATTGCGTTGTGTGTGAACTATAAATGACTTACTTTAAAGAGATTCAGCCAACTTTGCCCAGTACTATGAGTTCTTGAAAATTTCCTATTTTGTTCAACTGCCTAGTCTACGCGGTCCTTATAATACCTACTTGTAACAAATAAAATTTTGCAAAAACATTTGAGCACAACTCCGCAATCTACTCCTAATTTTCCCCAGAGAAAGAGATAGTTCCACAAGAAAACTAGAAATAGAGCAAGATTCAATGGAAATAAGCAGAAAAGAAAAGAAAGCAGATTTGTGTAGACCTCAAATATTTAAACAAGGTAAAATGACACGAGTAAACACTTCGCAATAAAGCTATCCCAAATTCAATATCTACGAATTGTTCAAACTTCCAAGGCTCAAACAAGCAATATCTTCAAGACAATCCTATTATGCTACCAAAAATTGCTGCGTAAACTACCACGTACGAGACTCCATTTTGACTAGATAATAGATGTCAACGATTGCATTCAAACAGAACCTTTAAAAGACTTGACAATTTCTGATTGAAATACCACGAGAATTCACTTTAAAGATAAAAAGAAGCTATTCTGGTCCCATCAAAATACCAAAGATTTTCTGAACCCTCTCGACTACTGAATTGTTCAACGGCGTGACTACAAACAGAGGCTCTCTTACAACAATCCCAATAGCAGTTCCCACACGTTGCACAATAATGAAATTTACTACTAAAATGCTCTTAAGGCTTTTAAACACAAGCGCTTCTATGGCAAAATTTTAATAGAAATTTCTATCGGGCAACAAGAACAGTAAGAGCAATCTAAAAATCCCAAAATTACTTGCCAAGGATGATACTATCTAAACCACTAGCTAAACAATTTAAACAAAACAAAAAATGAAATGCATAACTCACAGGACCATGACAAAGAGGCTGAAATCTTTATTCTAGCAAGCCATCTTGCAAACAATCTTCTTTACAAATCTTCTTTGATCCCAAGTGTGAGAAGTCCCCTTGTGTTCCTATGTTCTTCCTTCCTTCTCCTTTTATTTCTTTCTTTACCCCTGAAGCCTTTTTATGGGGTTCCAAGGTAGGTAGGGAAGTTACATATTTAAAAATATCTCACCTAACTTCTCTCCCAAGTAACTTGGCCAACCAATTAGAAGATTACTTGGCCAACAAGTTGGGAAGATTACTTGCCCAACAAGTTAGGTAAGTTACAACAATTTTGGGTGGTTGCAACCACCAAAGAGATAAAAAAGACTATAATTTAGTTATAAATTTTATAGTTAAATAAAAGAGATAATAGCCAAATGTTTCCTTTCATAAGATATTGCATGAATATCTCATAATTGTTCTATCCTTTCCCCTTTAAATCATAAAAATACTTTATTTCATATAGTGATGGGGATAGTAACCATGGATTCGATGTATGGGTTGATGTGTTAATATATGTATATATTTGAATGCATAAGTGGAGTTGTAATGTTAATTTGTAGCATCCTTAATGTAATCTAATCTAATTGGGAAATTACTTATAAGTCTTGCTTAGCAAAATATTTGGCTAAATATTAGAGCTTAATCTAGCCTAATTTAATTTAATTTAAGTTCCTAAGTGTTACTAAGCTCTAAGATTTTATAAAAATCCAACATAATTTTCCTCTCTTATTGGTGGTAGTGGTGGTTAATTTTTATTTTGCATCCGATAATGGTGATTAAAATTCGGAATAACCCAAAATACGAGCCCGAAGGCAAAGCCACCGATTCTGCAACGGATTCAAAATATCTTCTTTGATCAAACACGTTCCAGCAATTGCCTTCATGGAAGAAGACTCTGCTGCTGTATCAAGAAACGTCGTTGTGTGTTTTGTTTGGATCAGCAACTGTTGTAACCTCTGCTTCTTGAAAATACCTACAAGTTTTGACGTAATTTTTGGCTCTGCAATTTCGGTCATCCCTCCGTCACGGTGGCCTACGCTCAGATCGGCAAGCAAACAGGCAACAACTTCAACGGCAAAGGCCAGATTGGTTCGGTACCTGTGGCAGATGCAACGATATCGGCAATAACAATGATGGTCATAGATGGTTCTCTGCGCTAAGGGTTTCGGGTCTCTGTTTGGTGCCCCTTTTTTTAAATTTCCGTCAGTTGGAGCCATAAAAATGCTGCAAGTGTTGAATAATTAGTAATGCTGTAAGGTCGTTTCAAGTCTTCAACCAGAGATAGGGATTTCAGCTTGCGATAGCTCTTGATTCAATTTTAACAGCAACATTTCCATGATCGCATACATTTTTTTTAATGCTGAGCTGAATCTTTGGGCTTGACTGTTAATTTTTTTTGGGCGGGCTGCTAATTTTCTTTTCTGCGAATGTAGGTGTAAGTGTAGATACCATTTTAGTTGCTCTTTTTGCCTATGCACAGCGCACGCCGTCTCCGTCGTCTCTATTTCTCCACGTGCCAATTGCTTGCCTTCGGATCTAACCCCTTTGTGTTGAATTTTTGCGTCATTCGTTCTTGTAATCTGCACGTAGTTCATTCCTGCTCTGTCAATGGCCATTATTATATTTATTTATTTTATCTTCTTCATGGCATTTTTCTGCCTCTTCCATGTGCAGGGCTTTATCGCTAATACAACGGCCAGTTTAACCGCACTTGCCTGTTACTGTGACCATTGAATCCAACCCTTTGATAATCCTATTTTTGATAATGTATTCAATATTAACAGGGGATATATTCTTTAGTAATAAATAATCCCATCCTTAGTTTTTTTTTCCTTTACCCCAATCTTTATAACTTGACATTTTAGCTCTATGTTCTAGAACACTTCAACATCAAGATTATTTATCATTGGCTTGCTTCCCATCAACTCACAATATTAAACTGCAAATCTATAACCAGGGATTGTGCTCACTTTGAAAAAAATGTTCCAACTGTTCCATGTAATGGCCGAATTTGCCAACACTAGTGTCTTAGGGAAGAGCTTTAGCTTTTTCCATCCACTTTCAATGTTTTGTAAGACCCAGGCATCATGGATGTTATTCATATCTAGCCTTTTGATGTGACTTTCCTTGTGATGCTTGTGGGGTATCTTAACTACCTTTGTGATCTATGTCATGCTCTTAGTGGCCAACAATGGTTCACCATCATCAGACATTTGATGGTGAAAATTTCTATTTTCATCTGTCTAATTAGGATGATTTTGTCTAAGCCCATTTTAATGTTTTTGATTTTACCCTTGGTTTCAATTTCTATTTTTATTTCGATTCCATAGTGGAGGTTTATCTCTATACCTACATTCCTCTTCATCATAACTAGACATTGAAGATGAAGAGAAAGACAAGGAGCTGGGAGAATCGCCATGGCTTCTATAGTTCTCCATTTGGTCCCTTGATTTATCTTTTCTAGGTTTTGAGGAGGTCCTAGGCCTTGAGGCCTCCCCTTGTCTAGGACTTACTCCATCTCATCTAGGACTATTTTCCTTAGGTGATTATAGTTATTGAGTGTAATTAGGATGGTTATGAACATGTGAAACCATTGCATGAGGTTGGTGACTCCAATTTTCTTTAATATATTTCTCATTACTTCTCTAATGAATGTTCTCTTCATATGATGCATTATTGTTTCCATGTGAAAGAGACATTGTTATTAGTTAATGATGTGCATGACTTAATATTTCCTAAAAGCTAAATTGTTAATGTGTTTATAGCTCTCATGTACAATATAACTAGCACCATCCACAAAAATGGTCCCAATGATGAGCAATGGTTACCCCCTATGCCCAACCATATGAATCACAAGCATTCATGCATCATCTAATCGAATTCCATGGATAGGACTAGTTGTGGCATCTAAATCATTATGTCTTAATTGCAGTTCACTATCTTCCCACTTAGACTAGTCGTAGCATTGTCACATATGGTTTAGTCCAAAGTGAGGCATATGATAATTGATGTTTTTGTGACCTTATGCTACTCCTAATGATAATAGAGAAATTAATTATTTAATCTAATTAACAATGAAAAGTAAAGTCTAAACTAGCCTACATGCAATGAGTATTCATTCCAAACCTTTTGTACATGCCTTGGACTTCATGCAACTACTGTTGGAATTACCAAACATACTGTTACTGGGTGTACCAAACAAGAACACTACTAGGTTACTAAGTAATTACACTTGAGCACTCATGATTAGTCATACTTATTTTGCTTAATAATAGAAATAATAAAGAGTAATAAATGATAAACATTAACTAAGAAAAATAGTAACCATTTAAGTAATTAACAATAATAAAGCTAAGTGGATGCCACAATGATGGAAGTAATCTTGATCTTTATTGCCAAACATGTAACGTGTCCAAGTACATCACACTGGAATAAGGATGCTATATAATCACTTAAATCACACTATGGGCATGAACTAGAAACAAACTAACAAAACTTCCCTATGTTTAAAATCTATTAAAATATATTAAAATCTATATCCAAACTATGCATCCAAGTATTGTATTTATAGGCTAGCATAGAAGGGGTGATATCAGATCCTTGACATTGGAGGTTGTGCCTTGATATCAAATACCCAATAATGCAGCTTTGATATTGGAGCCCTACTAAAATATGAATTAGCACTCATGTATGTATGCTTAATTCAAAATAATGAAACACTTAACTAATAACATGAAAAAGTAAATAAACAATAAGAGTAAAATGAGAGAAAATAAATCAAAGTGCTAGTCTAAATGTTTTAATGAAGGAAAAAAGCTTGATTTTATTGTCATCATGCATATGTGTCTAAGTACATAGTACATTTAAATAAAATCTCCATTCAAATTGTCTAATCTATGCTACATGCACTTAAAGGGAAAAATATTCTAACATTCAAGGAATAAAACTACAAGAGTTTGGCTACTAAATGATCAAAATGTATCATAAATGTGGTGGATACTTGCATTTATGTAGGCAAAAATCAAGATAGTATTAATGCATCATAGTTGATGATTTACAATTCATTAATTATGTTTTACTTCTTACTACTCAAATAAATGGGATTTATCCCATGAAAGATGATTGCGCATGATGTAGAATTTATTTATTATATATATCCTCCTTAATATACATCATAACAAATCATGAAAGTTGTCATCACCTTTGAAAAATTTCAAGATAAAATTTATTATCATTTTTACATATCTTAAAATATGCTTAATAACATTCATATAGCTTATTCTAGAATTTTTCATGTATCTAGAGAGTTATGATATGACAAATTCAATATTAAGCCTTAAGTGACAAAGAAACCTCAAGGACACTATCATGATAAAAAGAACCTTCCACCAATGGGCTTTTAGCCTTCATTTTTAATTTTATGTTTGCACATAGTATGTTAGAGTTATTCCTACATTCCTTGGAATATACTTTTCTATTATTACATTAGCATACTTTGTTTGTTGCATCTTCTATATATCTCTCTCTTACTCCATTTGGATTCGTAGGAAGTATCTTAATACTCTTAGATCATTTATTTCAAATTCTTCTTTAATTTCATGTCTTTCTTAAAGTCTAAAATTACATTTTATAAACTTGATAAGAAGACCAAATCATCAACATATAATGAGCTTATGATTTTGAAGTAAAGAGTAAACTCAAACATACAAGTTTTTTAGCTACTTTTGAGGATAAAATCATTGATTCTATGAAGCCAAGCCCTCGGGGTTTGATTAAGTCCATAGAGAGCCTTGTGAAACTTGCATATCTTATCTTCTTGGCCTTGAATTTTAAACACTTCAGGTTGGAGGATGTACATATCCTCTTCAAAAACTCAATTAAGGAAGGTTGAGTCCACATCCATTAGATATATTTTGACATTGAAATGAGTATCAATGAAAATTAGGAGCTTGATGATTTCAAAAATTACAACAATGACAAAGACTTATTCATAGTTTATGTGCCTCTTTTGGTTGAAGCCCCTTATTAGCAACCTTGTCTTATGTATAGATATGTTTCTATTTTCATCAAATTTTATTTTTGAATACTCACTTGATAATAATTATCTTCTTTTCCTTATCCAATAAGGACCATCTTTTATTCTTTATTATGAAGTCATGCTTCTTTTATACAACATTCTTTCACACTTTAATTTTTACGATCTTCTTCATACTTGATGGTAATTGAGTATGAAACATTAGATTTGGCTTAACTCCTTGTAAATATTCTTTAAAAGTTAGTATCCAATATTTTTAATGAGGGATGGTCTTTTTTCACTAATGGCCTTGATTTATAGGGCTACTCCTCCTTCTTGTTATCTTCTTCATGGTTTTTGATGAGCAACTAAGTAGATTCTACATCCAATAATATGATGCACAAGAATTATGAGTGACTATGTCATAATCCATACATTGAAATAGCATGGTTTCTAGATAGTTTATAGTTCATCATAGGTCACTATCTTTCTACTTGGACTAGTTGAGGTGCTAAGTGTAGGGTTTAATCTCAAGTGAGGTAATGGTAATGATATTTTGCAACAAGAAAGTAAAACTAATCATCATTGAAATATAGAATTTATCTAATTAACTAATAAACTAGGAGAAAAACTCTAATCTAGTCTAAGAAATATGAACATATACTTCTAACTTGTGAAACACATCTAGAACTCAACAATTATTATTGGAATTATCAAATATTTACCACTAGCCATACTAAGTGATGGTACTATTTAGATTACCAAACTATAATGTATTTATGCTCAAAATCATTCATACTCATTTCACCATGATATTATTATGCATGAAATATAAATATTAACTAACTGCATGAAAAAGTAAAATAACAAGAAAAGTAAACATAAAGAATACTATATGTTAGAATACTATAATGGATAAGAAATTATCTTGCTTCTTTTATCCTCAATGAATATGTTCAAGTGAAAGTCACTTGAATAAGATTACAAACAACTAGTTTAAATCCAAACTATGGGCATTCACTGATTGCTACAAGAAATCATGGAACAAAATTGATAGATTTTCTCTAGTACTACATTAGATGTTATTAATGTAGTAGGTAAAGAACAATTATAGCTATAATAAACCCTAGATATATTTCATCTATAATACTATAAATTAGGCTATGATATCTTATTTATCATGTTATGATCACATTAATAACCATTTATCATACCTCCATGAATAACTACAAATTTATCCGAGTTAAACAAAATTGAAATAAAGTTACAAAATTTATGGAACTCAAACAAATAGATAAACTAACTAACTAACGCGATATCACGGCCCAGTGCAAGTCATATCTATAAATAAGAGGCGGCACTCCCCTTATTTGCTAGTCCTGGCTAGTGTAGCGAAGCTCTGGCGGATTGATCACTCCAAAGTTTGAATTTTTCCCCATGTGCCCGCAGTAGGAGTCCTAGAGTGAACGGCTCTTTATTCAAGCAGCTTGTAAGCTGAACCCAAGTTGTGTACGGCAATAAATACGAACTTGCTTGGATAAACCTTGCAACACGTGGTTTCATTTATTGCTTTCCTAGTGCGTTCAAGTACGACTTGATTACGAGCGTCTACGGAAATGTACGGCTAGTCAAGGAATCGGCTGCTTGACGCAATGCATGAGTACGACTCAATTACGAGCATTGGATGCTTGGTAACCCAGTAGCGTATTCCAGGATTCTGCGCTTGGTAACTCCCGGGTCTAATGTGTACGGCTAGTTGAGGAATCGGCTGCTCATTGCTAGGCTAGATCGTGTGATAAGTACGACTTAGTTACGAGCACCCACGGGTGTGTACGGCTGGCTAAGGAATCGGCTGCTTATCACACGTAGGCTAAATAGGTGCCTCAGTACGACCACTTCGAGCACTTGCGTTACGTGTGGCGATCCCAGTAACGATTAGCGTTTGGTAAGCTGCAGTTGCATAGTTCAGGGTGTGTCCGGCAAGTGGGAACGGATGCTGACGCTAGTTAATTTAGACTTAGATCTTAGTTAGAGTTAGTTTAGTTTTCTCAACCCTTTCTCCTGGTAGCATAGAAGATAAGCCGAAAATACCAAAAAAATCACATACCTCAGACTTGCTTAACCATACACCGTGACACATACAAGCAAGCCTGGGAAGACAACGAACGATTAACCCCAAGTGTTTCTTGTGGCGTTAAGGCATTTAGTCTGCGGAGTTCGACCGGATCGCGCGTGTACGCTCGTATTCGTATGGTGGAGTGTAGGGGTACCTCGCCACTCATCATTGGCGCCGTTGCCGGGGACTAAGTGTTTTTTCGCCAATTTAACATAAGGGATATCACTCACATCGTTGTGAGCTTAAAACGAACCTTAGGGTTAATCAGTTAATCAAGAACATTAAATAACGGTGAAAACTGCACACCAATAGAAATGACTTCTTCTCATGAAATCAACTCACCTAAGGAAAATACAGGAGAAAGTCAGCATCATATGCATAATCGCAATCAGCCAAGTCCTAAATAGTATTCGATAACTTATACTCATCCCGATGAGTATATTCCCGATTACACTTTTACCCTCCATCAGGATGAATAGCTGCGCTGGAGAGATTCGGTTGGTAATATAGTTTTACCACCAGATCGATCCGTTCTGAACATGCTTCTCCGTGAATTGGCACAGATTGACATGCAGGACTTATTCGCTGAATACGTTGCTGGGACATATCTCATGAGGGATTATCGTCCCACAAATGCCCAACGTATTCGGGATGCAAGGCAGGAGAGCCAACATTCACTACTGAAGGGCAAGGTTCCCCACGTCATTAGTGAAATAGGAGAAGAGGAACCCCTCACGATGGGTTTCTTAGAAAATGATGTTCCTCCTCCTCACTCTAGTGAAGAGGTTAGGCATCAGGGCCTTAGATCAACGATACATATTCCAGGCTCTGATCCCCGTGAGCACCAGCTGTTCACGGCAGGAACAATCACTCGCACTAATGACGGACTCGTTGATCGTCACAACGATCGGGGCCGAAGCAGCCGAAGAGAAGGCAAGAAACATCACCATGGTGATGGATCCCCTTCTTCTTCCCCTTCATCACATCATTCACCCTCTCCTTCCACATCTGGGCGCAGCCACCATGAGCATAACGCGGAGAGTAAAGGTAAAAGAGATGAAATGCCTCGACAGGAAGGTCGAGAGGAGTTAGGACAAGGGCAAGGACGTAGGGAGAATAGGGAACCACAACGTAGACATCACAGACGTCATGAAAGAGATGATCATGACGAACCCCTATTCGCAACCCGAAGTATGCTTGACATTAGAGAGGCAGTTAGGATTCCCACAAGGCATTTGAAAGACAGTAGGATCAAGCGTTTGGATATAAATAATATCCCACGTTTTGAAGGGGGATACAACGCTGATCCTCAACATCATTTACAGGCATTCCACGATGCCTGTGCCTTGCAGAACATAGACAATGAGTGGCAGAAACTCAAGTTGTTCCCTAGGACACTCACTAAGGAAGCACAAAGTTGGTACCGGTCTTTAGAACCAGAGACCATTAGGAGGTGGAGTATGATGCTTGAACTGTTCAACAACAAATATCAAACGTACTCCAGAGTGTCCAATTTGCGTAAGTAGATCCAAGGCTGGAAGCAAGGAACTCATGAATCCTTGGATGCTGCCATGGCCCGTTACTACACGTTGCTACATCATTACCCGGGCCATGGGTATGTTAGACGGGATCAACTTAGCCACCTCGTGGATGGGCTACGAAATGAAACGAGAAGAACTCTTGGGACTTACGCCCAAGGGAGACTCTCTCAACTAAGAGCCCATGAAGTTGAAGTATTGTTGGAACAAGTAGCAGAAGAAGAGGGTGAGCTATGGAAAAGAGAAAGTGCAGAGGAATACAACCGTGATCCCTCCCTTCGCAAAAAGGGAGTAAAATTCTGTGATGAGGAGGATGAGTCACCACTCGAAGAGTTGGTTAACCGGAAAACCGTGCCGATCCAACAGTTAACAATGGAGGTATCGGCTAAGGTAGACCAAATGTGGGATTCCTTAGATTCACGAATAGAAACAGTCTTGAAAATCGTAGAGGAGACTAAGGATGAGCAAAGTAGTGATAAAGGAAAATACAAGCGGAGAAACTTTAACCCTGCACATAACAAGGGTAAGGAAAAAATCTCTAACTCCGATGAGGCTGAAAATTCTGATTCAGACAATGATGGTGGATGTGAGGTCTGCTACTATGCCCATCCTAAGGGATGTTGTCCAATCATCTCACATCTATAGGAGTCTGGGGTGTATGCATTAAATCCAAGGCTCAATCAACGGCAAACACCCAAAAGGTTACCTTATCCACAAGGTAACCCGAGGCAGTTCCACCAACCCTTGACGTATTATCCAAGTGGAATGCCTCTGCAGCCCATCGAACAATATCAGCAGTGGCAATACCCACAGTCATGGGGGATGCCATCATTGACACATCGATACCCTTACCGGCAACCTGATCCTTATGGTTATTATGTGCAGCAGCCGGTTTCTCCAGGTGACTCTTTGGGTCACACTACCCCACACCGTCACTACCATGCTTGAGAGTACTTTATAAGGACTCCTACTCCTCCAGGAGACATCTCACATTCCGTCCATCCTCTAACTCCACCCGCACCTTTTCCTCAAGTAGTTCCCATAACACCTCCTGCTCCAACAATGCAAGGGGAATTACCTACCCAACCGCAGCAGCGTCACGCCGCGAGATCTGTAAATATTCAGAGTGTAAATATCCAACCGAACACTAGTTCTAGCGACAACTGTACAAAAAAGAGACCCTTTTTTAGAACTAGGAGCCCGGATAGGCTCTCGCAACAACAAGCGGACGAGTATATGTATAGGCCTCTAACTACTAACGCTTCGGAGCACCCTTCAGTCCAAGGGAGTGTAACGCATACGGTTATATTAACACATACCATAACTAACTGGATCAAGGTAGGCCACCTTCCCAAGAAACCAAATGATCCTGGGAGTTCCTTTATTTATTTGCAGATCACTAGGAATGCACCACATCGAGCTCTTCTTGACTCAGGTTCCGGAGTCAACTTAATTTCGCAAAAGATGTATCACGCCTGGAACCTGCCCCAACTTGAGAAGAGCAACATCCAACTAGAACTGGCAGAGCAGTCCATCACCATTCCCTTAGGATTGGTGAAGGACGTTATTACCACTATGTGTGGTTGGTCCTACCCAGCGGATTTCCTAGTAGTCGATGTTAACAACAACGAAGGGGACTTCCCAATTATAATGGGAAGGGCATGGCTAAGCACAGTAGATGCATGCCTTAGGATCCTCAATCTTTCCTTGGAAATCTTCAAGATAAACATATGTGGAAAGATCAAGAAGAGGATAGTTCCATGCATCACATACAGTGATTCATCGAGTGATGACACGGAGGAAACGTCTCGATGTCACAGGTGTGCCCAGGAAACTCTGCAACCAAGATGCCTGTATGTAGCAACCACACAAGAAGTAGTAGACACCCCGTGGTTGATAGATTCTCATAAGAGCAAACAAATATGCATGGAACGAACTGAGGCAACTCATGCCAACAACCGTGGCATAGACACATTGGAACGTGAGCGTCGCCAACTTTCACCCCTGAATCTAAGATCAGC
>MNCI01020440.1:7970-37454 GCA_015680685.1 Gnetum montanum | reverse complement strand
CTCATTGCTAGGCTAGAACGTGTGATAAGTACGACTTAGTTACGAGCACCCACGGGTGTGTACGGTTGGCTAAGGAATCGGCTGCTTATCACACGTAGGCTAAATAGGTGCCTCAGTACGACCACTTCGAGCACTTGCGTTACGTGTGGCGATCCCAGTAACAGCTAGCATTTGGTAAGCCACAGTTGCATAATTTAGGGTGTGTCCGGCAAGTGGGAACGGATGCTGACGCTAGTTAATTTAGACTTCGATCTTTAGTTAGAGTTAGCTTAGTTTCTCAACCCTTTCCCCCTGATAGCGTAGAAGATAAGACGAAAATACCAAAAAAATCACATACCTCAGACTTGCTTAACCATACACTGTGACACTTACAAGAAAGCCTGGGAAGACAACGAACGATTAACCCCAAGTGTTTCTTGTGGCGTTAAGGCATTTAGTCTGCGAAGTTCGACCGGATCGCGCATGCACGCTCGTATTCGTATGGTGGAGTGTAGGGGTACCTTGCCACTCATCAATTTGTATGAAATTTATTTCATTGATCCCATCATATCCATGTCAAACAGGAAGTTATATATTATTGGTATTATTGACTATTACAATAATGAGTAGAATCTACCATAATAATTGATCACACTATGGTAATAGAAATAAAAATTTTCCAACAACAAGTGGTAAACATGTTTGGTATACCCAAGGTACTCATTTCTAATAATGGTACCCATTTCATTAGTGGTACCTTCAAAAATATAATGCAATGCTTGGGAGTTAAACATAATTTACAACACCTTATTGCCTCTAAGTGAATAATTAAGCCAAATTTACTAAAAAGGAAATTACACAAATTCTTACTAGGATAATTATAAAATATAGATAAGATTGGAGCATAAAATTAAATGATGACTCATGAGCTTATTTCTTAATATGAAAAATTTTTATAGAATACTCCTCTTACGATTTAGTATAGTAAACAATTACCTAAGTTGCCTATTCAAACAACACTTTGTATGTTAATCACAATATGTGAGCTTAACCTTGATCTTTGTCTAGTACAAAAAGAATGTTTAATGGACCTTAACATATTACACAAAAATAAAAGAATAGTATTGATGATTAATGAAGCTCATAAGGGACATACCAAGCAATGCCATGATGCTAAGGTCAAACATGTAGAATTTTGACTAGGTGACAAAATCCTACACTATAATTCAAGTCATGTACCATAATGCATCAAGTTTCAAATGCTTTAGTAAGGACCCTGTATCATTCACTCCACCTTTAACTTTAACACTTTATAGATATGTCATCCTAAATTTCCATAAAAACACATTTTGGTCAACATCAAATAAGTCAAACCATTCAAGGATACTTGAATAGCCATGGTACCATTCTCAACCTCCAAAACTACTGTAGCTCAATCCATTTTTATATATTTTTCATTAGTCTTAGTCATATGAGAGATACCCATTTTGATTAAAAATATTATAAGAATAAATTTACACTTTCTAATTTCTTTCATTATCATCATTATCCTAGCCTTGTCCTAACAAAATGGGGTTGTCTACGTGAGTTTTTTTTTTCACTATTTTCCTCTATAAAGAGCTAAATATTTGCTTATTTGGAACTTCTTCAAATCATCTTCAATCATTTTTTCCACATGCCTTCTTTGATCTTCTTTTCAATGGCTTTCCTAGAATACTAATGTAGTAACCTTTCTTTATAAGCTCATTATCTAATCTTCTTTACACATGTCTAAACCATCTAATCCATCATTCTTGTAGCTTATCTAAAATAGAAACCACTCTAGCTCTTCCTCTAATATATATATATATATATTATGTAGTTTATCTCTTCTAGTAACATTCAACATTCATCAAAGCATTTGCATTTTTTCCATACTGATTTTTCATTCATGTATATTTTGAATAGCCTAATATTCAACACCATATAAGATAGTAGGCTTGATTGTTGTCCTGTAAAATTTCCTCTTTAGTCTTATTGGTATTCTTTTACCACATAGAGCACAACACTAGCTTGTCTATATTTTAACCATCCTACCTCAATTATAGTTCTTATATCTTTATCAAATTTACCATTTAATTGGAGAATTTGCCCTAGGTAGCCAAGCTATTAGTAGTGAGAGCTCTTTTAACCATGAATTATCACTTCTAATTTACCATTTTTCATGCTATTTTTAAAATGGCATTCCATATATTCTATCTTACTTCTACTAATTTTTAAAGCCTTTAGAAGCAACATTTTCTTGAATTGTATCCACCAATACAATATCATTTGCAAATAGCATATATAAAAGGATTTCATCTTGTATTTCCTTTATTAATTCATCTATAATAATGACAAGTATGTGCTAAGTGTAGACCCTTAATGTAGACATACTAAGACTAAAAAATTAGATGTTATTCCATAAGGTATTCTAATTGTAGTGGTAGCTTCTTCATACATTTCTTAAGTCAATTTAATATATTTATCAAATATGTTTTTCCTCTACATGATCCACTAGTAAATATCTCTCGGTACTCTATCATATGTTTTTTTCAAGTCAATGAAGATCATATGTAGATTTTTTCTATGTTTTTTGAATTTCTCTATCAATTATCATAACAAGAAAATAGCCTCTATAGTATACCTCTCTCACATAAATCCAAATTAATTTTTTTATACTATTGATTCAAATATGAGATGCTACCCTATGAATCTCTCATAAAGCTTCATAATATGGCTCATTAGCTTAATCACTTTATAGATTTCATAATTGTGTATGTCTCCTTTATTTTTGTAAATAGGAATAACAATGATTTTTCTCAAATTTTTTGACATTTCTCCATCTTTTAAAAAAATTTTAAATGATTTTATTATCCAAGAAACTTTTGTATCTCCAAATGCTTACCAAGATTCTATTGGAATGTTGTCTAGTCTAATAGTTTTTTTATTTTTCATCCTTGATAAGGTTGTCTTTACCTTAGAGAAGGAAAGTTCATTAACCAACCCAAAATTTGATTATTCTTCGTAGATGTCTTTTCTTTGGAATTCTTCATTTAATAATTCTTGAAAATAAATTTTCTACATATCCAAAATTTCATTATCTTTTACCAAAATTCTTTTATCTACTTCCTTGATGCATTTAACATTGTTAATATCTTTACATTTTTTATTTTAAATTTTTTCTAGCTTATAATATATTTTTCTTCTTCCTTTGTTTCTAATTTCTCATAAAAGCTCTCTAAAGCCTTATGCTTGGCTTTGGCTATTACTATGGTTGTCTCCTTTTTTGTCATTTTGTATATCAACCTATTTTCTTAACTAGCACTTTGCTATCATTCCTTAAAGCACTTTTTCCTCTTTTAGATAACATGTTGCACTTTATCACTCTAACACCATGTCTTCTTTGGGATGTATTTTTACATTTTATTTCATCCAAAATATATTTTTCAATTTTTTGAATGCAAATTTTGATTTGGTCCCAAAGTAACTTTATAGAGCAATTTCAATTCCAAGTAGCTTTATGAAGCAATTATTCTTTGAATAAGGTGATGTTATCTTCCTTTAAATTACACCATTTTATGCATTTATTCCCTTTTCTTGTTGATGAGTGGTCGAGGTACCCTGATGAGTCATGGTATGTCAAGTCCGATATCAAGACCCATCAAACCTAGTATCTTGTATCAAGGTTCCAATAACAGGACCTGATAGACCATGACTCATCATACCCCCACAACTGAATAACATCTTGTCCTCGAGTCAAAAAAAGTGAAACAAGTTCAATTGATTACACAGTGGATAGGTATGGGATTATTAACTGACTAGGAATTTATTCATGCCGCAATGGTGAATTAAAAAAAATTTGGACATAGACACAAAAGACAAAACTTGTGGAACTCATGGGGTTCCCGGTAGTGGTGGCTCCTCCATGGGTGCCTTTCCTTTGTTCTGCACACCAGGCTTCTAAGATTGATACCATTGAAGAAGCACCTAACATTTCTTCTCTTCTATCCATGGATTATGAGTTGTCCATATTGATGTTTCAATGTTTGATGGAGTCGACACTTTCCATGGACACAGTAGCTGCAGGAACACTTGATTGGCCTTGACATGCTATGCCACAAATAGCCACTATTCCTCTTCATAGGCTCAAGGTCTGACCTCTCCATCTTTTGCTTGGCTAGATTGTGTAGTAACAGGAGTTCAATGATGGATGCTGAATGATTGTGCCTCCTACTCTACATGTTCTTCATGAGGTCCTTGGCCTCTGCCTCCCCCTGGGTGTTCAATTGCACCGTGAGAAGGTCCTCCTTATTGTCCTCTTTTACGGGCCATCTACAATCACACACAGATCAACTATTATTAAGGTTATTTAAATAAGTTCAATTATTTCATACCTTATTTATTTCCTTTCATAAATGTTGAATTCTTTGCTCAGTGTGATTTTAGAGTTAGAAATTTTTTTCAAGGAAGTTGCCCTAAAAGTTTAGTGTCAGACCTGATTTGTTTAGGTGACACATGAAAGGACACGTAATGGTTTTGAGGAACATTTGATAAAATTATGACAAAGGAAAGAATAGATTTAGCAATTAAGTACTTGAAGGATATAAAATGATGTGGTGGTGTGCAACAAGTACAAATTACAAAATTCACACAAGTGGGTCCTTTCTAAAGAAGGTTCCAACCTATAATGCCCTTGTGTAACAACACCTTAAAATGTTCATAGGCACTAGAAGGGTTAAATGTAATCCACACCAGTTCCACAAAACACACACATGTAGATACCACCATGATGAGGTATGAATTCAATGCTATACAAGATACAATTCACAAATACATGGACAACGAGATGAGGTGAATTGTAGAAGGGATTGTTGAGATTGGGACATGAGGTAACTGACCCAGGGCACAATGAATTTTGAGTGTAGGGAATGATTAATGTGTCATTAGCCCATCGATCCAAAATCAAGACCAAGTCCATTCTTCCGATCAGTGACATTGCATTGCTTCATCCAATGATGGACAACTATAAGAGCATCATAACAACAAGGTGTATGATCACTTGCCATTTTGTTCAAGGGATGAGTGATTCAGAATTGCTTTGGCATACTCTTCTTGCTCTCTTCTATTTTTTTCCTTCTCTTTTTTTTTCTGTGTGGCCACTTTGGTGCACACTTCTTTCATTTTTTTTAATGTTTAATCTAGAGAAGCTATCCACCTTCAGGCATGGGTGCATGTCTTTCTAGTGGGACCCCCTAGAATAGCATTGAGTTTCCTTGATTAAGTGCCTTTAATACTCTTACTTCTATTTTCCATTAGATGTACAAGGATCCTAGTACAGCCAAGCTTCATGATAGCTCCCACGGATGTCACCGAAGAGAATCCACAAGTCCCCTTGATGTCACACCCTAGTCATTCCCTCTTGGTCCATCCTTTCTTGCTTTGGGTATAATGAGCACAAAATTACTTTAAATTTTAATGATGTCAAGAATATCATTGTACCCAGAGTAGAACCTCTTATTAATAGAATGGTTGGGTGGATGTGATGGGCTCGTTGTCCAAATAATTAGTCACCTGAGACTTGATAGCATAGAACAACACCTCAACCAATGATTCACATGAGTGTTTTATTCATAGATGAGATGACTCATAAAAAAATAAAAATATAAAAACATAAAACAATAAATTAAAAGGTGAAAAACTAGAAAACAAAAAGTTAAAAAATTAAAGAAACGAAAAAACATTTACTAATTTTGTGTTGTTAGAATGGAGGATACGTCCCATAGCTAAACGGTTGAGCATGGCTATAATTAATAAATGAAAGGTTAGGATCCTTGCATGTTGGAAATATTGGGACCTGGTCATACTTACCCCATTAGGGTTCACACACTTGATTAAAGTTGACATAGTGGGGCAAGTTATAAGGTGTGGTTAATTTATAAAGACTTGACCCACTATGGTACTTGCGACCGGAAGACAGTATGCAAGGATCAACATGTCTCCCCATGTGGCTATATTCATTGGGCCTCATGGTTATTGGAGTATTGAATGGTGGCCTTGGTAAGGTAACATGAGGCATTGGGTTCGAAAAGGAAGATGCACCATAGTGTTGGATTTGTGCTGAGTTGATGGATGTAGTGGTTTTTGAACTATGGTGTCCCTTTCAACAGTCATGTCTAAAGAAGGGACACCTACGACGTTGTGAAGGACCTCCACTGCTATTGAGAGTAGTAGCACAAGTAACGTTCGTGGGTTGGTGTTGTGGTGCAAATCCTTCTGGCACAAGTGGTGGTAATGTAGAAGAGGGTGAAGTATGAGAATATTGAGGTTGAGTAGAAGTGTAAGGCACATAAGGTGGTGATCTTGTTAGAGAGGACATGGGTGGATAGTACTCAGGAGAATGATAATGATGAGGTGAGGTAGAGGATGCTGATCCCGTTGGGGAAATAGGGTATTGAACATAATAAGCATTTGGCGTTGGGACATATGAAGGGTATGGTCTAGTTGGCAATGGCTTCCCCCATGACTGAGGTTTTTGACATTGTGGTTGAACCTAATATTTTTGTATGAAATCTGGATGTAACATTCCTCCCCAATTCTCATGTAAATGTGATAAAACTGGACATTGGCCTTTGGGGTGATCATACAAATAGACATTGCATCGATATGTGAAATTGGTAGTTGAGTTCTTATTCTTATTCTCTTCAACCCTTCTTTCTGATTGTCTAGTGGTGTTCTATCTTGTTTCTTGGCTCATCATGGTTCTTCCTCTAATAATGTTGGCATATTCTCCACATCTTTCATGTACCCAGTCTGTCATCTTATTGATCTTTGCCTTAATTTCATCTAGTGATTGTAGGATTGGCAAAGATGATTCCACCTTCTTGAAGTAAGTTGATTTCTCCTCTTCATGATCATGGACCCTTGTTAAGTTGAGATTTTGGTCCTGTTGAGAACTTTCAACATTCTCCCATTTAGCTATTTCTCCTTCTTCTTTTGCTACCCACTTAACAAGCTCTTGGAGTTGATGGGTTCATAGCTCATACAGTTGACCTCGAGTATACATCCCTAGGGTCTCCCTTGTTTCATTACGAAGCCCATCCATGATGTGGTACATTAGCCTTTCCTTAGAGAATCCATGGCCTAGGAAATTATTTAACAATGCAAAATATCTTTCTAAGGCTGTGTCCAAGGGTTCATGTTGTGCTTGTTTCCACTCTTGGATTTGTCTCCTCAAGGTTGACACTCTTTTATAAGTTTGATATCTTTCATTGAAGAGTTCTACCATTGTTGGCCAACTTCGAATTGATTTTAGTTTTAAAGACCTATACCATACTTTTGATTGGCCAGTGAGTGTCATAGGAAAGAGCATAAGTTTTTGCCACCCATTATCAATATTGTTCCATGTATAGGCATTGTAGAAGGCTTGTAAATGTTTTTGCGAATCTAAATCATAGCCTCCTGAAAACTTGGGAAAGTTGTTTAAATAAAGCATGGGTAGATAGCTTTCCTTATGATGCCTACGGGCTATTCAAATATCCTCTTGTATATGCATTAGGATCTTAGTAGCCATCAGGGGTTCATCATCACTAGGTAGGTTATGAGTTTGCTAGTTGGGATGATGTTGTCTCTGTTCATGTTGGTGTTTCTAACTTTTCCCGTGGGTTTGATTTCTATTTCTATGCCGACCCCTAGAGAGATGATCATACATGTCACAACTTGATGTTGAAGGAGCAGAGGAAGAGAAAGAACTAGAAGACTCATCATGACTTTTGTAAGTCTCCCAATCATCCTTAGATAAATTTTTGTTAATTATTGTGAAGGTCCTAGGTCTTACAGGCCCCCTCATTCTATGGGATGTCCCATCCTCGCTAGAGGTGTCAAAGTTGGATGACAAGAGTCCTTGAGTATCGTTGGGGTGTCTATGAACATATGAAACTCCTGCATAAGATTGAGTACTCCAAACTTCTTCATTGGTTCTCTAATGAATTGCCTCACTAGATGTTGCATTATCACTATCTTATGAAAGAGACATGGTTGTAAATTTGTGTGTGATTTAATTGAAATTATTATTATTATCTCTTTTTTTCTTAAAGATATGTCATTAATACTTTGTTACATGATGTAACTAATTTAGATAACTAGAACCATCCTTGGAAATGGTGCCAATGATGAGTGGCGAGGTACCCCTACACTGAACCATACAACTACAAGCGTTCACGCATGATCTGGTTGAACTCTACAGATAGGCTAGTTATGGTATCTAGATAGTTACACATTGATCGCAGTTTGCTATCTTCCCACCTGGACTAGTATTTTCTTGGTCACGTATGGTTTAGTCCAGAGTGAGGCATATGATGTGATCCTAAACTAGTGCTACTCCTAGAGACAATGGAAAATAATCTTGATTAAACTAATAAGCAATAGGAAATGAAGTCTAAGCTAGCCTAAGTGCAATGAGCATCTATTCCTTAATCATCCATACACATCTTGGACCTCATGCATGACTACTACTAGGATTACCAAGCGCAAATCCTAGGTACGCTACTAGGTTACCAAGTAGTTACACTTAAATGCTTATGATTAAGTTGTACTCATTCTACATTTAACAATAGGAATAGTAAATGATGGTAAAGAAATATTAACTAAGAAAGTAATAAATAATAATAATAATTAACAATAATAATTAAACAATTAAAACTAAGTGAATGCTACAATGATGGAGTAATCTCGATCTTTATTGCTGATCATGTGCGTGTCCAAATACATCACACTCGAATAAAGGTTCCGTGCAATTACAAGCAACACACTGTAGGCATGTACTTGGGAAAATAGTCTAACTCCTATAGAAAAAAACTATAAGAAATTCCCTACAATTAACCCAAAAGATGCCTATGTGTGACAAAAGCATAGTTATTTATAGGCTAGAATAGACACTGCATAAACAAGGCCACATAAATGCATGGATGGATGTGTTGATGGGGTCATGTAAATGCAGCCATGTCGATAGGGCCCCATTGAAGCAGCCTAGTTAATGCAGATCCGATATCAAGGGTCCAATATCGAGACCCATCAAACCTGGTATCTTGTATCAAGGTTCCAATAACAAGGGTTCGATAATAGGGGTTTGATAATAGGACCTGAAAAACCATGACTCCTCATACCCCTATGTTCAACCATACAAATCATGAAGCATTCATGAGTGATTCTATTGAATTCTATAAACTCTATTTCTTCTAGTACACTAGTCTCCTAGGAAGTGAACTTTACCCTAACAGTCATTCATTATCTTCCCAACTACACTTGTAATGTACAAAGGTATGGTTAAGTGTAATCAAGGCATCTAATTTTTATTATTTTATGTTTTATGTTCTTGGTTCTTAAAATAGAGAAATGAACTAATTTAATTACTAATTTAATTTAACTATTTAACTAATCTCTAACTAGTCCTAACATAATCATCTGGTCCCACTTTTTGTACATGTCCTGAACCCACATATCCACTGCTAGGATTATCAAGTGTTTATGCTATTGGTCAAACCAAGCAATAATGTTGTTGGGATTACTAAATGAATACATGTGTAACAATCAAAAACATTGATGGCTAGAACATCAAGGTCCAAAAGTGCACAACCAAACCCTAAATCTGCATAAGCACCTGCTAGAGGCAAAGACGATGCACTCTAAAAGGTTTGGTCAATCGAACAAGGAATTACCAAATGTAGAAAGGGTGCAACATGGTTAGCTATAGTGCTAATGTGAGATGATGCATAGTTATGAAAGTGGTGTTTATAATACCTATAGTGTTTGTGGTGTCAGTGGGGTTGAGCATAGTTATAGGCACTCGAAGGAGGTGAGCATAGTGAAGGGTTTCAACAAGGCGGACAATGTCAATGTGTGAGGACCACCACCTAAGCATAGTTCGAGCATGTCTATGTAGTAAAAATGTCAAAAAATACAAATAAAGTATGGAAAATGCAAAGAAATAGAAAAAATGAAGTAGAATACTACCCAAAATAGGGTTGAGCATAGTCAACACTAGAAGGGGGTTTAGAAGGTACGTGGTGTATACTAGGTGTAGGTGGGCAACATAGTCATAGTCCTTGGTTTATCTAACCACAAATATTGGTGTTTTGCTAAGGCATCTATGTTTTCTAGGTTGATTATCATGGTGTACTACTAGATGCAGTGTTCTGTTGGTGGTCTGCCACTTCGCTTCTTCACACATTCCCCAATATACCCTTGATTCACATATGAAGTTCCTCCTCTACTGCATTGAAGATGCAAGTATCTATAGGTTTAGGGTTAGTAAGAAATGCAAGATGGTTGCCACATGGCAGATGGGATGGCTGGGACTATGCTCAGTGTAGTTACTATTCATGCGGTGTACTGATGGTTGATGGTATTGCACTTTGCTATGCTCTACCAAACTCTATGTGACTATGAGACTATGACTACACTACCAACTACATGTGTGTGCACTAAGAGGATAGTGAGGTACTTGAAAAATGACACTTAGAGACTACGCTCTATAGGACCATGCTTTCCACACTCTCACATGGGGTCAAGCATAGTTACAATTTTGGAGCAAAAGAAGATACAAAAAAGAAGCATTTTTCTAACTATGCTTGCCGGAGGTGAGTTGATTGCATTCTGGAGCTGAGCTAGGTGTTGTTGCTATGCTATGGAGGCCATGAGAAACTATCCTAGGTGGCTACACTCTGTTGAATGGTGGCTACGCTCTAGGTTGGGGGTGAGCATAGCCCCAATGCTAGTGGAATATGCAAGGAAACTGCAAACTATGCTCTCCCCAGGAGGTTGACTATGCTCCTAATCAGAGGTGAGTGATCATTCTAGGACTTGGAAAAACCTTGTAATGCTAATCTCCTTCTAACTACACTCTCCCTGAGAGGTTGACTACACTCCCAATTAGGGTTGAGCATAGTCTTGACACTTAGCAAAATTTGTGAAAACTAGCCTTCTACTAACTATGCTTTGGGAGACTATGCTCTTTATGCTCTACAGAGGGGTTGAGCATAGTTCCAACACTTTGCAAACAATTTGTAACTGGGATGTCAAAGTCTAGATTTGGTGGTGTTTTAACATGTTTACTCTAAAAGTAGTCATACTTATGTGTTTAATCTATTTAGCTTAATTAATTAACTAATCACTTGAAGTCTTATTTAGCTTAACTAATTGCATAATTAATAAAAAGAGTAAATGCATAAATAAATCATTAATCTATTCCAAGTGCTGAAAGGATTGATCAAAAGGCTTGTCTTTATTACCATTCACACTAGTGTGTTTAGGTACAATAGTGCTTGAATAAAGATCCATACACTTTCTGACTCCTACTATGAGTACTCAACGAAATATTCTAACTCTCAAATGACAAAACTGCAAGAGATCTACTACAACTATGACTTGACCCCCCATAAACATGGCGAGTGAGTGTGTATTTATAGACTTTATTATGGAGTTATGTCAATAGGGCCCCATCAACGGGGAACACCACGTAGATGAGGTTGCATCGACGGGGGCCCATCAATGAGGTCATGTCACCAGGGGCTTGTCAATGCAACACAACGAAAATTCATCATACCCCCATGACTAAATGAAAACTCATCCTTGAGTTCCTTTATACAATTGGAAAGGTATGGGATTATTGAATAACTCTTAACATAACAAATCGACATAACAAAAGTGAATGCCTAAGTATACAAATCAACAACATTACAAACATTTGTGGTGTTCATGATACACAATTGAGCACAATGACATGACTACTCAAACAAACTAGACAACACATCCTCTAATGACATGAAGGTAGTTGAGAAGATTAAACAATCCTAGGCAATGGAGGCTCCTAAGCTTCTAAAGGATCTTCATTAGCTTCATACGCATGCGATGGCTAAGGAAACTGTGGCTATCCTGATGCAATTGCTACCTCTGGTGGAAGGTGAAAGTCATCTAGTAATGCCTTTATCTTCCCCTCCTTGCTCTAGGGATCATTCACAATCCATGTGGCATTGCCAAGGTGGGCTAGAATTTGGATATCCCATGGATAAGGCATTATTGGGAACAACTACTTAATAGTGACAAACAAGGTAGCAAATTGTTTGTGTTCAACATCAAACACCCTAATTGCATTTTGTAGTTCCTAGTAGTCATTCATTCTTTTGGCCAAGTTCTTAATAGCAAATCTCTAATTAGTGTATTTTCCCTTGAGAACCTTGAGTTCTTTGTTTGCACCATAAGCTTTTACTTAGTGTCCTTGTGGTGCTTGAGCTTAGCCTTATACAATAGGTACAAGCTAGCCACTTTCTTCTCTAGTTCTAACCATGGTCATTTGATAGTCAACATAGCCAAATTTGTGTACTAGAGATTGGAAAGCTTCATGTATTCCATCATTTCCTCTATCTACAACTCCTTTAGGCAAATTTTATCTTTGTTATATTGATTAATCTCATCAATGATGGGCTACCATAATTCACATCCTTGTTGGAGTTGCTAGAGGATCTCATTCACCTTTTCCTTCACCACTTGAATATGTTTTTCATTTACCTCTTTCTGTAGGCCAACCTAGTCTCTATAGTGATTCTTGACTCTCTCCAATTTGAGAGCCTCTGATTTTTAGGTGGCTACCATTATTACAATCCTTTGGCAAAGGGCATAGACCTCCTCTATGGAGTGGTTTCTATTCTCAACTACCAATCTCCTTAGCTTTGTGTTTGCTCTAGCTAGTTACTCCTATTGTTAATGGATAAAGTTAGTCAACTATTGTTTATGCTCATCAACATTTCATAGGTGATGGTTTTCTATAGTCAGTTGCACATTCTCCTAGCAGGTCAAATTCAAGGCCTTATAAGTTTTGTGGTGAGTAGCCTTTACTAAGGATCTTCGCCATCTCCATTAAATCCTTAACCCCTTTCAATTTGGTGTGAATTTTTTCAAGAGCTTCATCTCTTGTTAATGTTGGGTTGAGAAATGCAAGGTCAGTAATCTGGGCTCTTAATTTAGCAACTTTAGCAACCAAGCATTTGTTCAACTCCTTTTCTATTTTAATTTTCCCTTCCAAGATAATTTTTTTGCCCCTTACCTCTAGTAGCTCCAACTAGGTTGTAGTAATACTATCCAAAAGATCAAAGACATCTGGAATTAGTTTCTTAGTTCCCACTAGTTGGTCCAGTAGTTCTTCATGTTGTGCTACACTTAATCTATCATTTATGGTTCGTATAGACATCTTGACATCTTTGAGTGCAATGACATCTAGTACAGATGTGTAGCTGCATTAAGTGTCTCTACAATTCTATCAATAATCACATATGCTATTCTCTCCTTCCCTTGGTGTTACATTAGTAGTACTATTATTCCCCCTTCCCTACCTTTCTCCAAGCACACCAAGAAGGTCACAGTGTTCCCAGAAATATCTGGGAGTGGCTACTATTCTTCAAGAGATACTGTTACCTCTTTAGCACTAGGATTTGACTTCATGAAAAACTATGTTCATTGGTGTAAGAAAATGGATCCACCACCTTCCATCTAGCTAACTATTTGGGCCAACTCATTTAGGTAACTCATCATTGACCAGTTCACAAACGGGTCTTTGCCACTCATTCCTACTCATTACTCTTGCTCACTTAAGAGCCATTCTCAGTACTTGTGGCAACTGTTGAACTATTGTAGTGACATCCAACACAATTTCTTGAGTGGAAAGTGGAGGTGGTGGCTAGTGCTCCTCTTCTTGAACAATTGTTTTAGGCATCTTATCCTTCATCATCTCTACCCAATTAGTTGTTGAAGTGCATCTAATAACATCATTTGTATAGTGGACTATCCCTTCCCTTCAATAGAGTTTTCTGATGAGGCATGGAAAGGGGAGTGCCTTCCTTCCACATTCATTCTCTTTAAACCACTTCTCTATCTCTAGATAGATCAATTATGGAAGGTTGATATGGAATCTCCAACTTAAAGTAGTGCACTCGTGGGTAGAAAAGGTAGTGATCTTGCTAGGCCTCACTATGGGGTTAAGATGAAAGGCTGCAATCTTGTAGTCAATTCTTTCTACCAGTGTGAGTGTGTCGTACTCCTTGTATTCCACACTATAGCACCATTGAACCCATTTCTTTTTAATGTTGGGGTCTACCTACATTGGAATCTCAGCAAGATTCACCTCAATTTCTGGCAACCCAAGTGCTTTAGTAATGGCTAGCACCAAGTAGGACACTGAGATGTCCTTGATTTTGACCATTGAACTAGCTTTCTTATTGTTCCAAAATAAGAATGTCTCTCCCATGTACCATTCCCCACTAGAAGTGATAATTAGCCACATGGGTGAGGTCTTCAATTGGTCCTGTACCTCCTTAGGTTCTTGCTCCAAGAAAGAGCCAAATTTTAACTACTAGAGCATCATCTTCTAGACCTCCCTAGATCTAATTTGAGTTAGGTAGGCCTTCTTCAAGGTCACCTCAAGGTTTTCTTACTGACCTAGTACCTCATCTTAGTGGGAATGTTCTATTACTACTATTGGTTCTAGAATTTGACGAATGGATTCCACTTTGATTTTTTTCTAAGAGGACCTATGGCATGGGTTGCAATTGGTTCTTCTTAGGCTTTTTCTTGGCCCCTTTTTATTCTTGGCCATTTCTCCCTTTGTCAGGATGGTCCTCCTTCCTACATGTGTTTGCTTTTTGGTGCCATCTGCAGTCATAACACATTCATGGATTAGTAGATATAATGTGTAACTTTGAATTTTTTAAATAACTTATCTAGTTAATTAGTTACACTTGGCTAAGGTTAGACCATGGTAGATTAATTATTTTATTAATTAATTTTTATTATAAGTGTCACCCAAGCTTGTTGGAAAGATTTAACTTTCGTAATTCAGTGTTTAAATGGTGATTTTGTAATTTGACCTTTGTGGAAGTTAGAAAAGAATGAAAACTTTTCTATCAAAAATGGCACATTTTTGTTCCCCGCAACTAAGAGCTTGCCTCCAATAGCTACAAGGTTGAAGAATAGAGTGATTTGGATAAACAATTAAAAAGTTATGGGCTCTGGAAGGTTTTAGGCTTTGAAATTTTAAAAACCTCCCTTGGCATTTATGAGAAAATGTGAAAATGGTCATGAATATTTATACTATTTTTGTGCTACATAGAAAGGGTTACATATATAGGGCCTCATATATGCATGGGATTTCTTAATGGGGCCTCGTTTATGGGGTCTATAAAAAAAATTTGCAAATGTGAAAATCTTAAAAAATACAAGCAATTGTTTAATGAATTTGGGATCCATGGAGTCCTAGAAAAGCCAAGAATATAATGAAACCATTGAAAAGGATCTTTGAAAGGTTAAAAATTCAAAAATTTAATGGAAACTATATGCATTGAACAAAATATGTAAATGAGCACATGATTGGATGCAGAAGATGAGTGTACAAAAGATTCTGATTACAAGAATGCCTAAGGATAAGGTGCTTAAGAAACCCCACTGAGAGATATGCAAGTGGGTCCTCCCCATAGTAGGAACCTACCTTTTTTCCCTTAAATAACCTCAATCTAAGTAGCCCATGGGCCTCATAGGCAATTAATGGTTAATGAAAGTTAAGGATCAAAACCTAGAAGATTCTACCAAAGAATTCAAATATGTTAGACAAAGACACCAAATTAGGGACATGGACACTAGCAGTGAGGTGAGTTATAGGCAACATGGACAAATGATGGAGAATGTGGAATGAAATTCTGAATTGAGTTCATAAGAAGTCCCTTGTGGTTTTGTGTTTAAAATGACCTGAGAAGATCCATCCTTAGTCTAGACCAAAACCAACCACTTTTAGTGACTTCGCATTACCACTCCAAGACTAATTCATTCCCTCAAGATACAAGAGTGCTCATACAAAACAACCACCATTCAATAAAAAGAAGAAAAGAGAAGCAAGATGTGAGAGAGGGCTTTAGTTAGAGGAGACCTTCAGGCATGGGTATCATATCTTTCTAGTTCCATAACCAATGCTTGTAGCTTTTTTATTTGTCTAATAGGTGTACGTTAAATTTCCATCATGTTTTTTTTTCCTTTTGGATGGGAATCACACCATGCAAAGACTTTATTCAATCTCCTGTTATTGGTTGACAAAAAATGGTAAGAAGCCTATGAAAATAATCATGAACCTAAGCAAGTAGAAGAGTACAAAAGTATTGAGTCCCCTTGAAGTCAAACCTTATGCAAACCCTTGAATCCTTCCCAATTTTGGAAACTACCAAGGTCATAAATTTATTAAAATTTTATTTAATGAAATGGACCTCTTACTTCAAAAACAAGGAAAACCATAGAGTTTGTGGATGCATGGATGTCATGGAATCAATGCCTATTCCATGAAAAAAAATCATGTTGTAGCCATTGATATTGAAATTCAAAAATAGAAACCAGACATTAGCAAACAAAAAATTAAGCACAAACCACCATTAGTAACAAATACAACACCATTGTGTCCTATTGGCACAAAGCATGTTTATTAAGAAAAATTAGAAAATCACACTAAAATAAAGTAAAATATATAAGAAAGTGTATAATACTCAAAAACAATGTAAATGTACTAACGATGGTGTAAAACAAAATTGATGTAAAATAGAAACAATTTTTAAAAATAAAAAAGGTGTAAAATAAATAATTTGCAAAGACAAAAATGTATAAAACAAAAAATAGAAAAACCAATGAGTGACATATCTGATTAGCATAGATGGCCATCTTTCCCATGACTAAGTTAGAAGGAGAAGATCTAAAACATTGAGTGTGGTTGTCTATCTATTGAGGTATTTGTTGCACTGGCTTGCTTGTGCTCATGGAAAGGCTTTATCTATTGTTTGTTGATCACCTACTCTTTTTTTGGGCTTTTTTGTTTGTGTATGATCACGGATCCAAAAGAAAAGGTTTTATCAATTATATAAGGCCCCTCACAAACCATTTGAAATTTGGTTTTTTGAGGTACATATATGGGATTCCAATAGAGAACCTTATCTCCTAGTTGAAATTTTACTTTCCATATTCTAAGATCTTGACATTCTTTTTTATATCTCTTGTGCACTTCATTCAAAGATAGGGCCACCAATTGATTTTTATCTATCACATTTAGGTTGATCAGTCTTTCTTTTTGTGCTAGACTTAGGTCATGATCTTGGTCATAAACTGTTGAGAGTGTATGAAGCTTGAATTGAATTAGGAGTGTTCGAAGTTTTTCATGCACTAACTCAGAGAGAGAGTAGCCAATAGAAATTTTCCATGTTTAGCAATAGATCTAAAGGGCATCATTGAGTTTTATGCTCCAGTCTCTCCTATATTTGCTAATAATTCTTGTTAGAATCTTTGTAATCTCCCTATTAGTTACCTTTGTTTGACTATTGGCTTAGTAGTAATAGGGTGTTATTAATTTATGTTCAACCCCCAAGCTTTGCATGAGTTTTCAAAAAGTGGCACCTATAAAATGGGTTTCATTGTTATAAATCAATGCACATGGCATCCCAAACCTATTCATAACATTTTGTTGTACAAATCAAGCAATAGTGGATGATGTACATTCAATGATAGCTACTACTTCTACCCATTTGATATAGTAATCAATGAAGATTATTATATATGCCTTCCCATTGGACATGGGTTTGATGGGATCCATGAAATTTATGCCCCATATGTCAAAGGGTTGCAATGGTTAGATCCACTATCAAGGATCTTCCATTCATGCAGTCATCCCACCATCTAATTGATAGCGCACATAGGATCAAATAAATTGGTGGACATCCCTAAATATTATGGGCCAATAGTATCTTTCCATCAAAATTTTTATGGCCATGTTTCTCCTAGCATAGTGGCCTCTGTAAGGGCCTTCATGAGCATCCTAGAGAACATGCAATTGATCTGCATCAGGTACATAGTAACAAACTAGGTAATTGACACATACCTTATAAAGGTGTCTGTTGATTTCCATGAAGTGCTTAGTCTGATGAAGGAATTGTTATTTCTTCCTATAGTATAGATCTTGTGGCATCTCCTGAGTGGGAAGATAAGTGAGGATGCCATCATACCATTTTAATTCTATGGGCATTTTTTAATTTATTGCACTAGCAAAGAGGAGTTCATTAGGAAATAAATGAGATAATGAGCTTTCCTTCTCTCTGTTATTCCATCGCAACCAACACAAGTGATCAATGATCATATTCTTAGTTCTCTTTTAATCTACCATTGTGAGATGAAATCCTTACAAGATCACCAACCACCGTATGACACGATGGCTCACCATTAGCTTATTCATGAGGAAGCAAACAACACTGTGATTGGTGTGTACAAACACTTTATATCCAAGCACATAGTGCCTAAACGTTTCCAGAGCATACACCACTACCATCAGTTATTTTTTCTGTGGTGGTGTAATTCAACTGTGCACGCACAATGCTTCAACTTGCATAGTGGATGTAATATGGATGTTTCCTATCATCCAGTTGCATAAGCATGGCTCCCAAGGCATAATTAGATACATCTATCATGATATGGAATGATCTGGACTAGTCAAGTGCTTATAGAATTGGAGTCTCCACAAGCTTCTACTTAAGGCTTTGGAATGCATTTTTTCATTCCTTAGTCTAGATAAAAGGAGCATCTTTATTTGTTAGCTCAACCAACAGTTTCATGATCTTAGAGAAATTCTCTATAAATCACTAGTAGTAGCAAAAGTGTTCAAGGAATGACTAAACATCTTTGATATTTTCTAGTTGGCAAGTGATTTCTTGGATGATCCTTATCATTTTAGGGTCTACCTCAATCAATTCCTATGAAATTTGATGCACCAATACAATGTATTCTTGGATCATGAGATGGATCTTTTGCTAATTGAGCTTCAAATTTATTTCCACACATCTTTTTAGTACTTACTCAAGGTAGTCTAAGGCTTTCTTAAAGGTAGCACCATAAGTAGAGAAGGCATCCATGAAGACTTCCACTCCGCAACCTATTTGTTACTGAAAGATTATTAAGACTAGATGTTGAAAAGTGGCAAGAACATTGCATAGACCAAAAGCCATCTTGTGATATGCAAAGGTCCCCTAAGGATTTGTGAATGTTGTTTTGGCCTAATATTCTGGTGTGATCTGGATTTGGTTATAGCCACTATAACCATCCAGAAAAGTGTAATAGTAATGCCCAAATATGGTGTCTAACACTTGATCAACAAATGGCAATGAAAATTGGTCTTTAAATGATGCCATGTTTAATAGCCTAAAGTCAATACAAACCTGCCATTTGCCACCTTTCTTTGGAACTATCACAAGTGGACTAACCCACTTACTATCCACAATGGGGTAGATGAACCCTACCTTCAGGAGTTTCTCAATCTTCTCTTTAATGATTTTCTTCAATTTTGGATTCAACCACTATTTTGGTTTTCTCCTTATCTTCATCGATAGATTAATGTAAATGTAGAATTGACATATCCATGGATCAATTCCAGTGAGTTCAGGAATGACCAAGTAAATGTTGTTGGCCATTTGTTAACCACTTTCAACAATTTTGCTTTATGCTCAAGAGAAAGTTTGGCATTAAGTATGACTAGCTTGCCATTTTTCAAGAATGCATATTCCAAGTGGTGGGTAGAGTTTTCAACTTTATGGGCTCTTGTTTAAAATTCTCAAGGATCTCCAACTCTAACCAATTGGTATCATCATTTTCATCATCAAAGAGTTGGTGATGAACTTTCTCTAGTTCATCCATGCCTATAACATGAGCACATGTCAGGCTCTCAGTAGGTTCCATGCACATTGTGCTACTATCTAAATTAGCAGTTAGCCACTGGGTGCCCTCTTATTTTGTGGCTTTTAGATACAAACACTTTTAAATATCTACTTCATGTGTACACCACCTACATGTAAAAATAGATACTCATTTCATGAACTAGATTTTTTACATGCAATTTCATGTTGTATCATTGTACACAATGCATAGAACTTGTCTCTTTTTTATCTTTCCAAATGCATTTTCTTTAGATGTTTCCAAGAAAATATTTGTGATTCCCATTCTTGCAACAACAATGCTTAGCCATACCCTTCCCATAATGATTGGGAATTCCCCCTTATAGTTCTCAACCTTGATTACTATGAAATTGGTAGGATAAGATCACCCATAAATAGTGGTCACAATGTCTTTGACTAGTTCCAATGAAATAGTGATGGACTGGTTTATCAATTCCAATCTAATATTCCTATTTTTGAGAGGTGATAGGTCCAAGGCAGTATACATCTCATGAGAAATCAAGTTCACACCTACACCTAAATTAAGAAGAGCTTTACATGGTTCATTCCCAGCAATCTATAAATAGATAAGGGGACTCCCAAAATCAACTAATTTCTTGGGAAAGTTGCTAGCTAGGATCCAATCAAATACAGCATGAGTGAGCATAATAGTATGGATTTTGGGTGGCATTTGGTCTAAAGGGGATCTGATGGAATTATTTACAAAGGATTAGGTAGAAGTAGGATGACCAACCACCTAATTCTAGGAGGGCTTAGTAGAGTTGTTGGTTTAGAAGAATGATCTTTTGTGAGCATGAGTTTCTAAACCCCTCGATAAACTAGTTGTAGATTGATGGCCCTAGTAGCATTGCATTACTATGACTGGTCTAAAAGTTCACTTGGCATAAATGGAGCAAGAAGTAGCTATGTTGAGGATGGATGAACAAGTGCATGAACAATAGAAGGATAAGGATAAAATATGGCATCCCTCTTAGAATGTGAAGAATGACCTCTGTAGTATTCATGAGTGTGATAGTAATGTTGGAAAGGAGAAAATTGACTGGAAGAGTCACATGGAGACAAGGTTTGCTAAACATAATACCCATATGGATTTGATTGCTTATAAGGGTATTGTTGCCTTGGTGGTGGCATTCCCCATTACTATGCTTGGTGCCACTATTGATATTGTTCATATGGTTGTGATGGAGTTCCACTTGGATATATTGTTGTTGCTAATGGAATTGTTTGGGATTCCCTTAAGGATAAGGTAATCTTCTAGGTATTTTCCTTTTTTATATTCATGGATTTAGAGCATACACTCCAAACTCCTGTAAGTGTGAGATGATGGGGTAACTTTCCTTAGGATGTTCATATTAGCAGATGTCACATCCATCATCATCATCTAATTTGGTTTCTACAACATCATCTACTACAGCAATCTTGCCCTTACCCCTTTGGTAGGCACATTCGGCTTCTTTTTGCCTCCTGTGATTATGATCACTACTCTACTCTCGTGATTCTTTGATTATTTTTAAAGCATTTTGCATCTAATTAGTCCCACATTTTATCCACCTTAGCTAAAATTTCAAACATAGATTTTTGAATCAACAAGGTCTTTTTGTTCACCATCTCATTAGGTGGTGATTCTTCCTCAATGTCACAAAATCGAACCTCCCTCTTTTTTATGGAAGGATCTCTATTGTATTCCTCTACACTTTCTTTTTTTCTCAAATCTTTTTCTTTTTTTGCTACCTACTCAATTAGCCTTTAGGTCTAATGGGCTCTGAGTTTGGATAGTCTTTCTTTGGCATAAACCCTAAGAGTTCTCCTTGTTTGTGATCTAAGTCCATCTATGTTATGACAAAGTTGTTCCCACTAAGAATAACAATGGCTAAGGCACTAATGTATGAGAGAATAGTATTTACCCATGGTAGCATCCAAGGGTTCATTATTTCTTTGCTTCCATCCTTGGATCTACCTTCTCAGATTACACACTTTAAAGTACATATGATACTTCTCATTAAATAGCTCTAGCATTATACTCCACATGCGAATGGATTATGGCTCCAAGGACTGATACCAACTTTCCACTTCCTTAATAAGTGTCCTAGGAAATAGCTTTAGTTTCTGTTAGTCATTTTCAATATTTTGTAAGGCATAGGCATTGTGAAAATCTTGAAGATGTGTTTATGGATCAAAGTCATATCCTCCTCAAATCTGGAAATATTATTCATATCATGTCATTTGATCCCACTATCTTTCACATGTCTAGTTTGAATTTTTATAGCCTCTACAATATTTATCATGCTTTAAGTTACTAGCAAAGGCTCATCACTGTCATTATTTTGATGATGTCTTCTACTACCCCTTCGTTCATGGTGGGTCCTACAATCATTATTGTTGTCCCACTATTCCCCTTCATCGTAATTTTTCTTTCTACAACATTTGCTAGAACCAAAAGAGGAAGAAAATGATGTAGATGAAGAGGGCAAAGAGGGAGGAGAGCTACCACCACCATGGTCTCTGCCAAATCCTCTTTGATTGTCATGACCACGTTCATTAGTTTTCTTATCCTCTTGATGCATGTTCAAGCCCCTAGCTTGACTAGCATTTTTACCTAAACCTAGATTGCTAATAGTGGATTACAGATTTAGGACTACACCCCCATCATCAATAACAACATGTGGGGAATCTTCATGTTGAGAGCTCCCAAAGGGAGGATCATCATTATCATTTTGGTTAAGCAAGAACAGGGGATTGGTGAACTATTATCCCTTCATAAACTCATAGTCCTTCTCCTGGTGTCGATCTCTCCTATGTTTTGTTTCAATGGAACGGTAGTTATAACCATGCATAACATACTCCTCTTGAAGATCTTGGATGCCTAACCTCCTAAGAGCTTGAAGCATCATCCTAGGCATAGATCGATCAAGAGGCATTATAATGTTGCCTTCCATATCTCACCATGGTAGTTGGTCATCTTAATCAAGGATGAAGGTGAAGTCAGGCACATACTCATCTAGATGAGTATACACCACCTTCCATTCTTAAGGGAAGGGTAGTTTAGTATCATCACACCTGTGAGAAGAAGACATTTTGAAATACAAATAAGATAATGGTGTGCTTATGTGATTATATTTATTGTGAGAATGATTTTTACCTTAGGGTTCATTCAAATATGTCAGTGATGTTCACTAAACATAGATAGTGCACGTTTCAAACAAAAAAAGTCCTGCCAATAGTCATTAAGCATTCATGCATGATCCAATCAAATTCTATAGACTTGATGTCTTCCAGTACACTAGTCTCCAAAGAAGTGAACTTTACCCTAACAGTTAAACATTACCTTCCCAATTACACTTTTAATGTACAAAGGTATGGTTAAGTGTAATTAAGGCATCTAATTTTTAGTATTTTATGTTTATGTTCCTAGTGCTTAAAATAGAGAAATAAATTAATTTAATAACTAATTTAATTTAACTAGTTAACTAATCTCTAACTAGTCCTAACATAAGCATCCAATCCCACTTTTTGTACACATCCTAAACCCCACATATCCACTATTAGGATTACCAAAGATTTATGCTACTAGGTGAACCAAGCATGACGTTGTTGAGATTACCTAGTGAATACATGTTTACACTTGAAGCGATCATACTTATGTGTTTAATCTATTTAGCTTAATTAATTAATTAACTAATCACTTGTATTTTAATTTAGCTTAATTAATGAAAATAAAAAATGCATTAATAAATCATTAATCTATTTCAAGTGCTATAAGGTTTGATCAAAAGGCTTATTTTATTATCATTCACACTGTGGTGTTTAGGTATAACAATGCTCAAATAAAGATCTGTATATTTTCTGACTCTTGTTGCAGGCACTCAAAAAAATATTCTAACTCTCAAATGACAAAATTGCAAGAGCTCTACTACAACTATAACTTGACTCCCCATAAACACTACTAGTGAGCACGTATTTATAGACTTTGTTTTGGAGATATGTCAACAAGGCATCATAGATGCAACAAATGCTATGTCAATGGGGCAACACCATGTAGATGAGGCCATGTCAATGGGGGTCCATTGACACAACACAATGACAATTCATCACTTGTGCTACCTTTTAATCTCTATATAGTTAAACCCATGACCATTAGTCGATGTTGAGTTGTAAGGAACTCTCTAGGTATAATCTTGTAGTCTTTACACATGGCACAATCTCTTTAGTACAACAATAAATAATCAATTTTTATTTTATCTATACCACTCTTATATTAAATTTTCTATCTTCTTCTTGGAATAAGTATTTATAATTGCAAGGTCATAAGCACTTGCAAATTGCAATAACGAATCTTCCATATCATTTTGCTCTTCATATTCATGTCCTTAATGATTCATATTTTTCTAATTCTTTTCTATTTTCTTAATAATTTTAGACTTTCTTGAATTTTTTATTTGATGCATTTCTAATTTTTTTATATTAATTTTCCAACAATGTGTCAAAATCAGCTTCATATGTCAAAATTTTGCATATCAGATCATTAAAGACATAATTATGCATAATAGTGGAATCACAACATCCATTTCTATATTCCAATAATAATAGATCTTTATCATAAGAATAATGTGATTTTTATCATATTAGACACTAAAATTTAGACATAATCCTTAAACCTTGAAGAAATAAGGAAGGATCAACAAGGTTGAATAATGGTATGACATTAAGGAGATTTATTGATTTCTTGAATCCCCACTACACTTTCCACTAGTCTTATGTTGATGTACTACTACTTATACTTTTATTGTCTCTAGGAAATTTTTCTTGAAAATTATTATTTCCTTATTACATCACTAGAAAGACATGTTACCTATGCCTAAAGGTAGTTCTCTAACAAGTGATGAGCGACGAGGTACCCCTACACTCAACCTTACGAATACGAGCATTCACACACAATCCAGTCAAACTCTGTGGACATGCTAGTTATGGTATCTAGATAGTTACATGTTGATCATAGTTTGTTGTCTTCCCACCTGGACTAGTATTTTCTTTGTCACGTATGATTTAGTCTAGAGTGAAGCGTATGATGTGATCCTAAACTAGTGCTACTCCTAGAGACAATGGAAGATAATCTTGATTAAACTAATGAGTAATAGGAAATGAAGTCTATGCTAACCTAAGTGTGATGAGCATCCATTCCTTAATCATTCGTACACATCTTGGACCTCGTGCATGACTACTACTGGGATTACCAAGCGTAGATCCTAGGTACGCTACTGGGTTACCAAGTAGTCACACTTAAATGCTCGTGATTAAGTTGTACTCATTCCACATTTAATAATAAGAATAGTAAATGATGATAAAGAAATATTAACTAAGAAAAAAAATAAATAATAAGAACAATTAAGAATAATAATTAAACAATTAAAACTAAGTGAATGCTGCAATGATGAAGTAATCTCGATCTTTATTTTCGATCATGTGCACGTCCAAGTACATCACACTCAAATAAAGGTGTCATACAATTACAAGCATCACACTGTGGGCATGCACTTGGGAAAATAATCTAACTCCTACGAAAACAAAATGAAAGATCTTCGCTACAACTAACTCGAAGCTCCCCAAATGAGGCGGAAGTCCCTCTTATTTATAGGCTATGATAGGTGGCTACGTAAATGGGGCCACATCGATGCAGGAAGGCTGTGTCAATGGGGCCGTGTCGACACGGTTGCATATACGAGGCCCCGTATACATGGCCTAGTTGACGCATTGACTATATAGCACTTCATCATACCCCCACAACTGAGTAAAAACTCATCCTTGAGTCAAAGAAAGTGAGGAACAAGATCAATTGAATACATAGTGGATAGGTATGGGATTACTGACTAATTAGAAATTTATTCATCCCGTAGTGGATATGAAAAAATTGGGACACAGACACAAAATGAAAAAATTTGTGGAACTCATGGGGTTTCCAGTAGTAGTGGCTCCTCCATGGGTGCCTTTCTGTGTGCTAGGCTTCTGAGATTGATACCATTGAAGAAGCACTTCACATTTCTCCTCTTCTATTTGAGGATTATGAGCCATCCATGCTAATGTTCCAATGTTTGATGGATTTGGCACTTTTCATGGACATGGTAGCTACGGGAACACTTGATTGGCCCTAACATGCCATGCCGCAAATAGTCGTTGTTCCTCTTCATAGACTTGGGCCTTAACCTCTCCTTCCTTTGCTTGGATAGATTATGCTGTAACAGGAGTTCATGATGGATGCTAAATGATTACCTTTTGCTCTACATGTTCTACACGACTTCCTCAGCCTCTGCCTCCCCCAAGTCATTCAATTGCACCATGAGAAGGTCCTCCTTGTTATCTTCTTTTAGGGCTATCTATAATCACACAAACATCAATTATTAGTAAGGTTATTGAGAAAATTTTAATGATTTCATACCTTACTCATTATCATTAATAAATGTTGCATTCTTTACTTAGTGTGATTTTAGAGTTAGAAAATTTTCAAGGAAGTTGCCCTAAAAGTTTAATGTCGAACCTGGTTTTGAGGAACGTTTGATAAAATGATGACAAAGGAAAGAATAAATTTGGCAATGAAATACACAGAGGGTATACGATGATGTGGTGGTGTGCAATAAGTACAAATTACAAAAGTCACTCAAGTGGGTCCTCCCCAAAGCAAGTTCCAACCTATATGCCCTTGCGTAACCACACCTTAAGATGTCCGTAGGCATTAGAAGGGTTAAATGTAATCTTTACCAATGCAACAAAACACACACATGTTGATACCACCATGATGAGGTATGAACTCAATGCTATACAAGACACGAGTCACAAATACATTGAAGGGATTGCAAAGATTGGGACGTGAGGTAACTAACTCAGGCCACAATGAATTCTGCATGTATAGCATGATTAAAGTGCCATTAACCCATCGTTCCAAGATCAGGACCAAGTCCGTTCCTCTAATCAGTGACACCGCATTGTTTCATCCCATGATGAACAACCATGAGAGTACCAAAACAACAAGGCGTACGATAACTTTGCATTTTGTTCAAGGGAGGAGCGATTTTTTGTTTTGTAGCACTTTTTTTATCTTCTTTTCTTTTTCTCTTTCTCTCTTTTTTTTTTGAATACTAAATCTAGAGAAGCCACCAACCATCAGGCATGGGTGCATATCTTTCTAGTGGGACCCCCTAGAACAGCATTGGATTTTTAAGTGCCCTTTTGATTAATCTTACTCCCATTTTTTGTTAGATCTACAAGGATCTTAGTACAACCACGTTGCATGATAACTCCCACGGACGTCACCAAAGAGAATCCGCAAGTCCCCTTGATGTCACACCCTAATCATTCCCTCTTGGTCCATCCTTCTTCATTATGGGTATAATGAACATAAGATTAATTTTAAGTTCAAAAATGTCAAGAATATCACTGTACCCTTGAATAGAACCTCTGATTTGTAGAGTTGTTGCGTGGGTGTAATGGGCTCACTATCCAAATAATTGATCACCCGAGACTTGATAGCATAGAATAACACTTCAACCAACGAGCCACATGAGTATTTTATTCATGGATGAGATTACTCATAAAAAGATAAAAAGAAAAAAAGATAAAAAAATAAATTAAAAGGGTGAAAAACTAGAAAAGAAAAAGTTGAAAAATTAAAGAAACAGAAAAACATTTATTAATTCTGTGTTGTTAGAATGGAGGATACCCTCCATAACTAAATGGTTGAGCATGGCTAGAATTAATAAATGGAAGGTGGGAATCCTTGCATGTTGAAAATATTGGGACCTAGTCATACTTACCCCATTGGGGTTCACACACCTGATTAGAGTTGACATAGTGGGGCAAGTTATACGATGTGGTTAATTTATAAGAAGTTGATGCACTATGGTACTTGCTACCATAAGATGGTATGCAAGGATCAACATGTCTCCCCATGTGGCAATATTCATTGGGCCCCATGGTTGTTGGAGTATTGAGTGGTGGCCTTGATAAGGTAACATGAGGCATTGGGTTCAAAGAGGAAGATGCACCACAGTGTTGGATTTGTGCTGAGTTGGCAGATGTAGTGGTTTCTGAACTGTGGTGTCCCTTTCGATAGTCACATCTAAAGAAGGGATGTCTTCGATGTTGTGAAGGACCTCCACTGTAGTTGAGAGTAGAAGCACAAGTAACGTTTATAGGTTAGTGTTGTGGTGCAAAATCTTCTGGCATAGCTGGCGGTGATGTAGGAGGGGGTGAAGTATGAGAATATTGAGGTTGAGAAGAAGTGTAAGGCACATGAGGTGGTGATCTTGTTGGAGAGGACATGCGTGGATAGTACTCAGGAGAATGATAATGATGAGGTGAGGTAGAGGATGCTAATATTGTTGGAGAAATAGGGTGTTAAACATAATAAGCATTTGACGCTAGGACATACGAAGGGTATGGTCCAGTTGGTGGTGGCCTCCCCCACGACTGAGGTTTTTGCCACTGTGGTTAGACATAGTATTTTTGTACGAACTCTGGATGTAACATTCCTCCCCAATGCTCATGTAAATGTGAAAATATTAGACATTGACCTTTGGGGTGATCGTACAAGAAAATGTTACATTGATATGTATGATTGGCAGTTGAGTTCTTATCCCTATTCTCTTCTACCCTTTGTTTCAATTGTCACGTGGTGTCCTATCCTGTTTCTCAATTTGGCATAGTTTTTCCTCTAATAATGTTGGCATATTCTCCACATATTTCATGTACCCAGTCCGTCATCTTATTAATCTTTGCCTCAATTTCATCTAGTGATTTTAGGATTGGCAAAGATGATTCCACCTTCTCGAAGTGAGTTGATTTCTCCTCTTCATGATCATGGACCCTTGTTGAGTTAAGATTTTGGTCTTATCGAGAACTTTCAACATTCTTCCATTTGGCTATTTCTCCTTCTTCTTTCGCTATCTACTTAATAAGCTCTTGGAATTGATGGATTCATAGCTCATATAATTGACCTTGGGCGTACATCCCTAGGCTCTCCCTTGTTTCATTAAGGAGCCCATCTATGATATGGTACATTAGCCTCTCCTCGGAGAACCCATGGCCTTGGTAGTTGTTTAATAGTGTGTACTATCTTTCTAAGGCCATGTCCAATGGTTCATTTTGTGCTTGTTTCCATTCTTGGATTTGTCTCCTCAAGGATGACACTCTCGCATAGGTTTGATATCTTTCGTTGAAAAGTTCTACCATTGTCGGCCAATGTTGAATTGATTTTGGTTTTAACGACCTATACCATACTTTTGCTTGGCCAACGAGTGTCAGGGGAAAGAGCTTAAGTTTTTTTCACCCATTATCAATATTGTTCCATGTACAGGCATCGTAGAAGGCTTGTAAATGTTGTTGTAGATCTAAATCATAGCCTCTTGAAAACTTGGGAAAGTTGTTTAAATCAAGCACGGGTAGACAAATTTCCTTATGATGCTTGCAAGCTATTCGAATAGCCTCTTGTATTTTCGTTAAGCCTGTAGTGACCAATAGGGGTTCATCGTCATCGGGTAGGTTATGCTTTCATGTGTTGGGACGATGTTGTCTTTGTTTATGTTTATAAGAAACCCCCACTTCAGGTTGTGTACTCCAATCTTCATTGTTATAATATTCATTGGTTCTCCAATGAATTACCTCACTTGATGTGGCATTATTATAGTCTTGTAGGAGAGGCATGGTTGTG